>OY754311.1:8959371-9425928 GCA_963573325.1 Astragalus glycyphyllos
TTCATTATTCTGGGTGGATCCAACCATTTTGGAAGATTCTGGAGAAATTGGGTTTACCCGAAAATATCCTCAGTGTCATAATGTTTTCAGTCACTAGCGTGAAATCTAATGTGAATTGGAATTGGAATCAGAATGAAGAAGTTGTCTCATTTAATTATCGAGTAAGTCCATCTTGGTAACTTTGATATGAAACTCCCACACACAACTATGAGGTCTCGGGTTTGAACCCGAGCCATGATATCGAGCCTAACAATTTCGGTAATTGCCAGTTGAGCTATGCCTAACGGATACAAATTTCTAAAGAAGTAAGATAGTATCATTTTGATTTGCCAACTCTCACAAAATAGAAGTATAAGTTTACTAAAAGCAAGATAATAACGGGGTTGCTCTTCAAATGGAATTGGGAACAACTTTGGTGTCACCGTGGAAGAAAATTTTGCACTTAAGTTTTATAGACTCATGAATGCATGATAAGGGGCAGTCGTTAGAGTTTTCTGGACTTATGATTGCATCAGAGTTGTTGTCCCAGCGGTTGCACAATGGATACATTTTTCTTTGAAATTTTCCTTTGGTGCTAAACACACCAACCACTCTAGAGTGTTTTTTCAAATTGCATATCTTGAGTAGCAGTACTCATGGTTAAACCATATTCATAATCAACCTATATCTATTAAATTTCCATTTGATATAACCGGTTACAAAACCAAAATAACATAACCGGTTATTAATTTACAAAATTGGTTATATCTATAACAGATTTTTTACAACCGATTATATCTATAACCTCTTACAACTATTATAAAAAAAAATTTAATAAATCTTTTAAGTATTTTAAAAAATAAGTTTTCCAATATCAAAAATAAAATGTTTTCAAGATTTTGAACTCAAAAAAAAAATCTAGAAAATAACCCATCAAACACAAGTTCACTTCTGCACCTTTGATTTAATATAGATATATTGGGTGGTTGAGATTCATTACTTGCAACTTGTTTCAACTTTTCTCAACCATTTTAAAGTTATTTAATATAAAGTCCTTAAAGTTTAATGTATTTACTTATGTCATATACATATTTTCCCATCAAAATAGTCTATTTGTGATTCAGCGAATATTTAAAATTGGTTTTATTCTAACCAAGTTAAAAATGGCGACAATACAACACAAAGAAGTTTTATTCTACATAATTATATTATGGCATTTTTTAAAACCCCCTTTGAACTCTATATCTCCATTTTTCAAAATAACCCCAAAATGCCCCTCCAGAAATTTTAAAAAATATATTTTGAATTTATCTCAAAACATAAATTCGAAAGTCTTTTAATTGCGTTTCACAACTTTCAATGACAGTTTCTGTCCGTAGGTAAAAGTGACTTTTTTAAAAAACACTTTCGGAAATACCTTTTGAAAGATGAATTAGGAAAAAATTCTAAAAAATAAAGACCCATTTTAGTTCCTGACAATTTCTTAATAGGACAAATTGGTCCCTTACCATTTTTTGGGACAAATTGAGCCTAACATTTTCAAAACGAGGACAAATTAGTACCTGTCAGGGACTATTTGTTCTCGTTTTGAAAATGTCAGGGACTTATTTGCCTCAAAAAATTGTCAGGGACCAATTTCTCCTGTCAAAAAATTGCCAGGAACTAAAATGGGTGTTTGCTCAAAAATAAATTTCTTGGATTGAGATAAATCTAGAAAAATCATCAAAATACGTTCCAGATTCATCTAGTTGGAGATAAATCCGGAAATTGCTTTGAGGAATTAAGGGTAAAATTGGTAATTTGGTCAATTTGGGGGTATAGGGTCCTAAGGGGATGAAAAAAAGTCTTATATTATAGGTAGACAAAATACCATCCGGGGTCTCTTAACTTATTTTTTGTTTTTGTTTAGGTCTCTTAAGTTCTCGAGGTAACAAATAGGTCCATTAACTTCAAAACATGTTGCACAATATTCTCATTTAACGTTTTAATACTAACACCGTTAAACAATCTCTTGTTTGACTATTTGACCGCTGAGTTGGCATGCCACTAGGATAATTTCACTATTTGACTATTTGCTCAAATGGGTTATTTTTCTGGGTTCTTTGTTCGTGATTCAATTGAAGATTCCTTATTAATGGATTGAAAGGATAAATAGTTAGAGATTGGAAATAGATTTTGTGGCCAAAGTTCCTGCGTTCTCTTTGCTTGAGAAAAGCAAAACAAATCTGGGCAGGTTATATCAGATGAAGAAGATGGTGAAGATTATGAATAGAGATTTCAATTTTATTTTTAATAAAAAGTAGACCCTATGCTCGTGCTCTGCACGGGGATACTGATTTGATTAATTTAATTTTACTGGCTATGAAAAAATCCAGGGTGAACACATGATCTAGATATTCAATTGGTATTGCCACATACAGTTTTTGTTGACCATTATATCACAAATTGTAATAAAGGTAACACGAACAAACAACATGCTTGTAAGATAATTCCGAACTATCATAGAAGATAAAATTTGTCGTGGTGGGAATAATATAATTCCGAACTATCATTAACGATGGGTAGCGACGGGGGGTGGACGATGGTCTATAGTAAACGACGACGAAGTGACGAAGATATGGCCAGGAGACATTCAATCTTCGACAGAGCTGGAAACTCACGAACAAAGTTTACGGATAGACAAGTATCCTATTTCTTCTCACAGTTTCCAGAAGATCATGGAGCTAAGGAGATGTTTCGTATCTTTTCACTGTATGGGAAAGCTACTAAAGTGGTGATCCCCCCAAAAAGGGACAAGCTTGGAAGAAGATTTGGCTTCGTGAGATTTAAGGAAGTTAGAGATGCTGATCTGTTCGCGACTAAACTCGACAATATCATCATTGGTGCAACAGGGGACAACAAGAATGTGGATTATGGAAAGAGAGACACTTCAAAGGATATGGAAGATAAAAAGGGTAAGAAGATTATCGGTGGTGAAGAACCAAACAGCCTTGTAAATGGCCAGCGAGATGGTCAAAAAAATGGACAAAGAAACAAAAACACCACCATGAAGCGAATTACTCATGAAAGCACGATGAAGAATATCCATAGACAGAGGCACGGAGATTGGAGAAGACGCAAATATAAAACAAAAAAGCTCAAAGGACTCCTATGCTACGACGTCAGTGAAGAAGAGTTGAAACGTTTCAGCAAAATATATGTGGGATACGTAAAACAACCGGGCACCTCCTACAGAATCCAAGATTGGTTCAGCATGCAAGGAGTTTTTTCAGTAAAAATCACCCCCATTGGTGCACACTTGGTGTTAATGGAAGACATTGAGGAAGGTACCTTAGAGGAGCTTGTTAATGATGCTAGCGGATGGATATATGAGTGGTTTGACAACATAAGTAGATGGGAACCTCATGTGAGGGATGCGGAACGTTTAGTTTGGGTGAGATGTCGTGGCATTCCCGCTCATGCATGGGGAGAGGGCATTTGTAGACTAATTGCAAACACCATGGGCAGCTATGTTGATATTGATGAAAATACCAGGAAGAAAGATACTTTAGACGTTGCAAGATTCATGATAAGAACTAGATATTATGGAGTGATTAACAGGGCTTCATATCACCATTAATGGAGAAGTATTCCCAATAAAGATAATGGAGGAGTGGTGCGGTCCACTAAGATGGCCAGCTATGGCTAACCCACCATCGCAGAATTCAGATTCTGATTCTGATGACTCTGAAAGTGATGATGACGACGGACCACCGCTGTTTCCGCCGGAGGAAGGGGAGGACGGTGAAGACAAGGAGATAACTGGAGAGACTCCCAACCACATTGATTGCGCAGACTTTGTGTTAGCAAAAGACATTGGGAGTGGTGGGTGTGGTAACCAAGAGGAGGCTAGTGACTTGGAACCTGAAGCAAGCATGCATGAAGAGAGAAATGACAATGATTATGTGGGTTATTGGGAATCTAAAAGGCTCTAGGTAATTGAGGAGGATGGATTCGAATGTGACAAGGTGGAAGGTGAAAAGCCTCTGAATTCCGGTAGTAAAAAGGAGGTGAAGGAAGTAATTGATGTTCTTAACTCTACTCAAATTAGGCCTGAGGATGAAAAAACAAAAAGCCCAATTTGCATCACAACACAGGAACCTAAACAGATAAGCCAGCTGAAGAAAAAAACCAAAAAGAAGACTTCAAAAAAGGCCCCTAATGGGCCGGGTCCT
Organism: Astragalus glycyphyllos; assembly: GCA_963573325.1. NCBI lineage: Eukaryota > Viridiplantae > Streptophyta > Magnoliopsida > Fabales > Fabaceae > Astragalus > Astragalus glycyphyllos. The sequence continues at coordinate 8,963,565 of OY754311.1, forward strand.
AGTAATTGGGCAAATCAGGATTATGCATCATCTAGAAGGACTCCAATTTCAATTGGAATTGTTAGAAACGAGATCACGGAGCTTCTTCCCTCTTCGTGTAGGAACTCGATTTCTCCTTCAGACAACTCTGAATTACAAACGAGGTGCGAAACGAAGGGACAAGATTACTCCAATGGAAGCTCGAAATCTAGAAGCACACATTTCAGTGGTGGATCGGTGTTGTGTGACGCTTCCATTGGCGACTCCGACATTCGGCGGTGCAATGACCGTTTGTGGGTTGACCATCAGATTCAAGTGGCGAATAAGATATGGAATTTTGCAAAAAATAATCTTGGTGTGGCAGGAAGTGAACCTGACGAGGTGTATGCAAAGGAAATTAGGGATATGGAGAAAAGGGATCATGCTGCCAAGAAAAAGAGGGAGTCAATTAAAGCTTGCAAATGAAGATTTTAACTCTGAATGTAAGAGGGTGGGGGGGCGCTGAGAAACGTAGGCGTCTGAGGGAGTTCATTTGCTCAGGTAACTATGATTGTTGTTGCTTGCAAGAAACAAAACGTGCGTCTTTATCAGAGCGGATGATATACAGTATTTGGGGAAAAGGAAAGTGCGAATGGGTGGTCAAGAACTCGGTGGGGCAGGCTGGAGGATTGATTTGTATTTGGAAAGAAGGACTATTTGATGTACAATTCTCCTTCTCAGGAGAAAATTTCATTGGCCTGTGTATTAAGCAGAATGGACTTTTGACTTACTTAGTTAATGTGTACTCTCCCTGCAGCCTAGAAGGAAAGAGGGCAATGTGGAATGAATTGATCAGTGTGAAGAATGAACTACAAAGAGGTGATTGGTGTGTATGTGGTGATTTCAATGCAGTGGTGTCCAGAAGGGAGAGAAAAGGATCCTCAACTTCATCCAACAGAGCAGACAGAATTGAATTTAGTCAATTCATTGAAGCCATGGAACTCATAGATCCTCCTGTGCTTGGTAAGCTGTTCTCCTGGTTTGGCAGTGATGGTCTGAGCATGAGCAGGTTAGACAGAATTTTATTAACTGAAAATTTGATATCTAGATGGAAGATTAGAGCGCAGTGGATTGGAAATAGAGATATTTCTAACCACTGTCCAGTGTGGTTACTAGGGTCAGAACTGAATTGGGGTCCCAAACCGTTTAGATTTAACAATTGCTGGTTAGAACATGCAGAATTCAAAAACTTTGTGGAAGACAAGTGGAACTCAATGCAAATATCAGGGGCTGGTTCATTTATTGTTAGAGAGAAATTGAGAAGATTAAAAGAACATCGTAAGAGATGGAACAAAGAAGTGTTCGGCATCCTTGATCTCAACATAGATAACCTAGTAAAGGATTTGAATGCGATTGAAGATTTGGCAGCAAATGATGGGGAGGTAGACATTGAGCAGATTAAAGCAATTCAAAACGAGTTTTGGCAGCAACTTAAATATAAAGAGAGTTTATTGGCTCAGAAATCTCGGGCTAAATGGATTGCGGAAGGAGATGCAAATACAAGATACTTTCATTCGTGCATTAATGGTAACAGACGAAGAAATCAAATTGTCAAATTGAAGCAAGGTGAAGAATGGGTAGAAGATGTTGCTGGGGTGAAAAATCTGACCAAGGAATATTTTGAAAACAGATTCAAGGAGGATAGTTTCAGCAGGCCGGTCCTTGAAGGTGTCCAGTTTAAACAGATTTCTGCAGAAGATAATGCTATGCTGACGGCTCCATTTTCAGTTGAAGAGGTAAAGGAAATAGTGTGGGATTGTGACGGAAACAAAAGTCCGGGTCCGGACGGCTTTAACATGCATTTTTATAAGAGTTGTTGGGATCTCGTGGAAAGTGACATTATGAGCTTTATAAATGATTTCGCTGAATCGGGTAGAATTCCAAAAGCAATTTGTGCATCTTTTATCACTCTGATTCCCAAAGTGGCTAATCCCCAGGAATTGAACGAATATCGCCCCATTTCACTCAAAGGTAGCCTCTATAAGATTGTGACCAAGCTGTTGGCATCCAGATTCAAAAGAGTCTTGGGGAGTGTTATTTCAAGCTGCCAAAACGCCTTCCTCCCTGGTAGACAAATTCTAGACGGTGTAGTCATTGTCAATGAAGTGTTGGACATTGCAAAGAGATCCAAAAGAAGTTGCCTAGCTCTTAAGGTGGACTTCGAAAAGGCATACGACTCGGTTAGTTGGTCCTTCATTGACTATACGCTTTTGAGGTTGGGATTCAGTTCTGTTTGGCGGAAATGGATGCGGGGATGCTGTATTGCTAGCTCTATATCAGTCCTTGTAAATGGAAGTCCGACGAATGAATTCACTGCCTCAAGGGGTATAAAACAAGGAGACCTTCTCGCGCCGTTCTTATTTTTAGTTGCTGCCGAGGGTCTGGCTGGATTAATCAAGAAGGCAGAGGATAGTAGGTACTTTAGTGGATTTCAGATTGAGGAAAATTTGTCTATATCACTCCTTCAGTTCGCGGACGACACTATGATATTTTGTGATGGAAAGGATTCAAATCTGTGGTGTCTCAAGGCAGTCCTTAGAAGCTTTGAGATGGCTTCCGGGCTTAAAATAAACTTTTCGAAGAGCAATGTGATAGGGGTGAATATTGATAAGAGAACTCTAAGAAGTGCTTCAAATTTCCTTGCTTGCTGTATTGGTGAAACTGCCTTTAAGTTTCTTGGCATCCCTGTGGGTGCAAATCCAAGGAGGACTCATACATGGGAACCGGTTCTCAAAACTATAAGGACCAAACTATCCTCATGGAAGAGCAAACAACTGTCGATAGGAGGAAGGGTCACACTTATTAATTCAGTACTATCGAGCCTCCCATTGTACCTGTTTTCTTTCTACAAGGCACCAAAGCAGGTTATCCGAGAGATGATAAAGCTCTAAAGACAATTTTTATGGGGAGGTGATGAGGATAATAGAAAGATGGCGTGGGTAAAATGGGACACTATTTGCTTACCAAAAAATAAAGGAGGATTGGGTATAAAAAAAATCGAGGCTTTCAACATTGCACTTTTGAGCAAATGGATCGGAGGTGGAGATGTGTGGTAGAGGGTGATTCCCTCTGGTGTAAAATTCTGGCCAGTAGGTATGGTGACTTGAGCCGATGGTATCATGGTCAGCAATCTCAATACATGTCAAGAAAATCATCACTTTGGTGGAGGGACATCATGTTACTAGGTGCTGAGTACACAAAGGAAACTTGCTGGTTTAATAATCTGATTAAGCTTCAACTTAACAAAGGTGATAAGATAAGGTTCTGGCTTGACAAATGGTGCGGCACTACGGCATTCCGTGATCTGTTTCCAAATTTATTTGAGAGATGTTCAAGCAAAGAGGCCAATGTACAACAATTTGGTGTCTGGGAGGATGGTAGATGGACTTGGGATTTATCTAAGGGAGGTGTTCTTGCTGGTGCAGATGAAGAAAACCTTCCAGAACTTAAAGACATACTCAGGGACATTAACTTACATAGCAATTGTGAATATAAATGGATATGGGCCGCTGACAGCAAAAAGAAGTTTACTGTAAAATCTGTTTATGGCTGGCTGGTTGATTCTTTTGCAGGTCCAACTCGATTGTTGAATGAAGAGACGATGGTGGCCTGCTCGAAGATTTGGCGATGTAATGTCCCAACAAAGGCTGCGGTTCTGACTTGGAGAGTGATTGTAAATCGGGTACCCACCAGAGATGCTTTGATCAAAAGAGGAGTGCTGAATGCGACACATGATGCTTGTTGCGTATTTTGCTCTCGCGAGGAGGAAACGGTGGATCATCTCTTCTTTGGCTGCAGTAAAACACAGCAGATATGGAACACAATTTGTCATTGGCTTGAGGTGAGTGTTGGCAATTATCAACACACTGTGCAACACTTCAATCTATTCGGACAGCAACTTAAAGGGAAGAAATTGAAGGGGTTAAAGCATATGGTGTGGATAGCAACAATATGGATAATTTGGCAAGCAAGGAACAAGATTATTTTTGAAGGATCTGTGATGAATGTAAACTCAATTATAAACCGTATTAAACTTATCTCTTGGGGATGGTTCATTTCTCGGAAGGGTAGGAACACCAAATTCAATTATGTAGATTGGCTTAATTGCCCGATGGGTTGTATGACAATGGTGTAATTGGGGCACTCTTTTCCTCTCTGGGTTTTTTCCCACTGGGTTTTACCCCAGAGAGTTTTTTAACGAGGCCCCGCAAAACTCTGTAATTGCTGCAGCCTCCCTTCAATAATAACAGTGTTGCTTATCAAAAAAAAAAATGCTTGTAAGATCATCCCTAATATGATATATAAACGTTGGCTAAAAAAAGCTCGAAAACTAATGAATTGAACAGGATACAGGAACATATATATTAACATTAACTTGGAATTAATAAAAATAGCTACTAAATTCCTGATATGTAGCTAATGAAGTTCATATATACATTTAAGTCCCCTAATTCCCAAACATATATTAGTTGGTTGTAAAGGCATCATCCACGGTGTCTGAATCATGAGAACCAGTAGTTGAAATCTCCTGCTGGTCACTTGAATCATTTGCAAAAGCTTGATTATGAGCTGCGGGTGTTTGGTTCTGATGTTCTAAATCTGGTTCCTCAAAATCTGGATCATCATAGCATGGAAAAAAAATACTAAGACGGTATAAATTCTCCAGAGGAAAAAATGAAACATTTTTCAAAGAATTCAAAGAAAAAACAAAATCTGAATCTCCTATGATGAGACTTACATGTCAGTAAAAAAACAAATACTGCTCCTCCTACCCTTCCAATATTAAATTCTTACACCAACAAATAGGAAGAACACAACACTAGAAGACCATTTGTCCGATGCATCACTACAACCGCAGAAATTACTTTTCAATTGGAGTATTCAAACCTCTTGCTCATAATAACATTGTGGCCTGTGAAGAGATTAGAATCTGAGGTTATAGCCTATAGGCCTAGGAAACTGCACAACCTCTTTTCATCTACCTCTTTCTTATTTTGATTGTCAAATACTTGTTAATAAAAGAAAGTATAAGGAGCAAACTATAAATGAGTAAACATTGATAAAAGAGGAGATGCTACAATAGAGTACCTACCATTTCTATAGCTCACTGCATCAAAACACTATTTTATGTTCATAACTGTCAAACATAACACAGGGAAAACATTTGTAAAAGTAAAATCATACAGCCAAAGCTACATAAAGAACCTTATATAATCAAACCTTTTTTTCTTCCTGAAAATATGGTTTACATCTAAAGTTACTATAGCCCCACTACGTGTTATATGATAATCAGTATTCCAATATGTGTACATATAAGGTGTAGATTTCAATATCCATGCTTGCCTATCAATGTATTCTCTAGATGCATTATTGTACCATAAATGAATGCCTTTTCCTACATAGCAAACATAACAATAGGAATCCAAGTCAGAAACGAATAAGATAAGTAGTTTGGAAAATGACTGTTGTTGTCTTGAAAGGATGTATTTCTACCAAAGTGGTATGGTAATCTTATTCATTCAAGCACCTTAGACATGAAGTAGAAAATTCTTCATCATTATAGCAAGTCCTTATTGTACCTGCAATAAAAAAGATATCACTATCCCTGATCCTCATGACATGCAAATGATATCCTTCCTCGCAACTTACTGAGTCCAAAGCATAAACTCTACTTTGACTAGAATAGTGGAAGTGTGGTATGGGACACACGAGGTCAAGTACCGGGTCGGGGTCCTTAGTAGGACATATTGATATTTATGCCGGCCAGGTGGAGTAATGATAGGTTTAGATTACTCTGATCTGTTTTCCGATAGGGAAAGACTTATAACATCTGGACTCCATGGTGACAGTCGGATGGCGTCCTTGGCGGATGCGGGACGTTGTGGCATCAGGATATGGCCAGAGTCAGCATATAGTATGACACATATTCATAGATAGAGTCAGAGGCATAAGATATTAATAAAGAACAGAAGATAAGGGATAATATGATATAATGTGCCTGTAACATGTTTAACTTAAGCTTTACCTTATCTTCCCATTTTTCTGACTTATACACGTATCTTAGCCCTATGTGTTTTCTTTTGTATATTTGTTTGTATCGCTTAGATCCAGTCGAGGAGCCACTTGTAGCAGAAGGAGATACTCTTCCTTCCACAATGGACGTTGAAGGTACCGAGGATGCCGGTGCGATATGATGGAGCGGACATGTGTCTCATTGAGAGGACCTGAGTTTGTTTAGCCAGTGTGTCAGTCTTTTGAGTCTCGTTTAAGTCATTTGGCTGACCTTATTTTATGTCCTTATTTTCTGTTGTTTTGTTTTACTCTGATATATGTGTGAGTGGCTTTAGTATTGCCACACGTTTTGTAAAACTCTTAACACTAAGCTTTTATATATATATGTGATGTGTGTCTAGTTATATATGTTAAGTTTTAAATTTATCCGTTTTTGAGTTAAGAGGTTAAGTATTCAAGGGTTACTATGATGAGGACGATGGTCGTCTCAAGTATATATATATATATATATATATGTATGTATGTATTTTAACTATATATTTTTACAATTGTAAAAAAAAAAATTACCAAATATTTTTCATATATATATATATAAAGATATTTTTTAAATTTCAACTTTTTTAAAATTATTTTGGGAGGCTTGTTTAAAGTCTTAGGCTAAAACCAATTTGATATCAAATTGGATATCCCAAAAAAATAAAAAACAAATTGGATATCCAATGACGTCCATTAAATAAGCGGATAAAAATGATATCCAATTATTGGACAAATTGAAATAACCGATTATAAAAATAACATAAATATTCGTATTTATCTAACCAGATATGGATATGGATGTGCACCCCTAACCTTGAGCAAGCTTGGCAATGAAGTCAAAATTATATAATAATGAGGGGTATTTTTGGGTATTTGAAATTATGTGGGGGTGCGTATGGGGTGGGGGTATAACAGAAAAAACCTAAAAAAATGTGGAGCCTTTTATGGGTAGTTGAAGGATGATTTGTTTATATAAAATAAATAGATAATAAAATAGAATAGAAAAGAATGGCTGATAATGAAACATTGTGTACTCAGGTTCCTTTTGCAAAATGGATTTATCTATTGGGTAGATAAATCGGTTTTTGGAAAAAATCTATTTTTGGGAAGGAGTATTTTCGGATTTTAAAAATTATATGAGATGAGGTGGGGGTGTAAAAAAATCGGGTGTTTCTAGGGTGAGAGAGCAAACAAAATCTCTCACCGGTGAAACACTAAAATTGACTGTTGGATATTATTTAAAATGCTATGAATGTTTAAGATTGAATCAACCAATATTAAATCTCAATCATTGATGAATTTTGATACTACATCGAACGGTCAATTTTAGTGTTTCACCGGTAAAAGATTTAATTTGCTCTTTCACCCTAGAATCAACAAAAAAAACCCAAGAAAAAAAGCCTAATTGATAATAGCATGTAGGGTTTTGGTATTAGAATGGCCCAGCAGCATGTAGGATTTGTACTCGTACGCTTTGAAAAAAAATAGCAGGCAGCTGTAGTTTTTGGTTTCGTTAGAATTTAGAGTTTACAATGGCTGATTAAAGTAGGGTTTGGTATTACACGTTACACATTACACGTTACACACAGAAGATTGCAAAAAAGAGGAAGGGGAAGTGTGATGGCATTTAGACGGACGAGAGCCCAAGTGAATAAGTCCCACAAGTGTCGCTTCTCTTCGAAATCGTCGTCTCGCAATATTCACAAAACCTCATCTTCTCTCAAAGGTTTTGTTAGTATTTGATTATTGATTGAATATGTTGGTTCGTGTATGCTTTAATATTATATCTCTACTTAAAACAACAACGATTGATTGCGCACGTTTATAGGTAGAACTGCAAAAATAGAGCGAAATGTCGTCGGCAAAGGAGCTCGAATTCAGAGAAATAGAATGGTCTCTTCTCTTCTATCAGTTCCTATACTATATTCATTGTCTGCCCCTTGCTTCTGAGTTATTATTATTATTATTATTATTATTATTATTATTATTTAGTCGTCACTGTAAAGTTACATTACAGATGCGCGAACAAAAAATAGCTTCGGTCTTGCAACAAAAGAGACAACTCAGGGTGTCAACAACTCCTCCTCGTGTAATTGTGAGTTTCTAATTCTAATTCCTGCTCTGCTATTAAGTCAACAATATCAATTAATGACTATGTGTGTGTGTGTGTGTCAAATAAATGGAAATTCTTTCAAATATACTACTAGTACATTATTATTATTATTATTAGGTTAATTGAAAACTAGTGGGTTGGATACTGGATATAGTAGTTACAAGTACAAAACTCAATAGATTTGACTGTTCCACGCTCTATCATATTGAAACTCACTCCTCTGTCCTCTTACGTACCCTCCCCACAGGTTCTCTTTGCTCTATCCGCTTCTGTGGATTTAGAATCACTTGCAGATGATCTCTTGTCATTCTTGTCTAAAGATTCTTCTATGCTTCATCAAGGACCTGCAACACCAACAATTCATTCTCCTAAATATAACATTAAAATATCGGTACTTTAATCCTCTGCCTTATTATTCTCCACAAATTATTAAATTTGTGGTGTGTACATCAATTCAGTTGTTGGTTTATTTATAGCCAAAATCAAATAAACTTTCTGTTTCCTTTAGGTACTAAAAGCACCTCATGGTAATCTACTCGCATGCATGAGAATGGTCAAGGTATCAATTTTTATATTTGCTTTTCTGCAAGGGCTTTTGTTTATTTATGGTCCTCGAGAATGTGCGTGGGTTTTGATTACCCTTTTCATCCACATTACCTTATATTGTAGGTTGCTGATCTACTGGTTTTTGTCGCCTCATGTAAAGAACCTCATCCTCACTACATTGATTCGTTTGGAGACGAATGCCTTTCCGTATTTAGTTCTCTTGGTTTACCAAGCACCGTTCTCTTTGTTCGTGTAAGTTATGGTTGATCATATTTTTGGGACTTATGAAGTTACACGAGCTTACAGTATTTTCACCACTAATTTGAGTTTTTAGTAGTCATTTATAATATATAATGTGGATTTTTCATTTTGTGCTTTTAGGATCTTCCCACCGACCTTAAACAGCGAAATAAACTCAAGAATATTTGCTCATCCAGACTTGACTCCAAACTTCCTGTCAATTGTCAATCTTATCCAGCTGATACAGAGGATGATCTGCACAACGTAACTATTTCTCCAACTGTTGGCCGAAAATTCTAATTGTATATCCAGTTTGATGGTTTGAGCCTTTCACTCACGCTGTTTCACAATTGCAGTTCTTGTCGCTCTTTAAGAACCAAAGCCCCAAAACTCCTCATTGGAGAACTCATCGATCTTACCTCATGGCTCATAAGGTTCGCACTCATATTTATCCAACTCTGAACATCTAATCAACAGCCTAGTTACATTGGTTTTAATCATGTTTTCTGCCACAATCTATGAGTGTTTGTTGTTGAACAGAGAATTTACGATTCAAGATGTTGATCGATGCTGTCATATTGAGCTTATCATGTAAAAACCCTAAATTACAGGTCGATACAGTCCGTGATGACATTTCTTCTGACAAATGCACCCTTCGTCTCACTGGTTATCTTCGTGCTCGTAATCTCTCTGTGAATCAACAGGTAATAGGAAGGTCATGGTGTAAATTGTAGTTTCATCGAGTTGTTGGTAGTCTTACATTTTGTTTATTCAGGTTCATGTTTCAGGTGCGGGGGATTTCCGACTGTGTAAAATAGATGTTCTTGAGGATCCCTTACTTTTCAATTCAAGAAAAAATCAGGACCTAATGGATTCAGCTGATACACATGACGTGGAGGTATAAAGTCTTACCCAAAGTTTTAAAAACAAGAAAGACTAGCAATATACTCTTCGACGTTCAACTGAGTTTCATACTCACGCACACGTGCACACACACACATACTACCCTGGTCCTTAATATAAGAAAAATTTGCAGTTTTAGATTCATTGAATAACTGATGTATCTGGCCTTTAATATGGACTAGATACATCAGTTATTCAATCAACCTAAAACTGCAAACTTTTCTTATAATAAGGACCAAAGAGAGTTTATTATAAAAAGGTAAAACAGTAAGGTTAAAATGTACTGCACATGCACATTTAAGCATGTAAACAAAATCATCTAATTTAAACCTTTGAATATAACAATTTAAATTGATAAGGAATTTTTTGTGTCAATCTGAAAACATTGTAATTGTTCCCCCTCTTAGGTTTGATATACCTGATACGTCTTCTTTTTAATCTCATACCTTCTGTAACTATTTTATATATTTACACATTTACTTTTTCCCTACCTCCTTTATAATGTTTTAGGTCATTCGTTCGCTGATTCCACATCCTCAAAACCAGGAAGATGTAGTTGTCGAGAATGATGGAGAGAAGGTAGATAAGGAGATATCATTTCTAACTCTACCAGTACCATTTGCTAATTGTAAATATCTGATTTATTTAGCTTCTGTACTACTAACTTCTGAATTGACACCCTTTTTAATTGAATGTAGAGTCGTCATTAATTTTATTTTTTGCACTACTACCAAACGAAAGGGTTAAATTTGGACAGTTAGCCAAAATAACCCATCATTATTGATTGGTTGACTTGACTATTTTTTAGCCAAGAATCAGCCCCCCCCAGTTTTCAAATTAGCGATGACATGATATCTTCCCTGTTACCAGTCATGGGCTCCAGAGGTTGGCATATCAGCAGCTGATGAAGATCAGAAGCAAAAGAAGACGAGAAAGCGGAAAATTCCTCCAGGAACTTCAGATTATCAGGTTTGAGTTTCTCCGCCTCCCAAGTTATCAAACTAGTTGTATTTGTATGATTATTTTGTTTAGCATTTTGTGTGATATCTTCCCTGTTACCAGATACAGACATCAGAGGTTGACATATCAACAGCTTATGAAGATCAGAAGCAAAAGAAGATGAGAAAGTGGAAACTGCCTCCAGGAACTTCAGATTATCAGGTTTGAGTTTGTTTTCTTGTTAAACTTATTTCTGAATGCATTTTTTTTGCGCTGATTATTTTTACATATTTTTTCTGATGTTTTCTTTTATATTCAGGCTTATCAAGTATGGATATAATAGTTTTCTGCCCTTTATTTTGATTCCAGGCTGAATGGTATTTTGATGATTCCAATGAAGAGAAGTCAGATCGTAATGGGGCTTCGCTTAGCAATGGAGATCCTGAGGAAGAAACTGACAATGATTCAATGATGGTGAGCTTATAAAAACTCAATACTAAACTGTTTTCCCTTTGATGTCGGACATATGGCCTCATTGGACGGTCTTTTGTCCTTTATTTTTTTTAGAGCATCCACAATAGATGTTACTTCATTTGGGTCCTTGAGTGGATCCCATAGTTACCCATTTCTCCTTTATAATTTTTTAAGGCAAATGCTAACGAGTGACCTTAAGGGTCAAAAAAGATTATTTTTGCATAAGGTTATTTTGGGTCCTGAAATTATTGATTAATTGCGTCTTTGCATAAGTTTGTTTTGGGGTCAAAAAAGCTTTTTTGTTGGCTGCTTCCCTGGAGAGCTTATGAAAATAAACCAAGTCACTGCCCTAAAACATTGTTTCCAAACATCATACTTATTTTTGTTTACTTTAGAAACAAGTAATAAATTACAACAACAACCAAGCCTTGTCCCACTAGGTGTTACTGATGTCGGCTATATGGATTAAAACATATATTATTCATTATTTGTAAGACAAGGTCCTCTCTTAGTAAACAATGTTGTATTAAGTTTGCCTGTTTTATTTTGATTATTATGGTGTCTATGCATCCTAATCTATATCATTAATGCATGATTACTTTTTTGTTGGATTACAGGAAGTAGACAACATGACGAGAGAGGACACACAAACCGAACTAAAGGCAATTGAAGAAGAAAATGCTGCAGATGAGGGTAATTATTTCTTTTATGCTCTCGTGTGTTTACACTTCTCTTTATTAGAAATTAGAAAAAAGCCATGAATTTTTGGTCTGTTTGTGTCTAAAGTTGTAAGTAAACTCTTTGTTTTGGTCTCTTCTCTACTTGGTTACGGATTTTGTCATAGATGACCTGGAATGTACCTGTGGATGTATCAATAATAATTTTCTTCTCTACTTGCAGTTGTATCGATATAAGAATTTTCTTTTTGATTTGCTGTTTGGTTTATGTTTGCTGTTGTAGAGTTTCCTGATGAAGTGGATACACCATTGGATGTCCCTGCTAGGATGCGGTTCAACAAGTATAGGGGACTCAAGTCTTTTAAATATTCTCCATGGGATCCTAATGTATGTTTGTCCTTCTGAGTTTCTTTATAATGAGTCATTGCCACTAAAAGCAAAAGAAATCTGACATTTCTATTAAATAATATCAGGAATCTCTACCCCAAGATTATCCCACAAATTTTAATTATCATAATTTCAAAAGAACACAAAAACATGTTCTTGCTAAAGCTTTAGAAATGGAACAAGAAAACAGAGAGGACTGCGTTCCAGTTGGCTCATATATTAGGTTGCATATCATGGAAGTACCCAATGCTGTTGCTTCAAAGTTATGTATGCTTGCAACGACAAACCCGGTTACAGCATGTGGCCTACTAGAACATGAATGCGAAGTATCTGTCCTTCATTTCAGGTGTGTTCATCATGCCTTGTCATTTTAGTGATGCACTAATTATAGGTGGTCCTTTCTAAATATTCAAAAGATGTCTTGTGAAGTAAAGCCACTCTTGTTTTGTAGTGTGAAGAAGCATGAAACATATCATGCACCCATCAAATCCAAGGAAGAGTTGATATTTCATGTTGGGTTTCGGGAATTTGTTAGCAGGTATGGTATTCATTTTAAACTACCACTGCATAATAGATATCTTACAGAAAAAAATCTATAAGCTATGGCAAAAATTTTGCAGGCCAATTTTCTCTAGTGAATTCTTTAACACAAACAGGAGCAAGATGGAGAGGTTTCTCCACGCTGGACGCTTTTCCCTTGCTTCAGTTTGTGCCAAAATTTCATTTCCACCCTTTCCTACAATAATCCTAAAGAGAGCTGGAGAGGATGCCACACCAGCAGTAGTTGCATTTGGCTCGCTGAAAACTGTTGATCGAGATAGGATAATCCTCAAGCGCGTTATTTTGACCGGGTATGTTTGTTGATGTTTGTCATGACCCGTCAATTGAGCAGTAGTAGTGTGCGTGGTGTTTATTTGGCATTTCATCTAAGTAGACAAAAACAATAATATTATCGACGTCTATTACTTCAACAAAAAACCTTGTATGTTATTTTTTGGTTGACGTCTTTACAAATACATAATAGCAAATATGTAACTATTGTGATTTCAGAGTTGTGACATTTGTGACAATCCACAATAAATTTGTTTACTGATTAGAAGTTTTAAAACAATTATTGGTGCAGCTATCCCGAAAAAGTGTCACATCGTAAAGCTTATGTGAAACACATGTTTTATAATCCAGATGATGTTAAATTTTTCAAGGTAAGAAAAAATGTTATACAGTTTCTTAAATCATTAGATTTTTTTCCGTTATGTATTACAGAGTATTAAAAGAGGTTTTTCTCCGTAAGTTCCCAGTTTTCACTCCAACTAGATTTCTTAATGTGGGTGATTATTGCAGCATGCAGAGCTTTATACCAAAAAAGGTCGTCATGGCCGGATTAAAGAACCGGTTGGTACACATGGTAAGATATATCAGAACACCTTTAAAGTTGATCATTGTAGGCATTCGGGAAGCTACTCATTTTAGAAACCTTTGATGTTTTTATTTTTGTATTTTTCTTATCCTGAAGTGGTTTTGTTGCATATGGGATTTTGGTATCCTGGAAGCACTATCTAGTTCCTTTATAAATGGGTAGTAAAATCAAATAATCTAAGATAATTCCTCTGTCACAGAGAGCAATAACTATTAGAGAATTTAGGGCACAGAATTAAAGGAAGAGAGAGAGAGTAATGATTGATGATGATTGATGCCTTTCATTAGATTCTGGGGGCCATAAATTGGCGCGGAATACAAAACCTGGGGGAATATTCCACAGCTATTGAACAGCTGTTGCTTTCTAGAAGCATAAGGAAAACATCACAAATAGCAGTAAAACAGTAAAATATCTTATTAATTGTGACCGTGTTAGGATATTAAATATGTAATAAAGGGTAACTAAAGTAGTTAAGAGTTGTTAGGCAAGTTTGTATTAGTTAGTTAGTAGTAAGTTATTTTCTGTTTTGGTTGTCAGGTTAGTTGCTGAGATCTTCCCTCCCCTTATCCTCTTTATAGTAGGAGCCTATAAATAATGGGTTTCTCATCCCTTAGGAGTTAGTATCTTTGCATATCAGAATTTTGGATTGGCGTATTCACCTTTGAAATGGTGTATTCGCCATTGTTGTGGTGTATTCGCCGCTAAAGGGGTGTATTCGCCCTTGTGTACCAATTTGGAGATAGCAACTCCTATTCTTTCCCTATTCAATTTCTTGGTTCCTAACATCCTGTCACAATACCCTTGTGGCTTGTTCTTATAGGGTGATTCTTCCACTTAACCAAAAGTCCAAAACCTTAGTTGTAGCAATTCACCCCCTCTTAACCATTTTCCTTTCCAGAAAGCTTCAGGAATGCCTTTATTAGTCAGTAAAGCAGCAGCAGGCAGTGGCTGAGTAGTAGCAGCCAGAGGGTTGGACAAAGCTTTGAGTTGTGAAAGATGAAAAACATTAATACAGGAGCTGTGGAGACCGCTTCTCGGGTGATGAAATTCCCTAAGTACTCAACCTTGGAGGTAGCAAATTGACACTTAGCCTTGTTAAGAAATAGCTGTCCTTTCCTGACAATGTTAAAGACCGGGACATCAACGACGTATTGTTGCAAAGTAGGGTAGATGTCAAACTTGTGGCGCATACAGTTAAGATGCCAATGCAATGCAAGCCCATCCAAGTGAATGGAGTACCATCCAAAAGAAAATATTGGTCACATTTATACAACCGATCGCGAACATTTTTCCCATCAAATATCTGATTGTGACCCTGTCCCATCCTCTGGCACTGAGATTTCTGCCGGAAGCACTATCATTTATAAATGGATAGGGTAATCTATAACATATTTCTTGACTGTCTTAGATTCTCGGTGGTTTGGTAAATGAATATTTAAATTTTTACAAGAATACTCGTTTATTACTTTGTGGATTAATCAGATATTCCTTGTGGCAAATAAGTGATTTGTTTTTTTTAGTTCATATTTCAGATTGTATCCCGTAGCATTCAAATAATTATGGGATGATATATTATATTGATCATATTATTCTGTTTATTGTTTGGTCAGGAACAATGAAGTGCCTTCTCGATGGGGTTGTTGAACAAAGTGATACTGTACGCTTGTATTTATTCAAACGTGTATACCCGAAGTAACCAAATCATCGTTTTTCTTTAAGATCTGCTTCAGATTGACTTCTTTCTATGGAGGACCAAGATGCTGTTTGGTGACAATTTATTTACCCTTGCTGGAGTGTGCACGTTTGAGATAATAGATAAATTATCAACTTTTTTTATTTAATTCCTTTATAGGACCTATGGCTATTTTATTCATACTTATTGATTGGTTTGAATTTTCTTTTTTTGCTTTCAGCACCACAGGTAACATATCTAATCTAATATAGGGGACATATCTAGTGAGAAAGGGGTCTCTTATATGAGAGTGAGAGGAGTCAATCTCAACCATTAGATTAAAATGAATGGATGTGATTAAATCAGAACTTAAGTGAGATACAATTTTTCTATTCCACCTTAACACCCTCTCATCTTCCATTATTTCCAGAATTTAGAAAGTCATCTCCCATCCCATCCTCTTCCTTCTCACGATTCAATGGGTCTTTAACCTCCCTGTCACTTTCACTTTATTTCTTTGGGTCTTTACAAATTTATCAAGCTTTCATCGCTACTAATTTATTAAGCTTCCAGAGTTAAAAGCAGGGAATTTTTGCAACAAATCAAAGTAAAATTCCCAGGTGGCTTGATCAACAGGAGTATCCTTCTAGTTTACTAGTACCTAAGTAGCAGGCAGGCGCCCCCTCTTTACCATTTTCCTCATTAGAATAGCCTCTCGGTAAGGTGTACCAGATGAAAAAGGGGTCCCCAAAATGTGGGAGAGGAGCACACATGGTAGTAGTAGGATTTGGGCATAATTTGAGTTGAGATAGATGGAATACATTGTGGATTTTGACCTCTGTTGGTAACTCTAACTGGTATGCAGCCTTGCCAATTCT
This sequence comes from Astragalus glycyphyllos, assembly GCA_963573325.1. Taxonomy (NCBI): domain Eukaryota; kingdom Viridiplantae; phylum Streptophyta; class Magnoliopsida; order Fabales; family Fabaceae; genus Astragalus; species Astragalus glycyphyllos. Next base: position 8,979,877 of record OY754311.1, read on the forward strand.
ATCAAGGACTTTAAATGGCCCAAAGAACTTCAGTAATAGCTTATGTATCTGGTGAGGTTTGAGAGTGTACTGCCTATATGGATGTCGCTTCAAAATTCAAATAGGCAAAATCCCAAATGTTTAGAGTCCTTTCAGACCTATGGCAATTAGTTTGTTGAGACATACAGTTCTAGGTGCAAATATATAACAAATTTGAAAATAAGTCCCAAAAGAGTAGCTCACATGCATGACTGAGTGAAAGAGACATTGTTGGTGGAAATGTATGCGTATGGGGTATACGAACACCGTTCCCTCCCCCCTCTAACAATAAACACACTAATTACTAACCACTTTGCTTATAAAAAACAAAATTGAAAATAAACTAAAACTCATGACCCAAGTAGGACCATAAACCAAATCAGCGTTTTTCTGACAATTTATTTATCCTTGCTGGAGTGTGCACGTTTGATATAATAGATAAATTATCAAAAGTTTTTATTTAATTCCTTTATAGGACCTATGGCTATTTTATTCATACTTCTTGATTGGTTTCAATTTTCTTTTTTGCTTTCAGCACCACCGGTAACCTATCTAATCTAATACTCCTAAAATTATTTTCTTAAAAAAATCATTTTTATCTTTAAAATGATAATTTATTTTGACTAGTTTCTTATGAAAATCATTTTTTAAAGAATGATTTTTTTAAAAAATAAATGACTTTCAGTATGTTACACAAACACAAAACAACTTGTCATTTTCTTAAAATCTCTAAAAACTAATCTCTAAATTATTTAACAAAGAAATCATTTATTTTTTAATATGAAACAAATGGGCCAATAATCTAATACTAATTTATTCAGTTAAAACACACTGAGAATTCCCAACTTAGCCTCCTCACTTGGGTGCCAACTACTTAGACTTGGTTAAGGTTAAATTTGTCAAAAAGCCTTGAAGACCAGTTTTTTCTAGTCTTATGTCATTTCCACTTTTTCAAATTTTCTCTCATATTCTCGATTGGTGTTATTAAACTATTTGAATCGCTGAACGACCCAGTCATTGAATATCGTTGGTCGGACCGATAAGTTATGAGTTGAATTGCATGACCTAGTCTTAAAAAAATCACATATACAAACAAATTATTTGTAAAGAATTAATTTGAGTTGAACTTGATTAATTTGTGTGAGATAATGTGCTTTTATTTTTGGAAAGAAATCTAAGTGTTGATTTCGCAAATTAATATGGTTTGAAGAGTAATAGGAACATTATTCTTTCTTAGTGAAGAATAGGGATATGAAGCTAGGGCCATAGTGTGATCTGAAACATGCTTTTCAACCTACGAAATGAACCTCAATGGGAGCTTAGGAATAAGGAAACCTTGACAACATTTCGTTCACAATGATAGGAATATTCACTTTCATTCTGCACACTGAACGCTCTCACAACACTAGTCACATCATCACATCATTAGTGATTAATTACTGATCCTGGTCTTGGCTATACCCCTCTCTCTGATTTTACCCCAATACTTCACTGTTTTATTGTCGTAAATCATTTACTTTATCACTTGCACAACAATGAACTTTTACCATGCTTTTATTGTTACTTTTTACTCATTAATTCAAGTGCTAGCAAGTAGTTAGTTATTAGACATCAATCCTCGTGGGAACGATCTCATTCGCTTTTCTATTTTTTTACGTCGTTTTCGAATTTGCATCATTTTCGTTGAAATCTTTTGTTGTATTTCAATTTTTACACTCAATACGAGTTGAACACAATTGATTTGACGCAAATTTGTTGAGAAATGAGTAAATAAAAGCTAAAACACGTTTTAGAAATGCAAATTAATTTTTCACGGTATTTTTCATTTTAGTGCTTTTTTAGTACAAAATACCTGCCACATTCAGATCTTGTCGAATTTCGAGCATTTTAGGCTCAAGAATCGTTAAATTTGGTGCTCTATAGCAAAATCATCATTGTTGAGATTGAATGTTTTTTGAACTTCAAATTCAAGATTTTGGTTCCAGAAGTGATTTTGCGCATAAGTCCTCTTTTGAGCTTAATTTTGGTTCCATGAATTGCTTGCGAAATTTTATTCAAGTTAGAGTCCAATTTCATTCAAGTTGGTCGCATATTGCATGAATTATTAAAGAAACAAGAAATCGAAGTGTTTTTAGTGTTTTTGACCACATTTATAGTGTACTTCATTTTTCTATACTTTTGTTTAAAGGGACAAAATAGAACCAAATATTAAAGATAAATGACCAAAGTGAGAAAAAAACAAGATAAATGACCAAAATTTTGTCAAAAAAATATATATATAATTGACCAAAATGAAACGAAAGATGAGGGACTCAAATGAGACAAATAAAAGATACAAGACTTAAATGACACCTAGAGTAAAGATAACGAAAAAAAAAGTGCTATTTAGCCCTAAATTTACTAAAGAGTGTTGTTAGTATATTTTTTAGGGTAAATAGTCAATTTGGTCCCTCAAAGTGTAACTCTCTGTCAATTTGGTCCCTCATTTGAGCAAAAATACAAAAACATCCCTCAAAGTTGATTCTGTTTTTCACGTTAGTCCCTGATGTAACATCCCTAGTTTTGTAAATATTGGTTTACGAAATTACCTAGCGATTTGTTATTTGAGTAAATAATAAATCAAGTCTCAGATACGAGTTTGTCGTGAAAGCAATATTAAATTGTTAGATTATGTGATTTATTTGAATTATAGTTTGAATTGTGTGAATTATTGATGATTGTTTGGGTAGAAAATAGATTAAAGAGGGAATTAAGGAACTAAGGGGCATTTTAGTCATTTCCATAAAACTTACCCTTAGCTCCCACAATAATAAAAAAAAACCTCATTTTCCTCATTTGAGCCAAAAGCAAGAAGTGAAAAAGAAAAATAGAAAGAGAGAAAGATGAGAGAAAGGGGGCGAGAGGAAGAAGAAGAAAAGAATGGAGAGGAAACTCCATTGAAGATCTTGTGTGTTTTAAAGCCCCAAATTGGTCAACAATGGAGTTTGAGTCATTGAAGATGGTTTTAGGGTGATTGAGTTGCTGGTTGTGAATCCCATGAGATGGGTTTTCGATTTTGGAAGCGATTGGACAAGTTCGTGAAGTTCGGAACATGTTCGTGCGTTACGGGTCGTTTGAACTTCGGAGAGTCTCGATGTTTCGAGATTTTCATCACGATAGGTGAGTTTTACTCACGTTTAGGGAATTTACACTTTAAATTGATTGTGTTGAAAATCTAGAATCGATTAATGTTTTGGTTTCGAAATGGTTTTAGAGTCAAAAACCGAATTTTAGAAAAACATCATTTACTTAATTTTCAAATTATACTTTGATTGAGATGTGAAGTTTGGTTTGATTGTGATTGTTTGGACTGGAATATGTTGTGAAATCTTATGTTTTTCAGTTGGAATTGGTTCGGGTTTAGGTTTGGAATCGATCGGAATCGCGAAACGGATGAAACGGAGTTAAAATGCTGTTTCTGCACAGGTAGCACAGACTGTGCGCCTCAGAGGCACAGACCGTGCGTCCCGTAGACAGAAACCCACACAAATTTTTTTACAGGTAGCACGGACCGTGCGCCCCAGGGGCACGGACCATGCGTTGCTCTCGGGTTCAAAATGTTGTTTTGTCTTTTCGTCGCTCCTTTTTGTTCCAAATCACTTCTAAACCATTTCTCAACCAATTGGGATGATATTTACTTTATAAAAACATGATTTTAACATGTTCGAACTTGGTTTTTAGGAAATGTTTTGGAACTTATCAATGTTTCGAAAAACCGAGGCTAGCCACATGTGAGAACATATGTTTTTCAAATCAAAACGGAACTTCATGTTCTACAATTGTAGTGGACATGATATATAAATTATATCATATGTGATTGACGGCCCAATGCGGGTATTAAATAAGATTGACGGCCCAATGCGGGTGTGATATATAAATTATATCGAATTGAGGTGACGACCTCCAGATGTTAGCATACTAAGAGAGGGAAGTCATGAGCCCTTATCTTAGGCCCCCTGAGGTTTATTATTACTTTGCCTTTAAGAGTTGTACACTTATCGGCCAGATGTTGGGGTTCACTCAAGCTTTCTTGGGTTGTTGGTGATGTGCTAGAATTAATAAGGCTTTATTGTAATTCTTTTATTGAATTACTAGATGTTTTTGCAATTCATTTGTAGAATTGCCAGATGGTTTTGTGATTCATATTGAATTACCAATTAAAGAGGAACTTTGTACTTAAACCGTGAGCATAATTAGGGGTTCACTTAAGCTTTCGGAGTTGGTGACTTGCAAAAGATTAAAATGTAATTTTACAATTCATCACTTAAGCTATTTTGGGTGGTTGGTGATGTGATGAAAGATGCAATGGACTATTTTGTAATTCATATTGAATTACCAATTAAAAGGTTTTCAAAATTGAACCGAGTGAATGTTAGGGGTCGCGATAGAACTCACTGAGATATGTTATCTCACCCTATCATTTGTTGTTGTTTTACAGAGAAACAGGGGAAAAGAAGAAGGTTAAGGGATGCGAGTAGGTGTCATGCAAGAAGAGGAGATTGAAGATTTAATCCTTCAGTCTCTGATTATGTTATTCCCGGTCATCTTTGTAGTCGATATATGACTTGAGATAATTGAGTTATGTAATCGTTTCCGCTTTTTCCTTATTATAAGTAGGAAAGTTACTGTGGTGTTTACTAAATTGTACATTCTTAGTATTTCTATTGATTAGAGATATTAGGGTGTTACATTACGTTAGCTCCTATCTTTAACTCCGTTAAAGTTGCATATTTGGCAAGTTAAGTGCCACATATGACTGCTTATGTGGCTTTGTTTGAGGGGGAGGACCAAATTGAAAGTAAAATAAAAATAAAAAATTTTAAATAAGTTTTTTTAATCCAGTAATCATCATTTTTAAAGATTCAAGCTTGATAAATTTCTTCTTCAACCCCTTTCCCTCGTTCTCTCTGAACTTCAACTCCATCTGTTTTTAACTCTTTTCAGTCTTCTTCTCTCTTCCCACTTCCCACCTACTTCCATTCATTCCTTCATTTCCAATCAATCGTGTGATAGAAACAAACATATAATGGCTACCCTTTATTCAAAGCACTGACGTTCATTTCCATCGCCTTCCTCAACCTCATCACCATTCACCACCTTGTCCTCTGTCATCTAAGCATTGTGTTACCTTATCAAAACGCTTTCTTGTCACCAGTGTTTCTCCAAATTCTCAACCCCATTTGCAACAACACATTCCAGTTCACACCCACTCACATGAGTATTCATTTCTTTCTCATTTCTTTATTAAAGCTTGAATCTTTCCAACTTTTCTTTCCTATTCCTAATTCTGTTTTTCTGGTATTCTGTTCAACTTTAATATAAGCAAAAACGAAACAAAACTTGGAACAGATTTGAAAGGGAAATACCAAATCTGAAAGAAAACACATTTGAAAAACAATAACAAATCTGACGAAATTAAAGAAATAAAACAAAATGTGAAATGAAAAGAACCTCTAATAGAATCAGTGTTAGCGTTCTTGGATTTTCAGAACATGAAGAGAGAAGAAAGAGGCATGGAGATGAAAGGGGTGGAAGAGAAGAGGTGAAAGTTTCAAAATAGTCCCTCCCTAGTAGCCGCCACATAAGCAATCATATGTGGCATTTAACTTGCCACATCTGCAACTTTAACGGTGTTAAAGATAGGAGCTAACGTCAGGTACTAACATGAACGACAAAATCAACTTTGAGGGACGTTTTTGCATTTTTACTCAAATGAGGGACCAAATTGACAACGAATTATACTTTGAGGGACCAAAATGACTATTTACTCATATTTTTTGTTTATCAAAAAACAGTGTTTGTTATATGGTTTGAATTCTATTCCGTACACAACATACCCACTCACTCACGTGTTAAGCGTGTGGGGTAAATAGAATGATTGACAGGGGTAGCTCATCATCATTCACCGTTGGCGGAAACTGGAAAGTGTGGAAGAAAAGAAGTCGATGGAGGTTTCAACTTTCTTCTCCGATTGGTCTTCATCATCATCGAGTTGGTGGGACCGTATAAACGACTCTACTCACTTCCAGAACGCGCTTTTCTACTCTCTCTGTGCCGCTTACTCCCTCATCTCTTCCCTCGCTCTGGTATCTTCTCTTCTCTTTCCTTTCCCGCGCGCTTTTATTCTTTCATTTCCATGTATCTTTTCCTTTCTCTCATTGTTTTCAATCCAAACGCTGTGCAGATTCAACTAATTAGAATTGAACTTAGAGTACCTGAATACGGTTGGACTACACAGAAAATTTTCCATCTCTTGAACTTCATTGTCAGTGGAGGTACACACTCTCTCATCTCATGCTTTTAATTTCAACTTCATTCTTCGTTTCTTTCTGCATTTTGATCTTCTTTTTTTTGTTCGCGTTGCAGTTCGTGCACTAGTGTTTGGATTTCACGGTCAAGTTTTTCTGCTGCATACCAGGGTCAGTTTTGACTTTTGCGCCTCTTTGAATTGCTGAGCGTGGGGATTATTTATTTAGAATTGCATACTGAGATAGAGTGATTGCTTGACTTGTTCATTTAGGTCTTGATTTTGGTACTGTTATATTTGCCGGGACTTTTGTTTTTCTCAACATATACACTTCTAGTTCTTTTCTGGGCTGAAATTTATCATCAGGTCTGTATAATTCTTTTTTCTTTATCCTCTTTAACTTACTATTCTTTATTTTTATTGTTGCAATTAAGTGAGCTAAGTGAACCAACTGTTCGTATTAATTAATTATATGCACCTTGACTTGATCGAGGAAATCTTTTTCACTTTTAAATTTGCTATCTAATTATTTTAAACTTTTATTAGGAAAGTGGTTCTAATATTATTTCATGATGATTGAGCAGGCAAGGAGTTTGCCGACTGATAAGCTTAGGATAGTTTACATCTCTGTAAATGGTGCCGTGTATTTTATCCAGGTATCTGTTTACTTGTTTCTTTTTGCATTGCACACAACAATATATATTATTTTGCTTGTTGGATTTCCTTAGCTTTAGTTGAAATGCTCTTGTAAGTTAGAAACTAATTGAAATTGGGGCATACCAGTGTTGGAGATATGCAATTAGCTTCTGTTTTAGGAAGTAATTGTGGCTTACTCGTATTTGTTAGCTGCACGATACATCTCGAGCTGACATAAGATTTCAATAGGCATTGAGCAGAAAAGGAAGAAGTCCTTTTATAGTTGATATCTATAATCACAATTCTAAAGTGTGGCTTTGGGTTCAGGTTTGTATTTGGATTTACCTCTGGATACATGACAATAGTATTGTGGAGTTCATTGGAAAGATATTTATTGGAGGTTAGCTTTTTAAGCACAGAATCATTATATGTTTTTCACACCTACTTGTGAGTTTAAAAATGAGTTTTGTAGCTTAAAACAATATATTGCTATGTGCACAGAATTTTGATGAGATTTACTTTACTGTTATTCAGCTGTATCATTTGTGGCTGCAATAGGGTTCCTAATATTCGGAGGAAGGTGAGGATTCTGCTTTGACTGGATAATCTATGAATACCTTTGTAATTCGTCAGTTTTTTAATTACCAGTGATTCTTGGTTGTTGTGGGTGAATATTTTTTCTCTCAATCTGGTGCTCATTCATGTTTCTAGATTATTTTCCATGCTGAAGCGTTTCCCAATTGAATCAAAGGGGAGAAGGAAGAAGCTTCAAGAGGTATGCCAATTTACTTCTCTCTATGTCAGTTTGATAAAAGTTGCCATGGGAAAAGATTTAATATTATGGTCGCTTTATTTCTAGTGAATTTCTATGTATGATCGCGTTTTTCCATTGTGTATCATCTATTTCTCATTTGGTCTCATATGATGGGTTAGATCACACTTCTAGATTAGCAACATTTTTATGTCTTTTATGCAAGTCATGTTCTGTCACTACTTTGCTGTATGATTCTCACGAATCTCATCTTAGTCAAACTTTACTTATTATTCTCCTCGATCTTTTTAGGGATGAATAATGCTTATTCCCTATGATACATTCATGCATCACACATGTATGATGAATGTATCTTTGCATTTAAATGACTTGGATAGGGTAATATAGTCCAATTTTGGTCTCTTTCATTGTTCTTTTACTACAAGGATTTTCCAAATAGAGGATTTGGCAATGGGCACCCAAAAGTATTATCATCTAGGCATTAGTTCATTATTACCATTGCTAAGAGTCCTACATTGATTAGAGTAGAGATATGGCCTAAGTACTGCCTACAAAGCTTGGACAATCTTCACCTAACAAGCCGGTTTTATGGGGATAAGTAAGGCCCTATACCCAAATTTAAGATGGTATCGAGTCTATCCTAAGTTTGTTATTGGGCGAATATATTTATTTTTCCACCCATTTGGTCACGCTCCAAATATCCATTCCTAGATGTGAGGATGTCTGTTTAGATCTCTTTTCTCACCTTACTAGCTAATCTTGTCATCAAGTATACTTTTTATATTTGTCTTTATAAAAGTAAATGACAAATATAAAAGAACAATTATATTTGTATCAGTATCATTATATTCACATGAAATGGTTTGTGTTACAGGTCGGCTATGTGACAGCCATCTGCTTCACCTGTTTTCTGATAAGATGCGCGATGGTAACATATAACTTTGCTTCTTTATATTTCTTATGTCCAAATAAACATTTCTTAACGTTCTTTATGGAAATAAGTTGGGTGTAGATTTGTAATTCTTTTTTTGCTTGGCTTCTGCGCACTATTCTTTTGTTATTCTGTTATGCGGTTACTATCTTCTTCCCTTTACTTGGAGCAAGAGAGGGAGGTTCGGATCCACAGACTCAAGCAGGGGAGAAAAAATAAGGGCCTGCCGTGAGAAATTGGAAACAAAATCTGTAGGATTGATTTACATTTTCGAGATTCTTTCATAATTACGCTTTGGATTTACATGCAGGTTTTGATATCTGCATTTGATTCAGATGCATCTCTTGATGTTTTGGATCATCCTCTTTTGGACTTCATCTACTACATGGTATTCCACTCAGTATTCCTTTTTGTTAATTGCCCTTATTATTTTGGTTTCACTCTATTAACATATAGGAATTTACCTTTCATTTTTAAAATACAGCTGGTTGAGATCTTGCCTTCTGCTTTAGTCCTCTTCATCCTGCGCAAATTGCCCCCGAAGAGAATATCGGCTCAATATCACCCTATCCGTTAACTACAATGCATCTTGGCTGTTACTGTATTTTTTCACCCATCAATTGTGACTTTGATGGCACTGTCATCAATGCTATTCTTATGTTCTCTTGCCCATCAGGTATATTTTCATGCAGCAGTTCTTTACACGTGTAATATCAGTGGTTTATGCTTGGATAGAATGATATATATTTTTTTTATGTGACATCAAGATCGTGATTTTCACTCCATGTAAGTAAAAGAGGGCGGGGGGGCGGGGTAGTTTATTGAAGGGATAAAAGAAAATAGATATTTTCTTATGTAGTTTTGAGATGTAGTGCAGGCTGTTGCCAGAGTTTTGAGATGTAATATTGTAGAAAGATACTTGTAACGACATATTCATTGTTTCCTCTCTCAATATTTAATAGGTTGTTTGATGTTTGCCGAAATTACAAAAAGATCGAGGTTGTTGCTTAAATTATGATATGCCTCGTTTCAGTTTTTTTTTGTAAGTAAAATTGTATTATAGCGAAGTATTAGGAGTACTCTAAACTAGGGATGTGCAAAAAAATTGGTAAACTTAAACCACTCCAATTACCATACTGGGCCCTAAATAAAAGTCCACACCAGATTCTACAAATACCGGCCCATTCCATTTAGTCAAAACCGGTAATCCAATTTTCAATACCGGTACATCAAACAGTACACTGAATTAAAAAAACTTCAAACAGTACAACACCACAAATATGAAAAGCTGCAAATTGCAAACCACCACCAAGAAGTTTAACAGTGGTACGACTGCAAATCGTAAACCACCGCCGTGAACCACCACCTCAGGTATCTCCTGCCGCAAACCACTGCCGTGAATTTGAACATACCACTCCTATTTCTGTCTTTGTTCCTTCGAATACTGTGCCAAAAAACCCTCCTTAAACCAAACACAAAGCTAATAACGTGAAAGACATTGATGTTGATGAAAGAACAAGAAGAAGAAGCAGGTCCATCTTCTGCTATTGAAAAACCCATTGATGTTGATGAAGAGCAGAGGAAGAAGAAATAGAAGCTATTGGTGGTGATAGTAAAAACGGTGTCTTTGTTCCTGGTCCTCTTCTTTCTCTTATGGAACAGATCCAACGTGACAAGGTTCTTCTTTTTATGATTTTCACCTCTATTTTATTCTTCAATTTCTTTTGAAATAGAGGGTTTGAGGAAAGATTGAATTTTTCTTTGTTTTTGAAGTATTTGAAATAGAGCTTTATAATTTCTGGATATTCTTGTAACCGACAGAATAAAGGGATAATTTCTGGATTGACAAAAAAAACAGTTTTCAAGAATTGGTAAATTGTTTTTGAGTGAACAAACCTGTTTTGAGAAGTGGTAAACCAGTTTTGGATGTAAAAACTGGTTTTTAGAAATGGGAAACTGTTTTTCAGGAAAAAAATCGGTTTTCAGAAACGGTAATCCGTTTTGCAAAAGCAAAAACCGGTTTTCAAAAACGGTAATCCGTTTTCCAGAAGCAAAAACCGGTTTTAAACCGGTAAACCGCTTTACAAACGTGAACCGGTTTCGAACCGGTACCGAACCGGTTTCGAACCGGTTTGAAAACATAAACCGGTTTATGCAGAAACGGTAAACCTTAATTGGATTTTAAAGAGGTATGGTGTGGTGTGGTATGGTTTTTGTACCATGCACACCCCTACTCTAAACCCGTAAAAAAACTGGATAATTACAAAGATACCAAACATTTGAGTGGATCTCTCTACCAAATCTGAAATCAAAAGATCAGCCCCACTCCCCTCATTTCAGTTTAATGTTGCAAAACTGAGTCTAGTACTGTTATTTGAATGAGGTCAAAATATGGATGCATTCCAAGTCCAAGAGATCACGCAATTCAGAATTATTTAGCACTTTTTTGGTCGTAGTATTATTTAGCACTAGACACATTTTTTTCCATGTCTCTCTCAACTGGGCCAAGTATGCTTCAATAGACACAGCTGTGTTCATGGCCTACATTGTTGAATTATTGGGCATCTTTGGTTTGCATTATTTGCGAGAAAAGGTTAAATTTATCCCTCCAAGATCATGGTTATTTTGGTCTTCAAATTTTAAAATATGCAATATAACTTTTAACTTTTTCGACAGAATGATTTAATTTTGTAGGAACAAAAAATCATAATAATTTAGGACTTGCTTGATTACACTTTTAAAAACACAGTTTTCTATTTTTTTAAAATAAATAGCACATTTATTCTTTACTAATTTTAAAAAATTAGAAAACTACTTTTAAAAGTGCAATCAAATAAGCCCTTAGTACGTAGCATTGCTATTAAAAAATAATCATCAAATTGAAGCTCAGTAATTCTTGTTTTTAGAGAGAGGTTCCATTGGCGTGCACGGTGCATCCAGTAGGATTTCGCCAAAATAGGTAGGAGCAAGGCAGCATATTTTATGCCATAAAAACATTATAAAACTAAATAGCTAGAAAATAAATAAATGGAATAGTTACCGAAATATACTAAGGGTGCGTTTGATTTACTAAAAAGCAGGAGACTGAATTGGACAACTCCAGTATCCTGTTTGGTTTGAAAATTTGTTCATGATACTGGACAATAGTGAAGGCAAGAGACCGAACAAAACGCAAAATTTCTATCTCTCACAAAACCACCAAAGAACTTTCATGTCTTTTCTATTTATCTTCTCATATCATGATCTCTTTTTTTCAATAAGATTCTCATATCATGACATCTCTTTCCATTTCCCTCTCCGATCTCCCTCTCTCTCTCTCTCTCTCTCTCTCTCTCTCTCTCCTATCTTCCCTCATATTATTTTCACTATAATTTTCTAATTATATTATAACATATGTTATATAAAATCATTATAAACCACATAAAAAAAATTATAATAAAATTTACATTTTTTTCCTTGTATTGTCCAATGTTCACCAAATAGTGCACTAGACAACATGTTTCCCCATACTGTCCTATCAAGTACTTACCTGTTTTGTCAAAAAAAAAAAGTACTTACATGTTTGCGAATCATACAGTCCCCAAGTCCTAATCAATGCAACGTATTCTACTGGTCACAAAATCTACGGTTCTCTACATCTAGTTTTATTTTAACATCTTTTTGTCATTTTCACTCTCACCTATTTTTGACACTAACTAGTATTTTACCCGTGCGTCTGTTATAATTTCCTATGAAATTATAAATACGTTGAAAGTTGCAAAATATAATTAAAAAAAGAGAAAAACCTCATAAAAAGCTATATTTTCAAATTTATTAAAATAGTTGTTTTTGAAAAAGTTTTAAAAAAAGTCGGTATTTCTTATAATGTTAATAATGAAGTACTTGTCAAAATAATGAAGTAAAAATGAAGAAAAATTAAAATAAGATTTTAGGTAAAATATGCATTCCCCTTGGTCCTCCCGTTGGCACTCCCGTTGGCGCTGTCGTTAAGTCTATCGGTGCCACTCTCGTTGCCAGTCTAGTTGCTGATCTTATTGTCAGTCTCTCGTTGTCGCTCCCGTTGCTACATGTTAACTCATATTTTTCTATATGATTAAATATACGTTGAAAGTTGCAAAATATAATTAAAAAAGAGAAAAACTTGATAAAAAGCTATATTTTCATATTTATTAAAATAATTGCGTTTGAAAAAGTTTAAAAAAATAAGTATTTTGAATAATGGAGTAAAAATGAAGAACAATAAAAATGAGATATTAGGTAAAATATGCATCTCCGTTGACCCTCATGTTTGCATCCCCGTTGCCCTCCTCTCGTTGGCATCTCTTTGGCGCTCTCGTTACCGCTATCGTTGCCACTCTCATTGGCACGCACTCTCTTACCTCTATATGATTAAATATTAATTAAATCATATTTGGTAGTGGTTAATTTTTTTTACAATTCTCAGTGGTTAAATCATTGATTTTAATAGAAAGATTATAGTAAATAGTAAATTTTTGATTATTTAATTGTTGAGTATAATATTAATTTAATAATTTAATTTTCTGAAGAAAAATTAATTTTAAACTAAATGTACGTCTTTTTTTGACAATGGATAGTAGTTAAAATAATAATTTTTTTCATTATCAAAAGAAATGATTAACTTTAGTAGTTTGATTAGATAATAAAAATAGAGAACAATTTTTTTTTAGTAAAAAATGGGGAAGAAAAGAATTAATGTTTTTGACAAAAAAATTGTAAAAAAACTAGGGATAAAAGAGTATGAAAAAAGTTAAAAAAGCGTTTTTTTAAAAAAACTGTTTTTTAAAAAAACTGTTTCAAAAAAAAGAATTAAAAGAAATGTAAAAACTATTTTTTTTAAAAAAACATTTTAAAACTTTTAAGTTTTCGTCTTCTCTCCCAAGTGTGAGAGTGTGAGTGAGGTCTTCTCTTCGACGGTGTGAGAGTTCCCAGTTTTTCTTCTAGTTTTCAAACTGAGTAACGTTTTTCTGTTTCCAGACACAATGGAGAATTTGTCAATTCGTGAAAGTGATGAGATTGAGTTTGGTGATGAAGGGGTGGAGGAAGGGCTGGCGGCGCAGCCTCTTTGTTTGGTGGGGAGATTCCATACTGATAGGAGTGTTAGGGTTGCGATGATGAAGGACAAGATGGCGGAGATTTGGCGGCCAAGGCGTGGAGTTACGATCAACGAGATACAGCCAGGGATATTTGCTTTTCAATTCTATCATGAGTTGGATGTCCAAAAGGTTCTTAAACAAGGTCCATGGTACTTTGATAAAAATTTACTTGTTCTCAGTGTGATCCAAGAAGGGGTGCCTCCACAAGATGTTCCTCTCTACCAAGTCCCTTTTTGGATACAAGTGCATGATCTTCCTTTTGGCTTCATGTCTGAGTCGGTTGGTAAGGGTTTGGGAAACTCCATAGGCGTCTTCTTAGAATATGATGAGAAGAACTCTTCAAATTTCCTGCGGTCTTTTATGCGTATAAGGGTGATGGTCGATGTTACATTTCCGTTAATGAGATCAAAGAAGATACGGAAGCAAGGTGGGGAGGCGAGAATGGTGTCGTTTAAGTACGAGAGGTTGGAGGTATTTTGCTATATTTGTGGGAGGCTAGGGAATGGTGAGAGTTCATGCGAGCAGCGTTTTGTTATGGGTGTGGATGACGGCGTGAGGGGATGGGGGCCTGAACTTCGTGCTGAAATGCGTCGGGGGGCTGCCATCACAAGGTCTCGGTGGCTGCGTGATGCCGGCGACGGTGGATGGGTGAACCCTAGCCAATCATTCAATGCTAGGCGTGATCCAAGGAGTGAGGGGCGCGAAAATCAAGGAGCAAATCAAGGAAGTTATAATCCTCCTATTAATGAGGCCGAAAGTTCTCCTATTAATAAGGCAAATTTTTCTAACGCAAAAGCATCTAGTAATATGGTTGCAATATTCAAGGATCCTCAATCTTTTTTCCCTATCAAAAAAACTGGTGCTAATGATACATTGAACTTGGTCACGGTTACTAACAAAAATGCTACTGAGGATGTTATGGTTATTGACCAGGATCGCAAACGAAAAAAGGGGAATGAGTCAGAAATGGAAAATGCTAGTAAGGAGCCAACGGTGGAGACTTTGGGTGACGTGAATATGCTGCATGGTAGACAAAATTTTTTAGAGGCAGGTCCTGGCAAGCAGGCCTGCCAGGACAAATGAGTTTCATTAGTTGGAACTGCCGGGGCCTGGGCAACCCGAGTGCAGTTTCGTCCATCCGTGACCTCGTTCGGGCGTACCATCCGGACGTAATCTTTTTGTGTGAAACTTTGGTACATGCTAATAGAATTGAAGACATTCGTGTTAGGCTGGGTTTTGATAATGCTTTTGCTGTGGATAAAGTTGGTAGAAGCGGGGGTCTTGCTTTGCTTTGGAAGCATCCGTTTGATTGTCGTATCTTGAATTATTCTTCGAATTTTATTAATGTGGAGGTTAGTTCTGTGGGCCGTCCTCTTTGGCGGCTTACGGGTTTTTATGGGTATCCGGAAAGTGGAAGAAGGAGAGACTCTTGGGATCTTTTGAAGACGTTATCTAGGGACAACGATTTGCCATGGTGTGTTATGGGAGACTTCAATGACATTCTTTCCAATGACGAGATTAGAGGACAACAAGATCGTCAACCGTGGGTAATTCGTGGTTTCCAAGAAGCTATTCAAGAGAGCCATTTAGTGGACCTTCCCATGGAGGGTCATAGATTCACGTGGACTAAGAGTTTGGGTACGTCGGAAGTAAAGGAAGGGAGACTTGATCGTATTTTTGCTACTCAATCTTCGTTGGATACTTTCCCTAATAATAGATTTGTGAATGGAGTCTCGGATAAGTCGGATCATAGTCCTTTGTGGTTGAGGTTGAATTACTTGGAGAGAATCTTGAGGAGGCGTGAGTTTCGATTTGAGAATAGTTGGCTTGAAGAAAATGAGCTTCCCTTGGCGGTTGAGGAGAGTTGGAGTCGTAGTGACGGGTTGGGCTTCCTTGATAAATTAAATCATTGTACATTGGCGGTGGATGCTTGGGGTAAGAAGCTTAGATCAAGGTACCGGGATGAGATCAATGAATGCCGTCGCTTAATTGATGAATTGCGTGTCATGCCTGGTGGGGGTGAGGATCCGATGGTTATAGAGACCAAGAATCGTCTAAGCACTTTGTTAGCGCAAAAGGAGGCTTTTTGGAGACAACGTGCTAAGGTATATTGGTTGCGTGACGGGGACACTAACTCTCGCTTCTTTCATGCGATGGCTAGTGCACGGCGGAGAAGGAATCACATTTCAAAGCTAGTTACAGAGGATGGTGTGGAAGTGACGGACCAGCAGGATATTTGCGCAGTGGCTAGGGGTTATTTCGCAAATCTTTTTCATGGTGGGGGAGGTGATTATGGGAGCGTTATTGATCATGTTCAGCCACGGGTATCGGATAATGATAATCACTTATTGGTGCGTCCTCTTGAGATTGAAGAATTCAAACAAGCTCTTTTTCAAATGCATTCCGACAAAGCGCCAGGACCGGATGGATTAAATCCGGCTTTCTTCAAGAGGTTCTGGAATTTATGTGGAGTGGAGTTGTTTAATATTGGTAGGGAGTGGCTGGTCATGGGCGAATTCCCCCCTAATATAAATGATGCTAATATTGTGCTAATTCCAAAGGTGGAGAATCCTACGTCTATGAAAGATCTTCGGCCCATTTCTCTTTGCAACGTCATTTACAAGATTATCTCGAAGGTACTTGCTAATAGATTAAAACCTCTACTTCCAAAGTTTATTGCTCTTGAACAATCTGCCTTTGTGGAAAATCGATCTATTCTTGATAATGTGTTGGTGGTGTTTGAAACATTACATCATTTGAAGTGCAAAACAACGGGGAAGAAGGGGGAGCTGGTGCTAAAAATTGATATTAGTAAGGCTTATGATAGAGTGGATTGGGTCTACTTGCAGCGTATTCTTGTGAAGATGGGATTTGATGACCAATGGGTTCGGTGGATGCAAATGTGTTTGGAAACAGTTACTTACTCAGTTATGATAAACGGTGAAAAAGTGGGACCTATCATTCCAGGGAGAGGACTGAGGCAGGGTGACCCACTGTCACCTTACCTATTTATATTGTGTGCAGAGGGTCTCACTACTTTACTACAGAGAGCTGAGAGCAGAGGGGATATTCATGGTGTGAAGGTGTGCAGAGGGGCTCCTTCTCTCTCACACCTCCTTTTTGCTGACGATTGTTTCTTGTTTTGCAGAGCCGATGCTAGAGAGAGTAGGCATCTCAAGGATATTCTTAACACCTATGAGAGAGCATCGGGGCAAGCTATTAACTTACAAAAATCTGAAATTTATTTTAGCAGGAATACTTCACAGGAGGCTCGCTTTGATGTTACAGCTATATTGGGAGTCACAGAATGTCTTGGAACGGGCAAATATTTGGGACTTCCGTCTATGATTGGAAGAAACAAGAAACAACTCTTTGGCTACCTGAGGGATCGGATTTGGAGGAAGATACATCATTGGTCGGGGAAGCACTTATCTAAGGCTGGCAGGGAAGTCTTAATCAAGTCAGTTGCTCAATCCATTCCAACTTATTGTATGAGCACCTTCATGCTTCCATCTACACTGGGTGAGGAGCTTGAAAGAATGATGAATTCATTTTGGTGGGGTACGAACCGTGGCACGAGGAGGGGTATTCATTGGTTGAGTTGGGAGAAGCTTTCGGTTAGAAAGGAGTTTGGAGGTATGGGCTTCCGTCATCTTCATGGCTTCAATTTGGCAATGCTAGGGAAGCAGGCATGGCATCTTGCTACTCGTACAGATACTATTGTAAGTAGAATCTTTAAAGCTAAATATTATCCTAATGATGACTTTATGGGGGCTCGCTTGGGCCATAATCCCAGCTTTGTTTGGCGTAGTATCTTCTCTTCCCGGGTAGTTGTGAATTTGGGGGCACGTTGGAGGATTGGGAATGGCGACAAAATTTCAGTTTGGAGAGATCCGTGGTTGAAGGGACGTAGTGATAGCTTTGTTAGATCACCTATGGCTCAAGGGATGGAAGAAATGAGGGTTAAGGACTTGATGAACCAAGACAATAGTGGTTGGAATTATGGCTTAATTGATCAACTTTTTTGTCAAGAAGAGGCTATGCTCATCAAAAGCATGCCAAGGTACAGTGACTTGGAGGAAAATAAATTATCTTGGTGGCGGAGTCGATCCGGTCTTTATTCGGTTTGCTCGGCTTACTATGCGCTTATGGATACTCCGGAAATTATTAATAATTCACATGCTAGAATTGACGGTGATTGGATGTCCATTTGGAAAGCGGGCGTTCCACCGAAAGTTAAATTATTAATTTGGAGGCTTGCTAGGGGGTGTCTTCCTACTCGTAGTAACTTGGTTAAGAGACATGTTGATTGCACCGTTTTGTGTCCTTTTTGCGAACAAGAAGAGGAAACAGATAGTCATGTTTTTTTGGAGTGTAGCGCTGTACAGGAAGTGTGGCAGAAGCTGGACTTGTTGCTGCCCTTTCGGGTTGCAGCAGAAAACGCAGCAACTCTGCGTGATGCCATTTTTTCGATGCTGGGTTCGTTGTCCGTGGCTAGTAGAAACAGGTTTTTAATGGGTATTTGGGCTCTTTGGCGTCGCCGTAATGACAAGGTTTGGGCTGGGGTGTTACAACCGGTTGAGCAAGTCGTTCACGCCGCGAAGGATATGTTTGACGCTTGGTTTGGAGCGCGCCAGCAACAGCACCATCCTCCTGTGCTCTCGGGCCAGCAGCTGCCACGGGTATTGAAGTGGGTTCGGCCAGCAGCAGGAGCTTTAAAATGTAACGTCGATGCGGCAATTTTTGCGGAAGACAACAAATATGGTATTGGTTTGTGTATTCGAACGTCCACAGGTGATTTCTATAGAGGCAAAACTATGTGGTTCCATGGAGTCCCAACACCGCAAGAAGCGGAGGCAATTGGTCTTAAGGAAGCATTGGCTTGGTTGGAAGCTTTGGGGCTATCTTCTGTTTCCATTGAACTGGACTGTGCTCCAGTTGTAAATGGCTTGAAGGTAGAGCCTTTGCCGAATACCGAGTTTGGTACTATTTTATTGTATTGTCGTAATAGATTACATCTTTTTCCTAGCTTTGAGGTTAGCTATATTCGGAGACAAGCTAATCTTGTTGCTCATACGTTAGCACGGGCATCAAGATTGTTTGCTAGTTCCCACGCTTTTGATTTCATTCCAACCTGTATTGAAACAATTCTGTTTAATGAAATGAATTAAGTTTGTTCTTGTCAAAAAAAAACATTTTAAAAAAATAGAATTAAAAAGAAAAAGTAAAAAAAAAAAAAACAGAATCTGACGCACGTCAGTCAACATCAATTGCCTTTTTTTTCTGACAAAACTGCAAAAAGCTACAGTTTTTTGTCTTTTAGTGGTAAAATTAAATTTTTACCCCTGTTTTGTGACAAATGTCAAATTTGTAAGATTTCTAAAAATGTAAATATACTAACATATGTTTTAATTATATTAGAGTAGAGAGTAGATAGATTAGAGTAGAATACAAGTCCTACCTGCAGTCAATATGATCTCCTTTTTAAAAGTGAATTTTGAAGAAAGAGTGAAAGCAGAGAGTTTCGCGCTACTCAATATACTATTATCATATCTACAAGAAAGAGCGTCGGATAAACGATAATCAGAAACAAGGCCGTCTATCATCGCATTTCTGTTAAAACTGTGGACCTGTCATAGTGCACCTTAAAACATATTTTCCACAAAAGTGCACCTTAAAACATAAAATTAGCCAATACTCACACGGAGAAAAGGTTTTTAAAGAGAGATCTATATATCTATATGTTACAAGGTCGACCACTTTGCCGTTCTCCATACCTATCCTCCCTATTCAATCTTGGTGAAGATCTTCAGCTGCTGGGGCAGCAAATCTAACATTGGCAGGCCGTGCCACAACAACTGGATCATCTGCAAATAATGCTTTGATGAACGATGGTGTTTTCAGGGGCCGACGACCTGTCATCTTGGGGTACACATCTTCAAGAAAAAAGTATCCATGGCCAGCAATCATTCCCTGAAAAATGTTGTCAGGATTCACATTAGCCAGTACATAAAGAAATAAAATGTCGAATAATGGTATACTTATTCTTTGAATGGAGATATACCAGCATATCAACATAAGGACTAGCACCAACGAGAATAGAGAACCCCAAGAGAACCTACATGTATAAAACTCTATCAGATTAAGTTGAATAATGGATGTTAGAACTTGAAGAAAAGAATCATCAAGTACAAACTACAAAGCATAGACACAGTTTAGTGCTATCCCATTAGGTAACAACCGTAGTTTTTACTCACCCATGGAAGGTAAGCAGCGGTGAAAGTGAAGAGGCCTAGGAAGCTCATATGAATAAAGGGATTCTGTTTGCTCCATACATAAACCTGAAAAGAATAAATGAAGGCTTTGAAATTCGAGACATACTTAAATATAAGGACTCAACAACAAAAATATACAAAATTGCGACTCACCATCATAAATGTCAAAGAGTTGCTGAGGAATATAATTTTCGCAAATGATTCTGAGAAAAAGGGTATCATCCCTCCAAGAAGAACGATTCCAGTCAATACAGTGGCGCCAAATAAGAGCATGTAAAAGAAATCCGCAGTCCTCCCCCTGAACGAGTTCTCCTCCAGAAGCTTGCAGTACCGGGCAAGAAAAAACATATGAAACAAGAAATCCAAGTCTGCCCATTCAACAGGAAAATACCATGTCAAAGTTAGATTATGGTTCATAATTTTCAAATTAAATATCAGTAGAAGTGACACAAATATGAGTAACACTTGAAGAATATATGCAGCCTGGCATTGTTGGCAAAATGCCTGTCAATGTGGACGATAAAAAGAAAAAGGAATGAGACAAGAAGTTTGATTGTATGGGGCATGTCAAGCACTCAAGACAGTAAATAACCAAGTATATGGTCCGGGACAGGATTGTGCTGAAAAATTGAAATACAGATATGCTTCATTTGATAATCTAGTTAACAAATAGAAGAAAAGGCAACAAAAAAAACAGGGTGTCAATGGGGAGTTTCAATCTTCCTCTAACTTCTAAGAGGATAGGTGGCCTTTGGCAATCTGGATTGTCAAACACACCAAATGCACCATGGTCGGAAATGCATGATCTAACTTGCATTATAAAATGGGGTTCCGCAAATTTGGTAACTATGGTCATGCATAGATACTAAAGAACCATGCTATGCTCTCTAAGCAACAATAAAAAGTATCAAAATGCAGTTTTGCCTCTTTTGATGAGCAGCATGGCAGCACAAAAAGCCCCCAGTCACCTCAACTAATTAGTAATTATCAATACTCACTTAATTAAATTCATATGTAGATATGCAATTGTCCAGAGAGAGAGAGGGGAAATAACATGAGTTCCTCTGAGGTGGAATGGAAGCAACATAAATATGCATATTAACATGAAAAAAAGTCTGAAGTGAAATTCAGAGCCATAAGCATGTTAACATTAAAAAAAAGAGCAATGCTTCATTGTACGAAACGAACAACGAGAAACAACGAAAACGCAACCCTCGCGGGTGTAATTTTATTGTGCGCAAGTGATATTTGTACCATTCGCATCGTACTATATATCACTATTCAAAAAAAGAAAATGAAAGACGTGGCCACATTAAACTGAAATAAAAATCCATTAAGTAACCATCACACCAATCTCAATGAATAACAAATGTTTCAAAAGTGAACAGCAAGAATAATTTACCCATTTTCCGGAAGTAAAGGAAATTAGTAACCAAACGCCAAAACTGATATTGCTTCACCACAAGTCTAGGGTTCAAGTACAAATGATATGGAGAAATTATCTGCAAAACCATAAAGAAAGCAGCAATCAACAAAGAATTAGTTACTTGCAGGTTCCAAATCGGAGAAATCAATTAGAAATTAACCCTTCACAATGCAAGCATTGAGAACTAAAACTTACATAAGATCAATTTGCGATCAAAACCAAAAACAAACTCGTTCAAAATTTTCAACAAACCAAGCTAACATAGTCATAAACACGATCGAATTATATCTTCATGCAAAAAAAAAGAGTTAAAACCCCACAATTAACGAAAAAAATAAAGGCAACCACGTAAATGATTAGGTTTCAAATCAATGTACGGACAATTGCAAATCAAGAAATCAAAAGAACAACAAAAATTCCAGATAACACCAACCTAAATTACACAAATCCCTAATTGGAATAAAAACAGGATATTAGAAACCCTAAAACCTAGAAAGGGAAAAAGCAAGGAAGTTAAGAAGAAATGAAAAGGGGGTTTCACATACATCGAGAGAGCATCCAATGGTGGTAACAACAGCAGCAGTGAGATAAGATCGAGTAATAACAGGCATCTGTTTGTACCATTCTTCAACCGCTTGAGCCATTGTTCTGTTTCCTAATCTCTGTTCCTAATTATTACACTTGAGAAAGAGGATTTGAAACGAAGGTGAAAGGAGAAAGGTTCAGCTGTGATTGAGAAATAGGAGAAGCGGAAAAGGTGAGATATCAGAAATTGATGTGACAGAAGAAGCAAATGAATAGAATGAGATGGAAGAGGAGGAGGAACAAGAGAGAAAGGTGTATCAGGAAATTGGAACACGACGAATGACAGAGATACCACGAATCATAAAGCGCGTGTTGTGGACGAACCAATCGTTTTCTTCTTGCCTTGTTTTTTTTGGGTATTCAAGGCCTAATGGAATTTTGGTTAGAGCCCATTAATGAGCCGTCGTGGGCTTCTTACCAAAACGGATGTTGCTTTGGCTGTCATCTCTTTTCTAATTTCTAAGAGCAGAGCTTTTTTCGCTTTAAGTTATCTGTTACTTATGAGTTTTTCTTATGAGTTCATATCGAACGTAAACTAAATTGATTAGGGCTTCTTTAAGAAATTCAGCATGATGAGTTGCATGTAGGATATTTTGTATTAGTCATTTGACTTGTAGTTATCTGCTACTTATGAGTTTTTGCCAAACAGAGATTTAACCGATTATGACTCCTTGAAGAAATTTGACACGATGGGTCGCATTCAGGATGCTCTGTAATAGTTGTTTGACCAGGAGACTATCTCGCACTGGAATGGAGTCTACTCCCTAAACAATAAAAGAAAATATGTTATTTTTATCGAAACAGAATCAGAAAAGCAATAATGCTCAACCAAATCTAAGTTTTGAATTATTGTACTTATTCCGCACATAGGTATTTATGTGTAGTAAAATAGTTTTAGATGATTTAGATTACCTTAAATTTCACATTTCTGTTTCAATAGGTTACCTTTACTATCCCAGTTAGTGTTTCCTACGGTTTACAAGTGATTGACGGAAAAAAGTTAGTAAATTACTTTCGCATCACAATGACAACTACTACATGTTATTTTAGTTGCAATGGAAAGGAAAACAAGAAACAACAAGAAAACAAAACACAACTACTTCTTGCAAAAAAAAAACTACTCCATTAGCCTAATCTTCAATGAGTTTCAAAAACTCCAAAGGACAAGACTCAAGCTTCGGTAAATGTTGAAAAGTATGGGCTCCCATTTTAGCCAAGAAATCTGCACAATGATTCGCTTACCTAGAATTATGAGAAATAATACATTGCAAATTCCTTTTCAAGAAAATATGGGTGATTGAAATTTCATTACTATAACAATGAAAGTGGTTCGCGCCTTGAAGCACATAATCCATAGTTAACAAAGAATCGGGCACACAATGCACAATCCAATAACCCCCACTCCCAACACAGGCGAATACCATTTAGAAGATATTGGATTTCTGCATATATAATACATGCATTTTCACTAAATTTGTAAAATCCTTTTAGAAAAGTACCATTCGTTCAAATAATATCAACAGACGCTCCATGAGCAATATTTGACCTATAATCTTGCTAAAGCTTTCGTTTAATCCCATCAGGAAATTCAGAACGTATTTAGATCGATAATGATTGATTACGAGTTGTACACCACCACAATTGCAAGTATGTGCAAGTACAAACTTACATCACTCTTCACAAAGTGCTTTAATTATGGCTTAGTAGGCACTTACAAATTGTGCTCCTTGTGTGCAACCAACAAATTCTCTGTAGAGTTGAAAGATTTCTTGGGCATTCAAATGCTTGAATTTTTCTTCTAGATCAAGCCAGATTTTGTGAGCAATGGATGAATAGCTGACACTCACTACTAACTCTTTGCAAGCAAAATCGATGGTCCATGATGCAACTCTATTGTTTTGCGCATCCACATAGAAAACAAAGAGGCTTCTTCTAATAGACTAGGAGTTGTGCCATTAACAAAGCCACAATTGTCTTGGGAACTTAGTGCCATATCATAAGTCTACTTCAAGAACCGTAGTTGGTGTCATCTCTACTTAGAAAGGGTCAAACAAGAACGTGCCCTAGATTGTCATGGTGACTGATTTTTTTTTTTGGTGAAAGAGAGGGCCAAAAGGGCCAGAGAGAACTAAATCATTGATGGGCTGGCAATACCACCCAAGTCCACAGAATACAAATGGACTAAAAAGTC
Organism: Astragalus glycyphyllos; assembly: GCA_963573325.1. Lineage (NCBI taxonomy): Eukaryota > Viridiplantae > Streptophyta > Magnoliopsida > Fabales > Fabaceae > Astragalus > Astragalus glycyphyllos. Next base: position 9,004,111 of record OY754311.1, read on the forward strand.
CGGAACAATATCATAAATTACACAATTATCCCTAATTTGATAACTCTCTCTTGCCAACTTATCAGCAGTGGCATTGAATTCTCTCCCAATTGTACTCCACTTGACATTAATGTCTTCACTTCCAATCTCCAAAATTCCACCAAGCAAACGATGTAATTGATGGCTCCTGTTCTCACCTGCAGATAAAAGATTCATGGCTTCACTGTAGCCTGATTCAACTATGATGTTCCCCACGCCAAACTCAAGCCGTGGTAGACGCTCCAAAGCTCTGACTCCAGGACCGAGCAAGACTCAAGCTGATGACTAAACGTAAAAATGAAATTGCCATAGTGATCTCTCAAAATTCCACCGCACCCTGCCAATCGACCATTGTTTCGCACAGTACCGTCACAATTGAGTTTCACGCATCCGATCGGAAGAGGAGACCAGCTATCAATCGCCACCATCGAAGCGTCCATTGTTGACGGTTTCAAGAAAGAGTTCCTCCGATTACAATCAACAATATACTCCACAAACCTACGAATCGCAATTACAGCAGATTGGGTCGTCGTAGTCCTTTGAGAGAAAACCTTTTCGTTTCGCATCCGCCAAATTGAATCAATTACAACCCTAAACGTGATGTCCCAGTAATCTTCCTCATCTCCTTTTTGATTTATGCATTAAATTGGCTTCAAACCAGCTTTTCCAGTTTTGATCACTAAAAAATCTGTTCTGGTTCCTCACATGCAGGCTATACCAGAAGCTTGAGCTTTGCCTACAATCTTTGAAACAATGGAAAAGGGTCTCATCACCATTGTTGCATATGGGACAAGTACTAGAATTGGTCATCTTCCTTCTGAATCTTTCACTGTTGGTGAGCAGAGTGCCATGTCCAAGCTTCCATATAAAAGGGTACGAATTCTTTCCACTCCTCTCCATTTCCAAATAACTTTAAAAATAGAGTCATTGGAACTGCTAGAGTTTCCTTGAATTGCTGTGTAAGCTGATCTTGTAGTGAATCTCCCATCGGAGGTAGCACTCCAATAGAAGACATCCTCATGAAGGGGGAATCATATCTCTAATTCTTCCTCATTTAAATCGCAATAACACAAGAAAACGATTCCGTCATTAACATTTTAAAATAGAATCAGATGACATGCTAAACTACAAAGTAAACTAAACATTCAAATCTATCATATGAAAATGGAAAATCCCCTCAGTCAACATTATACATTTGAAACTTGATGATTCCTCACCCGTCGTAGCTTTAATAACCTGCACAAAGTGATAATTAGATATTGATACTTGCACACAAATGGAGGATTAATTTATTCATCTACCTCCAACAAATATTCATCTACCCTTATCGAAATTTTTGCTTATGGTAGCAATTTTAAATTCCAGCGATTAACATTCCACTATGCTCCTTAGCAAATCAATAAAATCTAACGTAGTCTCAACCCTAACCCTAATTCTAATGTTAAATATCCCCCATTATATATAACCCCTGCAACATTTTCATTCTCATAGATCTAAAGGCATTTGTTTACATAAAATCCTAATATCTAATTTTCATTTTTCGTAACACTTTCATGACTCCACCTTCACGAAATGTTGTACTTCCTACTCCTAAGATTGATATGATCAATGTTCTTACTGTGTCTCACAAAAAGTGTGCTGCACTGGTCATGGTTGTCAGAAAATGGAAAGTTCTAGATGTTGTAACAAATAAGACACTATTTACTGTTGCAACAAACTGTTAACTTAATAGACCACAAATTCTTCAGTTTTGGTGGTGAGACACTAAGTTTTCACTTTTGCATCTAATAAATCTAAACCAAATAGATACTGTCTTATTCCTTAAGAGGAATATACTAAAACTGTCAGAAACAAAAGTTGCATTGAGTATTTATCTCCAAGGTAATCAAAATTGAAAATTGAAATTCTTGTAAAATCACAAGTAGAATCGTAAGATTTTACCGGTGAAATTATGTAGAATTAAGAGGGGGTAGAAAGATCGTAACTCGTAAAATTGCAAGTAGAATTGTTAGATTCTACCAAAACAAAAATATTACAATAAACGAATATAGTGCATAATTCGTAATCAAAATAAAACAGCCAAATCTACCAAAGAAACTTTTCAAAGCTTAAACATATAAGTCTAAGTTAAAAAAAATGCATAAAGCTTTAAGCATAGATCACATAATGCATATCAAACATGAGAGTGGAGTTTCGAGGCTTTTTTGGGACCCATATCTTCGTATTCTTTAAGAAACAATTCAGTTTACAATTTTACCTAGAAAATCGCGATTCAACTAGTAAAATCTTTGGATGTTGTGACTTTGTTCCGATATTGCTTAAATTCGGATTCTGTTCACAATGCAAGTTTTGGGGCTCTCAGAATCGTAAAATCGTGATTTAGATTACATTCATGATCCTCATTGCATAGTTTCAAGAAGGATAATTGCTTTTTGTGTGTGAGGAGTGAGGAGCATGACAAAGTGAATGTAAGGAATTGTACATCTCCATATTACAATGCAATCTATGTTTTCATTAGTTGTGTGGACAGACATTAGTACCTTGGAAGTTAAATTCTTTCTTTGCGTGCTATCCTCAATACTTATACACGGTCAACAAGTGGAAGGAGGACTTGAAATGTTAAAGATATGAAAGGCTAGCTAAATTGGGAACATAAGGGAAATTTAGATTTACATGTTCATATCTATAGAGTTGTGAAAATAAAAGAAAACAGTTATATGATTGAGATCTCCAACATAATTGGCCAGCAATTCAAAGACATCATTAGTCAATAATATCCCCATTTTTGCAGCTTTCTAAAAGATGCCGCCATTAAATTTCAAGCAGCTCTAGCAAGAATGTCTAATCTCTGAGGCACATCAGCAGGGTCAATTTGAAAACTACCTCTTCTAACAAATCTTGGAACTGTAACAGTTAACACACCATCTTCATAACCAGCAGAGATGCTATCAAGGTCAACTCTCCCAGGAAGCCGAAACTTCCTCTCAAACTTCCTTGCAGGTTCATCAACTGCTTCAGTTCTAATGATAAGGTACTTTGAGTCTTCAACCTCCACCTTCACTTCTTCTTTCCTAACACCTGCCATAAAAAAAAGAAGATAAACACATACACTTTTAAGATTCTAATAAATATTATTCAGAGAGGAAAATGAAAACAAGTATATATATGGCTTACCTGGGATATCAGCTGAAAAGATATGAGATTCAGGGGTTTCTGTCCAGCGAACATAGTTTTGTGGGATGAAATTATAGGGAAAGAGAAGGTTAGGAGGGACAAGATATTGCCAGGGGAAAGAGTGAGTTGCTGCTGGGAACTCCATTCTTTGGTCATGTGAAGTGAAGGAATTCCCTTTTGTTTTGCTACTGCTAAATATTTGGGATGTTGGGTTGGTTTGTAGGGTCTTGTTTGGTGGAAACACTTAGGTTAGATTGTTTGTTGGCCTTTTAAAGGCAAGTGGGCAAGTTGAGGTGTTGGACTCAGTCAGATTCTCACCAATTGTTTTCTTTTTATTGGGATAATGCTGACAGGATGATATTATTATGGTATTCTTTAGACTTAGGAACAACACTGGTTATAGTAATAACATGCATAAATCTCTTACATAGTAGTACTAATATATCAGTATCTCACTAATTAAAAAAGTTTTCAACAAAACAGTGAGTGGATTTGAATACACATGAGATACTGATTACGGGCAAAATCCTTAACAATTCTTTGTCGGCTATTATCCTTTTACTATATAGTAAACTTTTTTTGGTCAATTACTATATAGTAAACGAACAATGGAAATTATGCGGGACACTCGTTGGAAATATCAAGGCCTCACCTTTGTTATCCAGAATGGAAATACGAGCAGTTTAATAAAATATACAAATAAATATCAATGCATCACGTGATTCACCGCCATTTTGCAAGAAAAAATCAGCCTCACTTCCTTACTTTTTCTCATCTAAAATATTCGTTTAAAAATTTAATATTTCTGCTTAAACTTTCCTTGCCATGCATGATGGAAATAGATCGTTTGTTAAATATATCTATTTGTGTTTGTATTTTTTGATCTGCAAAAAGCTAAAGTGCCGAAAACAGATGCTAAACAAACCATTTTGATGTTATGTGAGATGTCCCTGATCTCTAGAAATTATTTTTCTAACCTTCTATATCTTTAAAACGCCACAAAAAATAAAACAGATCCAATCTCCAAAAAGTTTTACATTAGTAGGTAGGTAGTCATGCACTCCAATTCCATTACTCATGCCATTCAAAAACACTATTCTCATAGTCCCAACTCTCAAATGGCAGATAAACAAGGAAATGTCACTTAAATTGGTAACTTCAAATATGGGCACCTTCTCATATATCTGTTGGTCAAAAAAGCAGTCATATGTAAATTTGATGCAATCATAACAGAACTTCATTAGATAACTCTTTCTAACATTGCATTATTTCTTTCCGAAAAATTGAGCCAGTAGGGTCGAACAAATCAACAAACTGATATTTGATTCACCAAAAATGTGATATAATATTTAACTTCAAGGTAGGCACAAGATTCAAGGAAAGATGAGTAGCATAAACTTCAATGTCATAAAGGACAGATCTCACCACACTGAAGGCACATGATATAGAATTGTATAATAACAAAACTTAAAAGGATATTCATAGTTTGAAGTTATGTATGTTTCACTAAACCATATGAAGAGTGATGAAGACTGAGAAAATTTGAAGTTTGCTGCAACCTTGAATATCAATGACAGTAGATAGACACTCATTTTCAGAAATTCTAGGACTGCTGCGTTCAAGTGTTAATCCCAAAAACAAAACCATTGCTGTAAGAAGGAAGATTGATAGAAGGCATGAGATTTTTCAGAGGCGACCGAAAAGGATTTGGAGTCACAGGATGAGTGATGTGCAATCCAGCGTTACGAAGAACTTGCTTAGCATTTACACATGAAACTTCAGTTTGATCAGTGAAGAATGCAGGCACACCCATTGATTTAATTACATCAAGAGCTCCACCCCAAGTTGAATAGCTTTCTAATCTAGAGTTAAGAGCAATGACAACATGTGGAGAAGGTAGGTAAGAGGCTTCCACCTGATAAACACCTCTCACAAGATTCACTCTAACTCTGCTACCTATTCCTGAAGTTGTACCTGACAAATTCGTCGGAACTTCCGGTCCCACCATTACTATTTGTACATTGCCTGATCCATTAAGTAAATGACCTACTTCTGCAAATGCTGTCATCCAATCTAACTCACCTTCAGGTCCAAGGTAATGAATAATCACCTCCTTCCCTTTTAATATAAGGTTCTTTGAACTTATATTGAGAGTAGTTAGTATGTGATACACAGTCAATGGATGCGAGAGAATGTTGGCTATCGGACTCGATAATGGAAGCGAGCGAAGGTTGTAGTACTCCGGCCAACCAGAGAGAAGAATCGGACTCGAGATGAATTGGTTATTGAATGGAGAGTCATGAGGGTATTCAAATTCATCAAGTTCACCCCAAAGTTCCTTTAGCGCACCTTTTACAGGAAGAAGACCAAAAGGGCAATGTGAATAGCAACTACATTTTCTCCTCCACATACCCTTTTGGTGAATATCTAATGATTCAAGCCACTTGCAAGGCTGGTCAGCAGAACAAGGGAACAAGAAAATGTTTATGGCAAGCTCTTCTTCCCTTTCCATCATTGCCTTGTAAAGTCCACACAAGCTTTTATGTTTCTCACTCCAATGTTGCTTCTGGCAGATTGAACTGCAATACACAACTGCTCTACACCGACCACAACAAATTGATTGTTCCTCGTACACTTCTTTCTCGCACATTGCACACTGTCTCAAGCCATTGCTCGTGTATGTGTTTGTGTCGTAGAAAGTGTCTTCCCTAGGTGGTTCTACGTATTTAGTTGGGGTTGATCCAGCACTAACACTGCTAGTTTTTTCATCATAAACCTGACCAGGTGGGTGTGAGATAGTAACAGCAACAAGGTCATAACCTCCCTTAGCTACTTCTGGAGGCCACTGAACATCAACTGTCTCTATAAAATGTTCGAAATACACCATTGTTGAATACTTTGGACGACTTTCCCTGTCCACCTGAAGTAAAGGGTGAAGCATAGTAATAGCCTTCATGAATGCATAGACAAACCTAAGCTCTTCAAGAGTTGGATTTCTAAATCGAAGATCGCCCGCGTTCGTGCACCGGGCAACATCAACAACCGGAAATCTATCATTGCCCGACGCTTCCAATGACAAAGACTTGATCAATTTTCGATTCGAAGGGAACATCCAAGACTCCACTTCATATGTGACCCTGAGAAGCTCAACATTTGGAACACGAATTGTCTCTCTAGACCCTGTCATTTTCTTAGCCTCATTTTCTGATCTAAACATGTAGAAACCAATGTCCCCTCCATCACCTCCAATGAATTGGACACAAGGAAAAGGCTGTTTCTTGCCGCGCCAATCGGAATCTTTTCCAACCCGGACACCAAAGTAGTGCCCCGGACACAACCTTTTCCACGGTTCAGATCTATATAAAGCTGCAGAAGCTTTGTATATAGATCTAATGAAATTAGGAGTAATGCCTTCCACTTTCATCAAGCAGGTCGATCCAAGACCAAGCCCAGGCCCACACCCAAATTGTTCTTGATATCTATCAAACAAACCCTTCAAATGCAAATCCATTATCTTCCCAGATAACTAACTTCCAAACCCACCGATTCACTTCAATTCACTCAAACCAAATCAATCAAACACTTGAAAATAAATAACTATAGGTAACTGATCTCAGTGCAGCATCACAAAATCTCATAACTCTACTTCACTTCAACATACTAAATTCCCAATATATGCACTAGTAAGCAGTAATATACTAATCAAAGCAAAAGCATTTGGGTACATTTTCATGCAACAAACAAAAACCAGAGCAAAAAAAAAAACAATCAACAAAATTTAATTGTTTCAATGAAAAAATTCACAACAGAAAGGAAAAAAGGATGAGAGATTCATATCATTATTACCAGTCTCGCAAAACAGTGACCGATTTGAACTCTAAGACCCAATTCCGATTCTTTCGTTTTCAGACAAACTTTGGAAATTTGACAAAAAAAAAGACAAACTTTGAAATTGGATTTGACTGTTAACTAACTGCGGGCGTTATCATTTGGTGTCTGTGAGCTCGGAATTCCCAACACGAAATCAGTGCCACCGATACAATCAACGGTTAGAAGATGATCTTCATTAATCAACGGTCAACAATTGATGTTAATTGGTTGTCCGACAAGCAAAGCAATAGAATAGTAGTCTCTTACACGCGTGCTTATCTAAAAAAAAAGTCTCTTACACGCGTCCACAAAACACGGTCGTTTTGTCAACAACCAATCAAATTCCACCACGCAATCACAAAACAATCAAAATCAAAAAAATCTCAAGTGATTATCCATCACGGACCATGTTCTGAAACATCATCTATCCATCATCACCGTTTAACCATTCACCGCGCAACATTTTTCCTTTTTCGTTTTTAGGGTTAGGGTTTCGTCGTTATTTAAATCCAAACGAGACGCCATTTGCTTCTCTCTCTTCGCACTTTCCCTCCCTCCTTCTTTCTCTCTCTAGAAATTTCAGATTCGGTGGGAGAGATGATGCAGCCGGGACCTGGTATGGCTCCTCCCAGCATGGGTCAACAGCCACCACAGCAGTACCAGCAACCACCACCGCAGCAGCAGCCTCCTTACGTCATGATGCCGCCTCAGCCTCAGGCGCCGCCTCAGATGTGGAACGCTTCTGCTCAACCACCGCAGCAGCCTGCTAGCGCCGATGAGGTTCGTACCCTTTGGATCGGCGATTTGCAGTATTGGATGGATGAGAACTACCTCTACACCTGCTTCGCTCATACCGGCGAGGTATAACCTCTCTTTGTCTCTGTCTCTGTTTTCTTTATTTGTATTATTATAGCTTCTTGTGATTATTTGAATTTTGAAATATTTTTGGATCTATTGATTGTTGATTTGAAATTTGAAGGATCGAGAGTTGTTTTGTCTGTAGTGAAGTTAGGGTTTTTTGTTTTTTGGTTTTGTAGGTGACCTCTGTGAAAGTGATTAGGAATAAGCAAACTAGTCAATCCGAAGGGTATGGATTTATTGAGTTTAATTCTCGTGCTACTGCTGAGAGAGTACTTCAGACATACAACGGTGCTATTATGCCGAATGGTGGACAGAGCTTTAGATTGAATTGGGCAACTTTCAGTGCTGGGGAGAGATCCTCTAGGCATGAGGATGGTCCTGATTATACCATTTTTGTGGGTGATTTGGCTGCGGATGTTACTGATTACCTGCTTCAGGAGACTTTCAGAGCTCGTTATAACTCTGTGAAGGGTGCGAAAGTCGTGATTGATAGGTTGACTAGCCGGAGTAAGGGTTATGGTTTTGTGAGGTTTGCTGATGAGGGTGAGCAAATGAGGGCTATGACTGAGATGCAGGGGGTTCTGTGTTCCACAAGACCCATGAGGATTGGACCTGCCTCTAATAAAAACCCTACCACAACTCAGAGTCAGCCGAAAGGTATGTCTTTTACTCTTTGGTTGTTATATATATTGTCCCTTTTGTTGCATAAATAAAATTGAGCTGTCTTCCTTCAGATGCTTTTGTTATATAGGTGCTACTTGTTGGTTGAATTCAATGCCTTGTGTGTCAAAATAACTTTTGTGGTGTATGCGATATGATGTTGTTGAAGTTATGCTTCTTTTCGGTTACCGTCCTGAAGATTTGCCGTCCTAACTCATTTCTTCCTGCAATTTACCTTTAAAAATTTGGGCTAAATCAATTATTGTATATAATAATAACAAACTCTTATAGAACTCATGTTGTCTCAAAGCAGGGTGTCAAGAGGCTCTGTCATCTCGAGCCTGGAACTGATTTCAGCTGAAATGGTTACCATTTTAGTGCATGTCCTTGTGTAGGTCAGTTATGCGTTTATGTTTGCCCGTTACTTTTTTAGGCATTTTCTTTTCCCGCCTACAATTTCGAACTATTCTTTTCATTTCGCTTGTTGGTTTATTTTTTACTCAAATTAAGTTCGCATCTTCTTTGCTTACTTATTTTTCAGTCCACCATTCTTAGTCTTTTGTTCCTTTAATATACTCTTACTAGTTTGCCATAAGATCTACTGGCTACAGCTTTTAATTTCTTTTGTACCTTTCCTCTTGTGCCAAAGCAGATCTTATTTACTTTTAAAGGCTTCTTCTGTTCTTTATCAGATGCTTTTTACTTTCAGTTTCCATTCTCCAGTCCATTAGGGAAAAATGTTGTCTGTGTTTATTGCTTTCATTCTCTTTATTTCAGTTTCCGTTTCTGCCGTTCCCTGTTTCTGAGCACAATGCCATGCAATTTAAGTTTATATTTTTTATATGTTGCTCATTCTCTTCAGTAGTCTGATGCTCTAACTCTTGGTTAACCGCACTTTCTCTCAAATGCTGAAAATTTTAGATATAGTATGGAAAAGATGACCGAATTCAAGGTTGTTTACCTGTGTCTACAAAATCTATCAATTTATAATATGTGAACTACAAGCTTTTTAGATTATTCTTCAATACCTCGTGTTTTTTCCCTTTTCAATTGGTTATGTTTAAGTTAATATGGTTCTATATAAAGAATGAACTAGAAAACTGGATATTTTGGATAATGACTAATAACCATAGGTATGTAATTGCGATCAAGTTGTGAATCAAAAATCAAATCTTAAGATTCAGAAGCACGGCAAAGAGTAGTTGCATTGTGTCATAAAAATAATGTAATAGAGCTTGTTGTAATTATTTTAAATTAGTAATGAACGAAACAACTCAACCACATACCTCACAAAACATCTAGAGCCACTGTTTTAGAATTACTGAAAAATAGCAATGATATAATTAAACCGTGTCATTCAAGTATTGTTCTTATTATTATAATTATCAATTGATCAATTGATAATTTGGCTTATTTGAGTTGTCAACTTATTTGCATCACAATGGAAGAAAAACCAAAATGGAAAACATATACATGGATTCAAGTAATTCTTGTCGATATAAATTGCAAATATTCACGCATCACACAATCGGAAGTCATTTGTGATTTTGTACATGATAGCATGCATGACTTGTTGAATCGTAACAACTATACTGACATCTATCTCCAATGAATTAAATTCTTGTCCAAAAGTATGTGGTGTGTATTGACCATTTTGTTACTTCGCAATGTTGCACGTTATCTTAATATCCAATATCCAATCTGCATATTTCCTTGTTAAGTATGTTTGTAACTATTTATTCTGTACACATTAAAATTAGTGTCACCTCCAATTGCTGCATAATTATTTGATACTATTATTCTTTCGGCTTTGTTCCTCATTTCTTTTTCCATTTTCATGAATTGGTTCCTTGTGTATTAATGATTCATCATTTTTCTTAACTCTCATTTTGGAATGCAGCTTCATATCAGAATCCCCAAGGATCCCAGAACGAGAATGATCCAAATAATACAACTGTGCGTACTTCTTTGCCATATTGAAACTGCTTTATTTCCTACTTGTTTGTGACGTTGGTTTTTGTTGCAGATTTTTGTTGGCAATTTGGATCCTAATGTCACTGATGATCATCTAAGGCAAGTTTTCAGCCAGTATGGAGAATTAGTTCATGTGAAGATTCCAGCTGGCAAGCGATGCGGGTTTGTCCAGTTTGCTGACAGGTGATAAACTTGTATATTTGATATATAACTTCTGTGAAATGATTTCCTAGTCTAAGCTGCTTTTTATTTTTTGTGCATCAGGAGCTCTGCAGAAGAGGCACTACGGGTTTTAAATGGAACTCTGTTGGGTGGACAAAATGTTCGTCTTTCATGGGGTCGCAGTCCTTCGAACAAACAGGTAATTATATTTGCTAAGCATTCTAATTCTGTGCTGACTTGGCATCAAAGTATTTTCTGATTCGTTTCAATGACTATGTTTTGTTTTCAGTCTCAGCAAGATCCAAATCAGTGGAGTGCTGGTGCTAGTGCAGGAGGAGCCGGTGGATATTATGGATATGGTCAGGGTTATGAAAATTATGGTTATGCTACTCCTGCTGGACAGGATCCCAACGTATATGGCAGTTACCCAGGTTATGCCAGTTACCAACCATCGCAGCAACAGCAGCAAATGGGGTATAGCTAAGACGTCGAGCTATCAACCACCACAGCAGCAGCAGCAAATGGGATATAGTTGAGAAGTCACTGCTACATATCTCCGCTCTTTGTAACCTTATCGAGTTGCTTGTCTCCGATTGTGTCTCGTTGAGAAAACTATTCTGATCCTTTTCCCCCTCGATTGCTAGTAACATAATTTTATCGGAACCGACTTTTGTATCACTACAAATTTGCTTGTTGAATACTTTATTTTGTTTTTTGATTTGATGTCATGGTTTTCTCTATTTATTATGTGTTAAATTGGTTTTCTCTATTTATTATGTATTAAATTGGTTTTATGATGTTTGTATTTCAATAATCAGGTGGTGATAACTGATTAGTAGTAGTAGTACTGAGGTGAAGTCAACGACTGTAGATCCGTCAAAAGATTGAACTATCTATTGATAATTAAGATGTCGCAGTTTGAGGGCGTCTTTTGTGTTCATAACTGGGGTTTCTGTCAATTCCGTGGTTTTGGGGTTTGATTGGTTGGCTCTTCCTCTTCTCTCTCAGACATATCCTTAACTGTCTTCAACCGTTCATGTTGACTATGGCCGTATTAGTGATGAATTACTACAACTGTTCAATGTCGACTGTGGCCGTATTAGTTTTGGGTCCGACAACGTTAGTTTTCAATCAACACATGTGAAAGAATCCATCATCGTTTTGATGTTTTCTCTATGAATAAAACTTAGGTTTAAATACATTTTTGGTCTCCTTATTTTAATTATTTTGCAATTTTAACCTCTTTATTTTTTTTTGGACAATTTTGGTCCCTCTATTTTATAAAATTATGCAATGTTGATCAAATTGGAATTTCAAACTTTAAGATGTCGATGTGTCAATATTTTAATTGGCACGATAATTGACTAAGTTTTGTAAGCATGTCACTTCATTTCTTTTATTAAAAAATATTTACTTTAATTTTATAAAATATTTATTTAAAATAATGAACCTTGTATTTGTTATGGAATGATTCCAATTTAAATACATCATCGATTAAGAGTGGTTTTCTAATCATTTATTAGAAGACTATTGAGATCAATTCTACTTTGTTCAAAGAGTTATTAATTATTTCTAATCTACTATTTTATTCAAAGGGCCACTCAATGTTTTAGATTAATTCTACTTATTCCAAGACCTACTTATGGCTATAGATGAGAGAGGTGCGGATCGGGAGTGACGCGATCATCAAAAGAGTAATGCTATTTGAACCAAAAGGTATATCAAAAAGTGTATAAAATATTAATATGTATTAGATTAGATATGGAGAGAATACGTGTATAATACGTTTATTTTTTTATTTTAAAGTACATATATTATAGGCGTATAACTTTAAACTTAATTAAAAATAAAAAAGTAGATGTATTATAGACATATTCTCTTCGTATCACACACGCATACGTATTTTTGTACACTTTTCAAGTCACTTTTTTAGTCCAAATAACATTACTCTTGTTAAAATGAGCGAGTTATACGACATAATAGGTATTTTTTAGTCCTAATAACATTACTGTTTCATGAAGTGACCACAGTCAACTGAATAAGAGTCATTGAATACACTCATTTCACAATTGTGGCCCTCGAATTTTTTTGCGTTTAAAAAATTAAAAAATTGAAAGAGGAGATAAGAAACATACATCAATCACGGGACACCAATCTACTCTGTTTACATATACATTGTTCAAGCACTTTCTTCAATCTGCTCTGTTACATATAATCAGCTCTGAATCTCTGATTTAGCACCTCAATTTACTCATTGTTTCCATGGTTCTTCTCCTGTGCGTGCTTGACCATTTCTTTCTCCATTGTGTTTTTTGTCCCTTTTTTGTCTTATGTGTCAAACCTGAATGGTTGTTGGCAAGCTGACGTCAGTAGGCTATATTATTTATAATAATGTCAAAATTTGAGATTCGATAAGCACTTGGTTATCAGTATGACGGTTAATGCAGAGTTAGCCTCATAATAATAGAAATATATTTTATAATATCATTGTAATGACAGTTTAATAAATTTAAGCATGAGAGCTTTCCCACCGCCCTCTTTTAATTTAATATTAAAAATTAAAAATTTAATATTTAGGAAAGTATAATCTCATGTAAGATTAGAGAGATCTATTAACATGGATAAAAGGGAGGTTTCGGTGTCTTTAAGGCGTAAAAAGTATTGTGTCCTTAATTCATAATGTGTTTTTCTCATTTATTAATCTCTCTCATCTTTCTTTTTCTTAAAAAAGTCTAAAGTCGCTAACGACGCAAATTCTTAAAGAAAACGAATCCAAATCCGAAAAAAAGTGATTGCATTGTATTGTACAGAGACGCAGTGACGAGTACCATCTGTAAATACACCTAACGTGGAGATCTCAAGTTCAAACTCGGGTAACCACCGATTTTGCCGATTGAGCTAATATTTTGAACCAAAATCAATATTAGTTAAAAAAGAAAGTATTTGGTGACCTAGCATAAATTAATACACCTAAATGGAGCTTTCTTTTGAAAGGGGAAGTTGGCGCCTTTTTTGATGAATTCTAATTTAATGGCAAGCTCTTGAATGGTTTCATTTCCTACTTCATCACCCTCGTGCTAAAGGTCGAATGTCTTTCGTCCGTCAGGGTTTACAAACATATCTCCCTAGTGGGATGCCTCTATTAATTTGTCGCTAAAATCTTGGCATCTAGATTAGGTGTAGTGATGTATCAGATTGTGGCTAAGAATAAGTGAGCCTTCATTTGGGAAGACATCTGGCCGACAGGGTGGTAGTCGTAAATGTAGTGGTAGACTATGCAACAAGAATTGGGAGACAACATATGATATATTTAAGGCTGATTTTGAAAAGACTTATGATTTCGTCAATCAGGGAATCCTAGATAATATGTTACAAATATCCAGGTTTTGCCACAGAATGTTTGTCGGAAGGGGCCCCCCACGAATGCCTCAAGCAAGGGAATCATTGAGGGACTTGGTGGACTCTTTGAGTGTGTCGTGGAGCATAACTTGTTTGTAGAGTCTTCTATGGGTTACCAGAACCAAAATGACTAGTTACTTTAATCGTCTCAAGGTTTTGATGATAACACACAAGATTGTGAGTAAACATTTTATCAATGAAATGTTTGATGAGTTTACTTCAAGTGTGAAGTGAACCAAAACATGAAACATATGATATATTTCATGTACAAAGAAAATAATACAAATAAACGCATATTAGCTGTTTATTTTTCTAGCTAAAGAGCAATGTGTGCCTTCTAGAAAAAACACAAGCTAATATGTCTGTTTTTTCTAAAGTAATAGATCCAACACCATGCCTGTTTTTTCTAAACTACTACTACAGAGTTTGCTTGCAAAGAAGCACAAACACGCCAAAAGTAAGTCTACTGAAAGAAATCAATCACTCTCAGAGTAGAATCAAGTTGTCTGAATTCTATTAGCACTACGTTAAAAATAAAATCATGATTTCTATTGCTCAATTCTCTTGTGTGAGTTTTAAAGGCCTTGAAAAGACAGTTTTATATAATTGTAAAAGCCGCATAAGCCCGAGATAAGCTAAGGTTCCTTTGAGGCTTGATTAGTCAAAGTCATCTAAGGGGGTGAAAGTTTAGGCCTAGGTTGGCCTTTGTAAAAACTCTCAAGGAAAGTCTCTAATCAGGATTGATTATAGTGGAAAAATCCTTCAAAGTGTGAAGGGACTAAAAGTAGCTACTATTTGGGTGAAAGCCAACCGATAAACACATTGTTTGACTTTATCTTCCCTTAATTCTTATTTCATCAATTTGCTTTATCATAATACACTTTCTATTTTGGGGACTTAAGCAAAACTCTTCAAAATAATTTTAAGGCTAAATACCACTTTTGGTCCTTTATCTTTGTCGTAGGTTTCACTTTGGTCATTTATCTTTTTTATGGTTCGTTTTGGTCATTTATCTTTCATTTTCCTTTCTTTTTGGTCCCTGCCGTCAGTTTAAGCTAACGGACGCCACGCTGGCAGTTAACTGCTGACGTGGCGTCCATCTTCATTAAATGACGTGGCAAAAATTTGTATGCTATGTTTCATTTTGGTCCTTCATGTTTATTATTTGGTTATCTAGTCTTCTATGTTTTTTAATAGTTTCACTTTGGTTCTTCATTTTGAAGACTATATAGCTATAAATTACCTCAAAAACGCTAACCGTTACTGCTTGACGTAGCATTTCAAAAAACACTATAAATTACCTCAAAAACGCTAACCGCTACTGCTTGCCAAACACGTCTAATTTTCTTCATCCGTTATCCGCTAGTCAAATCTGCTATAAGCTAGCGGATCTGACTTGCCAAACATAGCCTACATAGAAAAACATTAATTTTATTTTTATATCCTTTTGAGTTATTTTTGCTTCATGAAATATTGCTATAATAAATAAATTATAAAATTCTCCATGAATTTCAAATATCTCGACGCCGGTGGAAGTTTTGGTCTGGTCTATGTCGCTTAGAAGTTTGACTCAGAAGGTTCAATCACGTGAATGCAACCAGCGCAGTGATCAAATGAATGCTTCTTTTCGCCTCTTCTGAGTTGGTGATATGGAAAAATAGAATGCCATTCACACTACATCTTATATTGGCTAGCTGCACAATAATTTGTAACCTCAAAATTGTTTTTTTTTCTACGATTTTTCTTTTAGCCTCAAATTGATTTGTTTTCATGAAATAATAATTTTATTAGTTTCAATGTTTTTTAAAAAAATTATGTTCCCAGAAGTAATAATTTTCAGACAAGCTCAACTGTTAAACATGTGTCAAAAAGAGATTGATTCAATTAATAAGGATTTGATTCATACCGCCCTGGTCTCAATTAACATTACTTTATTTAACATGTCTTACCAAAAATACATCTTCAATTAATACATAATTAGTATTTTATTTTTAAACAAGTGGAATAAACAAATATATAAAATCCTGCTTCTTAGTCTTACTTACAGGACATATACTATAAATATATAAAATCAAAATAATATGAATAAACAAGTGACAATTATTGCGGTCAACGTGCCTTTAAATTAGTCTTACTTATATAGTACTCCCTCCGTCTCATATTAAGTGTCGTTTAAGGTTATGCGCGGGTATTAAGAAAATGATTGGATATTCTAAATTTTATGGTAAAAAATGTGGTAGGACTAAAACACCCTTACACTTTTCTTGATTTGTGCAAAGATACGGTTATTGATATTCTAAAGTAAGGGTATTGTTGGAAAGTAATAATAAATGTTGTATTGGGATTCTAAAGTGACAGATAATTTGAAACAAAGAAAAATGGCAAACATGACACTTAATATGAGATGGAGGGAGTAATACAAATATATTACCTAACTATGCCGCAATGACATGAATCATGAATGTGGTCATTCGTATTACTAACTTGCCACGCAAAATTTTAATCTCACATGGCAGTGTTCAAGTCAATTTAGAAACTTCCCTTTTAACTAACTTAACTTAATTCAAATTAAATAACAATAAAACTATTGGTTAAGCCAGAGATCAGTGGGTGATATTGAAAAAGACAAGTGTTTTAGAAGGAGTATCTTTTACCAGAAAAGGGGTATTTTTTTTGTTACAAAAGTTTTAAATAAGAGATGACGCTTCAATCCAAGACTAGTAGAAATTCTAACATACAACATGTTGGATACAAATTTTGTCATGTTTTACTACGCCAACGCCTCACAATTAAAAGGAATATAGTGAATTCACATTTTTTTAAGATCAATATCTACCTATTTATAATCTTTTGTTGTAGTTACTTAGAGTACAATTCACACCTTATTTATAACTATTCTTTTTAAGAATTGACCTAACAACTCAAATGCATTTTTTTTTACGAAGGTAACATACTTCATTCAATTGATAACAAGAGCATCAATACAAGCTAGATGAAGTAAGTGAGGTAGCACATTTCCAACCCTCAAACTAGGATCAACATCTCTAAGATAAACAACTACACTATGATTGTAGGCATTAGACCCATTACATTTAGAGTGTTTAGCAACCATAAGGATACAACCAACCCGAATACAACGACAAATCATTCAGATTATCAGTAGCTTCCGCTCCCAGGCAGGGTTAATCACTAGCCGAGACTCTGTTGACTTTCTCCCAATCCAGTTACTGGTCATATCTTTGACTAGTGTTCGCTCAATTCGACTATTTGTTGGTCTCAAGATTAGCCAACTTATCCCAAAGATCAGAAGCCCGATGGTAGTTGGAGGCAACATTGAGATAGATGTTAGTCTCAACTGTTGGACTATATGATAACCTTAGAGGGGGGGTGAATAAGGTTATATGCTAAATATGACTTCTTTTGGATTTTCGAAAAATTAACAATGCTAGTTCAAATCGAATGCGGAAAATGGGATTTAAACTATATGCAACAACTTATGCAAACTATAACAATGACAGAAATAATTATAATTATAATTATAACGATAATCAAATCTGCGCGTGATAATAGCAAGTGCGACGACAGTTAACAATTATAAAAGAAAACGCAAAGTAAAGATAAGGGATAGGAGTACACCGTGATTTTTACGAGGTTCGGGATAAAAGCCCTACGTCCTCGGCCTCCGGCTTTGCAACCTTCGGACTTGATAATAACCACTATATGAGAAGATACTTCTTCAACGTCTTACAAGCAAGCAACTTCGCTATAGCTACCACGCCAATCTCAATTTTCCCCAAATTGAGAACCCAACCTCCCCGCTAAGGATTTCGATACAATTCAATCTCCCCGATTGAATTACCCAAGAAAACTTCCCAGGATTTCACAACAACCAATTATAGATGATTACAACTGAAAGCTAGGATCCAATCACTCAAACAATATAACACGATGTAGTTGAGAGAGATGAGAGATTTTGAAACCCTAGATGAAGAACGTGAAGAAAGAATGTGACGGTGAGTGTTTGCGTTCTTTTCTTTTTGATTTGTGTGTTGTGTATTTTTTTGATCGTAAAAACCCTAAGTCCTATTTATATGGATTGTGAAAATATGACCGTTGAGGCACTTTTTAACACAATTGTAATAAGTGAAGAATCGATTGATTGCTTGAAAGAAATAAGTTGAAAATCGATTTCTTGCTTAAAGAAATAAGTGAGGAATCGATTTCTAGCTTTAATGAAATAAGAGAGAAATCGATTGCTAGCTTCAAAAACATGTTGTGCTTCCAAAAAACAAGTGGAGAATCGATTCCTTACTTAAAAGAAGAGAAGAGAAATCGATTTTGAGTTTCCACAATAAGTAACAAAATCGATTTAGTGCTTAAATACACAAAGTCATCAATCGATTGTTTTCTTTCCAAAACAAGTCCTTTCAAAACCAACTTAGAATGGGGAAATCGATTGTTGGCTTTTAAACACAAGGGGTAAATCGATTTTCCACTTAAAAAGCAAGAGGGAAATCGATTCTTAGCTTAAAGTACACAAAGTCATCAATCGATTGTTTTCTTTCCAAAACAAGTTCTTTTAAAAACAATCAAGAAGTGGGAATCGATTGTTGGCTTTTAAAAGGAAGAGAGAAATCGATTATTGGCTTAAAAGGGAAGAGATAAATCGATTCATTGCTTTAAAAATAAGTGGGAATCGATTTCTAGCTTTATGTACCAAATCAAGAATCGATTCTTTACTTCAAAAACAAATTCTTTTTAAAACACTAACTCATGAATCTATTTTCTTTAAAAAAACAACAATTCAAGACTCAAACTATTTCTTTAAAAACACTTTGTGCCTAACCTAATTAAACATGGTTTTATATAAAATATTTTTCCAAGACAGTTCAATTTTAAAAGATCATCTCTCAACTACAAAAGTTATAAAGCAGAAGTGACGGGATCTTACACGCGTCCTACGCAAAGCAATATAACACATAAGTCTTGAACGCTTTAGTAGTTTCTCCTCCGAGCTTCTACACTTTAAGATATCATGTCAAGCGCTTTGGTTCATGCTCTGTGCTTTGGTTCATGCCCTGCGCTTTTGGTTCTTGCCCTGTGCTTTGGTTCAACTATAACCATTAGTAAACAGAGTGTAATTTGTTATCATACAAAACAAAGAGTGTTTGACCTTGGATCAACATCAACAGCCTTAACAGTCACCACATAACAGAATAGTGTCCACAACCAAGTGCCTAGGCGCCCATAGGTTTTATGGGGACTTTCAACAAACACAGGAGGTGCATCTTTAGGCCAAAAGAGACTAATGCATAAAACATGAAACAACTTGCCCACAGAGACACCAGAATATAGATCTAGGACCAGTAAGACAGGAAACCAAGCAAAATGGAAGTCATGGTGAATCCATGGTGCGAAATGAGAACCAAGTAAACAATTGGAGGGGGATTGAGGCTTACCAAACCTAAGAGGCAGCAAGAATGAGTAGTAGGGGTTCCCTTCCAATCCACCTTTTTGGATGATGGTGGAGGCTCGGGTGGAGGGAACTTCACTGAGGACTGAGGCAAGGAGGTTGCAGGAGGAGATCACTCGTGAGAGATCTTGACCCCAAGAGGAGAGTGATGTGCTCTTTGATGATTGACGAAATCAGAGGGGCCACCGAATCTACGGCCGTGGTGGAAAACCCAGGGATAAGGTGGGGTTGGACGATTGGCGGTGGTGTGGGCAAGAGGAAGCACATGGAGGGGTAGACGGGGTTGTGGCTGGTGGTGGTAGCAAGATGTGGTTTTGGTGGGAAGACATTGCAAGAAACGAAAGAGTGTGATAAGGCATCGAAGGACCCCAAGCAACGAGAGAGCCACCACAAAGGGAGGAGGAATAGGCGGCCATAGAGGAGGAGATGGGCCCTAAGTGAGCCATGCGACTCGTAGGGAGAAAAACCCTAATAGAGCCCTTCAGCTTGTAGGGGAAAACATTGCTACAGCAGTTCCTTCCTGTAGTAAGTATGCAACCCAAATGCATTATACAAGTAATTATTTACACGGTTATATGGTTTTAAAATTATCTTTTACATATTTTTTTAAAATTTTAATGCAAAATAATATTACAAATTATTTACCTTTATTGTCAATTGAAAGTATTCGAGGATTCGGCTGATAACTCTCTATTGAATTATGAAGCACATGAGTAAATACGTAAAAGAAATATAAATTGCTTGAAAATATATTTGCATATATATGATTGGCTTGTGTATATTTTTTTACAAGCAGTAGATATATAGGCAAAGCAACAACCTAGTCTCAACGGTTACTCGACTAAGAATAACGAACTAAGAGTTACATTACATATTTTTAGACTCCAACTTTCTTCCATGCACCGTTTTAGCGCACAAATGGGGCATTATCCATTCTCTTGATTTTACTCCCAATTTCCTCGTGTGCTGTTCCAATTAATCAACAACATTCCATTAATTTGTCACTCTGTTGAAGTTTAATCAGCTCATTTTATCATTTGGCTAAGCATAAAATTCGACTAGCACGTAATAATTGTTTGGGTGTAAATAATATTTACCAATTTTACCCTCTATCAATAAGGTTAAATTTGTAAAATTATTTTTCTTTCTTTTATTTACACTTTTTTTAATATGAGTGAAATACTCGGTATGACAGTTAATTTACGACGGAGTGAGTAGAGTATTAATTCCTATATGGAATCAAAATAACATGAATAAATAAATGACAATTATTAAGGTCAACCTACATTTATTTAAATTAGTCTTATTGTTTTTAAAATATTTAAATTAGTCTGATTGTACATATAAAATCCTGCATAATTAACCAAACCATGCCCCCAATGACGTCAATGTGGTCATTCCTTGCCACCCAAAATTTTAATCTCACATCACAGTGTTCATGTCAATTTAGAAACTTCCCTTCAACTAACTTAATTCAAATTAAATAACAATAAAACTATTTGTTAAACCTGAGAATTAGTTATGGATATTGAAAACAATACAATTAGAAATGTGACACCTTTCATAGAGTTAGGCACTAACATAACAGCCAAAAAGACAAACAAAAAAAAGAACAGCAATATTCACACAAAGTTTACAATTGATGTGGCAGTTGTTGTTTTCTAAGGCAGTTTCTATTATGGAATGGATTAATTCACAAAATGATGTAAGCCAGTTGATGTACAATTAATTAATTAATAATAAATCTCCATTATTTTTCAACAGGTATTTGGTGCACATGATATACTTCATCACCATATTGAATGACCCCACCCTCTTTTTTAATTAATACAACTCCAAAACTTTATTATAAATACTACTTCCAAAATAACTTGTCTACACTTTGTAGTCACAATAAGTCACATAAATCTACCTCTTCCTATTTTTTCTTTCAGTGTCACTCAGAGAAGAAAAATAATGGCTCTATCTAGAAAACCATATGGTTACTCAAAGATAGATAAGGAAGATCCAGAAGAATTAATCCATCGAAGAGCACAATTCTTGATCTACAAGGTGTTAGAGCAAGCAAATTCTCGTAAAAAACAATCGTGTCTTCAGAGAATTAGAATATCTAAGTTGAAGGTTAAGATTGGGAATAGATTGAGGAGGTTAAGGAAGAAGATTATGTCTGGTTCTGCTGCTAGAATTGGAATTCATGGACATGTTATGAGTCAAAAGAAAATGTGGAAGAGAATGTTTGGTGGAGGAAGACAAACACTTATAGCTTTTCCTCCTCTTATCGAATGATATATATTGGAAACTCTGGTGTTTTGTGGAATATAATGTTGATTTGTACTATGTTTCTGTCTTTTCTTTGTGTGTGTCGTATGTTTTGTTTGGAGTTTCTTTTAGCTTAGAAAAGAGTGGGAATCATGAGTTTTGCCTCAACATTAATAGAGTTTTTGCATTTTTCATTCTCTTATGTCCCTCTTCTTTTTTGTTCTGTTAGATTGGTGAAGTAGATGAAAGAGAAATTTATGTCCATTGTCAATAAGATTACTTATTATTTACTCACTATGGTGGTGGAAATGTTATTTTGCATATATAATTTGAGAAATTTTGGAAGAAGCTTGGCCCCCGAGTAATAAAATTAATTGTATTTTAGGTCCAGGTAATTTTGGTCCTCTCATTTTTAGAATGGACAATTTTATTGGTTTCATCAGTTAAATTCTCATTTAAATTTTCACGGACTTGCTGACATGATAAACTGGAATGAAGTAGCATCTTCATAGGTTGAAATTCACTACTTTTGACTTATTTCTTTGTACTCTAATAATCAATTTGAAAAACAAATAAAAAAATCTCTTAAAATTTTTTTTATCCACTTTGGGAAACCGAAGGGCCCTCTAGGGTGGTTGTTGTGAGTTTTTGATTTTTGGTTTTAAAAGTCAATTTTATAACCAATAATATGTTTGGGTAAAATGAGGTTGAATTGATTTTTTCCTCAATTTCAAAACAGTTTTTATCAAAACCTGAAACGAAAAAATAGGTTTTATAATTTTAGTTCTTGTTTTAACGCTAACACCTCACCACCAATGGTCGCCGGCCATTACTGCAACCACCATTTTGACCACTATTGATTACCACTCCGACCACAGCCAACAATCACTCCGACCACCACCAATTACTACTTTGACCACTGTCAACCACCACTATAACAACTTCATGTCACCACTTTATCCACCTATAATATTCAATCCAACCACTACTCACTACCATTATGACCATCGTCTATCACTACTTCGACTACCGCCGACCACCATTGATAACCACTCCATCCACCTATGATCACCAACCTGATCACCACCTACTACCATTCCGACCACCGCGACTAATCACCACTCCGACCTCCGCCGAACTCTACTCCGACCAACACCTCACCACTTTGACCACCACTAGCTACCACACCACCCTGATCGCTACCGATTACCACTCCGACATGCGTTTGTCGCTACTACTTTCACCAACTATTATTAAAATTATTACTAAATAAATATGTTATATACTTGTAATATTTTTATTCCTTTTCAAACCTAATGTTATATATTGTTTTGTTAAGATACGCTTACGATAAATATGTTTTTAATGTTTATGGTTGAAATTGATTTTAATTTTTGAAAATTTCTTAACTCAACTGAATCTGATTTTGGTTTTGATTTTTGAAAATTTTAAAACCAAAAACAAAGATTGGGTTTTGTTTTTGAGCATTTTAAAATAGAAAATAGAAAACCACCCAAACGGGGCTTGATGGATTGAGTCACATTATCGAAAAGTCTGCCTTTGAAGTGGTTGACAGTCTTCTCACCTCCAACAAATGGTGTTCTGTGTTGTGTTTGACAAAGTGATAGATTCTACACGAGTTTATTCTATTGATGAGGCTAAAATGTTAGTTAGAGATCTCAATTTTCGCTCATTCCAATGGGCCTAATGATCTAGTGTTCTAAACTGGGCTGAGCTCGTTGAACAGAGCCCTAGAAAATTGAGTCGTTTTGGCCCGACCTATTTGGCCATGGGCCAGACTAGGTTGCTTTGTTATACTTTTAATCAATTATATATAGAACTTTTAAAACAACCATTATTTTAGAACTAAAATATAGAACTAAAAGTATCATAGATAAGGAATCGATGGAGTTCTATTTTTGAAAGAAAAAATGGAAACTTGGTGTGAAACTCAGTGCAGACAAACAATAATGAAAAAAATAATTGGTGAAAAGAGTCAACTGGTTAAAGACACCTTCTCCTATCCAGTACACTGTCGTAGTGAGACAGCTACAAATTCTGTACACTCCAATCCATCCATTAAACAATTAGGCATGTGCACCTATCTGCAACCAATTTCCTTCATTTGCCTTGAAGGCAGAAACCCAGCCTGGCTTAGTGGCTAGTAATTCTCCCGACACCTTTTATATTTATTTTATTAGGAATTGAATATCCCTTATCATGAGAAATTTTCGGTGACTTAAGTACTGACCCTTACTTACAATGTTGTCACTAAACTTAATTACTTGACATCTCTTCATTAAACACCCTTTTGTAGTCTTCAAAATTCAAAGACCTATAAACTTTTTTTCAAATAAATTACTTACCTTCTTGATGCAGATAGATTAATCAATTAATTGGTTTGACTCTATATAAAGTTAGGTTATTTTTGAATCTGAAGAGATGCGGGGTTCATGCATAGCACACACCATACAGTTTTTACGGTCAGCCCCCCCCACCACCACCACTACTATTATTAACTGGTATAGGCACCATGCTTTCACGTTTCCTCAAGCCATAGAATCCAAATCGGACCAAAGTCAACTTTGAGGCATGGCTTTTCACACGTATTGTGATTGTGATTTGGATTTCTCATGCCATGGACTTATCATACTATTATATATATACCTTCTTTAGTCCTCTTTCTTTAATGTTGACTTTGCGTATGTTTGTTGTGTATACTGCGGTGGTCGACCAAACGGTGGAAGGGCTAGGCGCACCCACATAGGGCTCACTAAACATGCTTGAAGGGAAGTATACTCAGCGTGATCAACTGACCTAGCAGATCAGGGCATGGAGCACTTTTACCCTAGGCTAGGTGCTCAAAGGGTTCTGTACTTGGGGTGGCCAATTGATCATAGCTGTGAAGAGCAAGGTGAGGCATCAACCAGACAAAGACAAAGAGGGGAAGCGCGAGAGGCAAGAAGACGCCTGATAGAAGGGGATAGTAGATAGTACTATTTGCGCCACCTGTATGGAGTCCTCATTTGACCGTTTTGTCCCTGCTAAATGGTTGTGTTGACACCCCTAGTATAAATTGGAGAAAATAGGGAACATACCCCTAGAGGGCCTTTTGGACTTTGTAACCATTCTAGAGGGGACATACCCTTATGTGGTGGAGACACCCACATCTTGTATTTAAAGAATAATTTGGGTTTTTGGTTGCAGCTTCAATGAAGCGTCGCCAAGGAAAATCTGTGTTCATTTCGAAGCTGCAAATCCAAATTTCTATTTGGACGTGGAAAGTGGTCGCGGTTTTAGAAAACCCACCACCAAACTATACAATCACTTTATGATTAAGTGAAATTCGTGTGAACTTATTAAGTTTGGAAATGACACCAACATGAATTTAACTCCATCATGAAATGAGGGTAGAGTGAAAAATGTTATAGAGAGTATTACTAGCACGTCTCTTATACATATAGTAGCAGCCTAGTAGGCTACATATCATATCAGCCACCACTAGAGTAGTGTGCCATTCTTTGTTTTGTCACCAGCTAATAGAATAATTAACTTAGAATCACCTTAGCAAAGGTATGCATAGATTCATTAGCAACGGTAACGTGCATCAAATATGGTGGGGACTGGGGACTGGGGACGGACCAACATCTAACAAGGCATAAAGCGAAGCAATTTTATAAGACCTAGAGCCAAATAAGTGATGTGTACAAGGATTTTGATATCATCTCTTCCCCCTTCATTTTTTTCACACCCCATGAAAATAACAAAATACCCCTATCTAATTTTTCTAACCCCACCTCTTTCCTCATTTCCTTTTTTCTCACCTCACTCTCTTTCCATACCTCCCTCCCTTTCCTGTCACTTTGCTCACCCTCTCGCTCACCCCCTTCCCCCCTCCCCTCCACCTTCGTTTCAGACACCCTCTCGCTCACCCCCTTCTCTGTCAATGACATTCGTTCCGAACGTTCCACCTATATTTTTACAAAATTGAATACCTCATCAACTTGTTAACAAAATGTATCATCAGCATGGTGACAAGTTTTAGATTATAACATGGAATTTTCTAATGCACGAAAATTGTCGGGAGCTAAAGTGACCTTTTACTGTAATCTAAACACGAAAATTGTAGTTGACAGCATCGACAATAGTGAAAAGGCCTACCAATTTGTTGTCAGGGGCTAAAATGATCCTTTAGTCTAATAAATCAATCGATTTTCAAATTGGACAAAAAAATTGTAGTTGACAGTATCATCAATAGTGAAAAGGGTTAAACCCATGAGAGACTAACTTGACAACTCGCAGTACTATAGCATGTTTTTGTCACAACATTTTCTTGAATAATACTCTCCTATGAGAGGCAACCCTGTTTGAGGAGTCATCAGATTCTAAATGCTAGCACGCCTCTTCCGACGAGGATTCCAACCGTGATCTATGTTGTGGGAGAGCAGTCTCTTACACTCCACCAAACCCCAGTTGGTAGAGAAAATCAAATGAACAATAAAGAACATTTCTCTAAGAGATATAATAATTACAAAACAAACTTCAACCACAATCCAGGTATACATCTCAATCTTGAAAGGTTACTGTATAACCTAATTCTTTTCTAAGTTTCCTATATACAAAATTTTTTATTACTAAAGCACACAAGAATCATTAATCAATAAGATCAGAAACATCTTGTACTTCACCTCCAATTGGGATCTCTCTTTCTCATGAAATTGGCTACATTTGGATGATAAATAACCTGACATAACACCCGTCGAAAAATCCTCTTGGTCGAAGAACTACGAAAAGCTGTATCCAACAAGGAACCCTCACACGTTACATGAGTGTCGTCAAGAGAAAGAATAATGCCAAAAGCAGAAAAACCATCACATGTTGACTATAGAGACCTGCAGAACATGAAATATAGTCAATAAGGGGCAAACGACAATAGAGATACTGAGAGACCTACAAGTATAGTTCAAACAGTGTTTAAGAAATTCATAGAATACTGAATAAACAGCATAAATTGGAAAGGTTCTCTTACAACTTTGACCAGATGCTGCTGCAGGAAGAGCAGGGATTTTGACAGCTGCAGTTACAATAAGGTAGAATTGTCAAAAGTTTACAGAAGAAAAAAGATTACATAAAAATAAATTAAACTAAAAGTTGTGAAACAAAAAGAACTCCAAAATACTCTGGCTCCCTATGAATTGCAACAAAAATAAATTACCAATAAAAAGCAGTTTGCCACTCAAAATTACCCAAACTTTCAATGGGTTATACATACATTTATTGCATGATGAAGAAGTCACTTGAGAAGTAGAAGGCCAGGGAGCTGGAATATTGTCATTTAGATCACAAAGGAAGCTAATCCCAGAAG
This sequence comes from Astragalus glycyphyllos, assembly GCA_963573325.1. Lineage (NCBI taxonomy): Eukaryota > Viridiplantae > Streptophyta > Magnoliopsida > Fabales > Fabaceae > Astragalus > Astragalus glycyphyllos. The sequence continues at coordinate 9,031,326 of OY754311.1, forward strand.
TCCTGTCAAATGTGGCATCTGAAGGCAAACTGGGTAATAGGCAACCAGCCTCTGTTTAGGGAAGATAATATAACAAGTCAAATATCCGCAGAACATTAAATGCAAAGAGAATAATAAAAAGTAACTCGATGACTTATTTGAAGCATGTCTGAGATAAAAACATAGGCACTTCAAAAGTAAATGACATTTTTGAATAAATCCCCATATTGATCCCTTTAAACTACACGGCAGGATAAGCTAATCCTTAAGGGGGAATTAATGGCATCATGTGGTCTTTGAAGAGTACAACCAAGAGACATGTTAGTCCTTTTGTCAAGTGGATTCCGTGATGTGAGAGATTTCCTGAATAGTGGGAATCAAAGAGTACGAAGACAAGACACCGATGACATCATAAACATGGAGTAGAATGTCTCTAGAATGAGACTGTTGGGAAGCCAAAATGGACGCGGGACGCCCATTTCACAGAAGCAAAACAAATACAACAGGTGTCAGGCCGTTGAGCGGTCAGTGCGACCACTAGGCAATGGCTTCCTAGATTTGCCGCTGACTCCATATTGTCGGGCGGCCAGTGTGACCAATAGCGGGTGGAATCCTGGACTCTTCATGAAAATTATATTCATATTGTTAGAATGTATTCCTTTGTGAATAGACATGTTTATTCATGAATAAATATATAATTGAGTTTGAATCAATTCATGAGAGATCATAACTTTTATGAAGACGTGTTTATTCTCATCAAGTGAGGCAAGTTGCTTATAATTTATAAACGAGTTTCCATGTAGAAAGGAGCACGAAATTATCACCATGTCATCTATTCCAAATCACTCGTTTCATCTCTTATGAGCAAAGCGAGCTAAGAGAACTGTTTTTGTCATCTACCATTGTTGATACACTTGAATTGGAAGGGCAAGCCAATTCAATGAACTCCTCTGTACCTCGAAGGGGATTCGTTGTTCATCCTACTACATCCAATCTAGAGTGATTGGTGGGGACAAATCGAACCTAAAGCAGTGTTTCACACACGCTTTGAAGTTTTGGCGCTTTCATCTTCTTCCTTCTTCAGGTTGCTGCAGCATCCTCACAACATTACCAACCTGTGACACTTAACCGGTCTGCACGTGTGACATGCTGACATTCTTAGCTGGTACCCAATTGACCCACGTGATTTTCAGACGTGGAATTCTGATATTAAAAACAATTTATAAATTGTAATACTTTTTAGTGGAACAATATCATCTTAGGTGTAAGAAAATCTAAACCCCAATCAAGTTTGAAGACAACGAGGAGCAGATATTGGTTATGGATAGTCAATCTGATACTTGTATTCTGATACATCCAAGAAGATCCAAATTGAGTTTCAAGATCCTCAAGCTTGCAATTTACCCCTCTTTTTGTTGTTCATAATTTGGTCTATGCTTTTTTGTGGGTCCCACCCAGTTAAAGTTCCTTCTTTTCTTATTTCTCCCCACTTCTAAACCAGAGAAATACCCTATTTCTTTTCTGTAAATCTATCGAAGCAAACAATGACAGTCTTCTGAGAACAACTCAGGTTGTTCTAGAGGAGAATCATTCTCTCTTACACAAGGACTGCTATCCCTAATGGTAAATTTTTTGATGTGATTGATAATTCAGATACGGTCCCAAAAAAAGGGTAGACTCATGTATACAAATAAATAATTTAAGGGCCAGAAGGAGGGATATGATATTGAGTTTGAGGATTATGATGTTCAATCAAGGAAGATACAAAATAGAGGCAGAAGAAAATGCATTGTAAATGTATGTATTAAAGAAGTTAGTGATGGCGGTTCTGTATTGTGATGACAAATGAAACTACACAAGTTTGGTTCAAGAAAGACAGAAAATGATACTTGTTAGGCTCCCCAAGTCTTGTAAACTCTAATGCTCTGACAGAACAGGGTCTGGCAAGGCTAAGTGAAGTCCAAGAAAGATGGGGAATAAGAGTGCCCTTTTTTCCACATAAAAAAAATAACATGGGACAACTGGGTGTAATGTAAGCAAGTTAATGTGCCATACGAGCATATCTGTTAAATGACAGAGAGCCATCTGGATAGAAGGATTAGCATGTCTCAGGTTTCACTTTTTAGGAACCACACAGGTATAAATATGTCCTGCATTGTATTTTTCAGGGAGTGACAGAGGGGCTCGTTCCCTCAAAGCAATTATATACTTAAACGAACCACCCTTCCACTTCACTCTTTTCCCGGACTCTAATCCAATCACCCTCCCAAAAAAACACGGTACTAGCAAATAATTTACATAGACACAATGTACATTGCAGAGTTACCTTGATTTCCCACTGAAGCATCCGCATTGTTGATATCCACACCAAGTTGAACAAGCAGGATGAGAAAAGAAACAATCAACATCAGGTATAAAGTATTATGGGCATGAAGTGTTATTGTGTTACATACTAATGGGAAGAGATATGCAAAACTAACCTTGGAGGGAAAAATCCTTAAGGCTTATGTGGCAAAGACCATAAACATCCTCGGTAATATTTGATTCTTTTAATTTCATAGCCAAAGTTTCTGCACAATCCAAAGCTTGCAAATTCGTGATGAAGCTCTGCTTTTGCAAGTGAGACACATAGCTTTCCATGGCATCACAGCAGGATATCTTGTTACTTATCCCATCCCTGCAACCCTTGGCAACTTGCTTTGTGACGGGAAAAACCAGCGGACAAACTGTGGCAGAAGACAGAGAAGATCTAAGCAAAAATTATGGAGTATTAAGGAGCTGGAAAGATTGACATCATTAGGAATTATCCCTAAATGACTTTTGTTTTTTGATGGAATCCCTAAATGATTAAACCAAATACAACCAGATATAATATCCTAGAATCATCACCTGACAAGACCATTGAACACAAGTTTACTGGTAAGCCACAGTTGACGAGGCTTTTAGATAGAGAACACAATAATAAAGAAAAGGCAAAAATGAACTTTTGGTCTTTTATGCTTCACCAAAATTTCAGTTTGGTCCTTTATGTTTCAAATCTGTGTCAAAGTAGTCATTTTTTTTTACTTTCCATCCACTAATGTTAACGAATGCCACACAGACCATTAACAAGTGACATGGCTTGCTTAGTTGGCATTAGTGAGTGGGATTGGAATTTCTTATTTGGCATTTACAAAAACATATTTGCCAAAGTTGTGAACCTTTTGATGCAATAAAAGTACTAAAAATCATAAAGGACCAAACTGGAATTTTGGTGAAAAATAAAGGACCAAAAATGCATTTTTACCTAACCATTGCACACAAGTTTACTGGTAAGCCAAAAGTGCATTTTTGCCTAAAGAAAAACCATCCCAACTCACAATCTATTCAACCTTAGTCACAAAAGACAAACATAACATTTTTACTCAAACTAACCTTTGTTTGCATTGCAATTAGACAGTCCTCTTAGAACTTTCTTGGCTTGAGAAGGATCAAGCTTACTAGCTAACCACCGAAGTACTATATTTCTACAATCATTGACCCGCATCGAATGCTCAGGTAGAACATGTGATGCATCTATGTCCAAAGTATGTGAACCTTTTGATGCAATCGTTGTAGCTGCTTCTGATATAGCATTCTGACAAACTTGGTAGCAGCATTCTTTCACTGGATCAATTTTCTCACAGGCAGTAAGGAGCTTAGAAGTATCCACTATGTCATGGAAATCATTCACATTTGTTACTGGGCAAGATGCCTCGGTGAGATTTGAAGAACGGATTGAACATATTTGCTTCAGATTACCATTGGCACCCTGCCCCATCAGAATCTGCTCCACATCTGAAAGGCAATGTTTAGCAACAGTCCCATTTAAGGCAAGTACATTGGTATATTTACTGGATTGACCGATGAGAATTGTGAGAGTGGCTTCCAACTGGGGACAACATATTACATTAGCCAGAAATGGCGCAAAAACTTCCCAGCAATCAATTGCTGTCACACTTAGCAAACTTTCAGCAGTAGTGAAGTTCAAACTGCAAAGTCCTGAAAGATACATTGACAAAGACAGTGAGAGGGAGATAGAGCTATTGAAAATCCAAACAACCACAGAAATTATTTACAAAAGGACCTGATAACTTAGGGATGGAGGTATTCGTGAATGGAGTCAAAGGTGAGGGTGCAAGAAGAGGAAGAAAAGGTTGCGGAGCACCAAAAGGTGCGAGTTTGGGGAACATGGAACCCACGCGGTTATCCTGTTGTACTGGACCTTGAGCATGATGGACTCTACTGCTACGAGATTCATGCGCACCTGTGCCAAAACACAAATAAGAGAGAATCTTTGTATTTGTGTGTTTCCCCCTCTTGCTTAATTACTTAGATCAAGGCACCAAAGCAAGGAATTGCATACAAAATATTGTATTTATGGCTTCAGTAAGAAAATTATACTTGTCTGGTTATTATGTCGCACCAAACGACTCACATATAATAGCAGCCAAAGTTCAAGCATGTAGATGTCAGAATGTATCCTATAAATACATCATACAGGGCACCCAAACATGGAAACATGCCTCGAACTCAATACGAATTACTTATTGCCAATAAAAACTCCCAAGTATTAATTTGATATTCTTTTAACTGTCATGTTGTGACGTTACAGTGGCAAACAAGTCAAATTTGTTCAACCAAGATAATGAGCGAGGATACATCAGTGAATGACTAATAAGTAAGGGGAAAAAGACAATCAGTGAATTCAATTGAAATTCCAAGTTCTAATTATATATCAGAGATCTTCGCAACTAAATGTGAGAATCAAAGGCTAGTGAGGGAATGCGTGGGTGTCAAACATTGTAATTCTGAATCTCCAAATTTATAAACTCAGCTATACCACTAATTATTTTTAAATCTTTAGCCTGTATTCCGGACAATGAACTCTGCATAGTTAAAGCTTATTAATATGATAATAGACCAACAAGGCAATAAACATAAATTCAGCACTAAAAGTACAATTTGCTTAACTAATCCCAACCAGTGATCAGAATAATGTTTATCCTTCTTTTTTAGAACATAAATTTACCTCAAAAAGTAAAAGTAAAACAATTCCAAAACCCTAACTCTAGCAGAATCCCACTTCATTATATTGAACATAAAAAATTAGCAGTAAAAAAACAAATGCAGAGAATAATGCAAGTAAGCAGGGCTCAGAAAACTTCAAAATAAATGAAAATTCATCAACAAGCAAAGATCTTTAAACACCGAAATTTAGAAATTACCACACCAAATTGAAATTTTCTTCCCAAAATAAAGCAGCAAAGCAGTCCAATAACAATTACACAGATCAAAGGGTTTCAACAATGAAGAACAAAGGAGAACTTACAAAGAAGCAGTAGTAGGAACAAGACGTTGATTTTCTTCATATTAACTAACAACAGAGGCAGAAAGGGGAAAGCATTCAAAGATTAGAAGAGAACAAGAACTAGAAGGGTTGAAAAATGAAAAAAAGGGGGTGTAAAAAGAAGTGTGAAAAGCATGAATGAGAGTTGAAGTTGAGTGGGGGAGTGTGGCAGAATCAGTAATAGCTGTCTGGTGAAAGTGTAGACCCCACCATTAACAATGAAGCTAGCTACCCGCATTTATTTACGTCATCAATTGCATTTTGTCAAAATATCTCTCGAGGTCCCTTAATTTATTTTTTGGTAACGATTAGGTTCATTAACTTTTTTTTATAGCGCCTAAGTCCCTTAAATTTTAAAAACCTAACACTGTAGCCTCTTTTTTGTAAATTCCGTTTGACTCCGTTACAAAAATGTATATGTGGCTGTTAACTTGCTTATGTGGCTTTTTTTAATGTTGATGTGGAAATTTTATTTGATGACTCATAATCTTTTATTAATTTATATTTAAAATAAAAGAAAATAAGGGAATTGTTCATCATCTTCACTAACATGCATCTCTTCACTTGAAGCCCAGATTTTTGAACGCAAATCAGAAACGAAACGAAACGAAACGAAAGGGGTTCTCTTTCCCTGGAAACAGAAGCAAAAAACGAAATAGAACCTAGATTTTGATTTCAATTTCGAACACTGAAACCAAGATTTTCGAAGACAAACAATAAACCCAGATTTTCGATTTCTTAAACTTCCCATTTCTTAGATCTAAAATTTCTCTTCACTGGATTGACGATTCTGAAAATTACCATGGGGCTTCTCTTATCTGATGATTGGAGACTAACATTCCAGAAGTTTGTACTATTTGGTCACTTGAATATCAAGATGGAACCGGGTTTTATCGTGGGTCATGACAACCCGTTTTCTACAGCTCAACAACCCCTGCGGCTGTGATGTTAACTGGCAAATAAAAAAAGAAAAGAGCCCCATGTTCACAGTGCACAAATGCTCAAACTTGGCATTGAACCACAAAATGGAAGGGGTATTCAAAAATCAATAATGGGAATCACCAAGGAAACCGTAAGGCTTTGGCAGAAGCTGAAGCAACCACATTTTTTTTAATTTTTAATTAAAATTAATTATAAAATAATGAAATTATCCTATGTGGCATGCCTAGTCAGCAATCAAACATTAGTCAAACAGCCACATAATCAGTCTGAGTTAGTGACAAAACGTTAAAGAGGATTACGGTGTTACGTTTGTAAAATTTAAGGGACTTAGGCGTTACAAAAAAAAGTTAAGAGACCTAATCGTTACCAAAAAAATAAGTTAAGGGACCTGGGGAGATATTTTCTCTTGCATTTTATATATATTCCCTTTCCCCATTCCTTCACCACTTTGTTCCTTCGCACTCGTCACGCGTGTGAGATGTTTCCTTGGAGGTTTAGTGTTTGTGTTTTGGCGCTAACTCTTGTCATGTGACAGTTGGTAGATGAGGTTATTTATTAAGGTCAGTTTTTTGATGTTGCTTTTATTTATTTTCATGATCTCAGATTGGAAATTGGAATCGGAGCGAGCATTACTCCTACCGCTTACTTTTATTACTCACATCACATGCATTCAATTCAACTTACTACTCTTTATTTATGTTTGGTTTTGCGGTTACGAGAATTGATTATGTTAAAATTGATTTTAGTTAAAAATAAGTTGAAGATGACGTGATTTTTGTTTAAATTAGTATTTTACCTGTGCATACGCACGGGTGATACTGTATGGTTGGTGTATTGCTATGAAATCATAATAGTAATTTGAAAGATATTTATAAGTCGTAAACAATGTCCAAAATGTATGATTTGAAATTCGAAGTGAAATATGCATTCCCGTTGACAATCAGAATTACATTGATCCATAATAATGTATTTGGATGTTAGAGGTAAAATATGCATCCTTATTGGCCCTCCCGTTTACATCCTCGTTGGCCCTCCCGTTGGCACTCTCATTGCTGCTCTCGTTACCTCTCTCGTTGCTTGTCCGTTGCGGCCAGTCTCTCGTTGTCGCTCACGTTGCCACATTTTAACTTATATTTTTTCTATATGATTTAATATTAATTATAGTAAATAGTAAACTTTAAATCATTTAATGTTAATTTAACCATTTAATTAAATTATTAAATGATGGGCGTTCGCGCGCGTCATCCTTTTTTTTGCGTCAACTGTTATTTTTTCATAAGCTATTCATAAGACGTTATAAATATCCAAAATGTGTTTAATTTGAAATTGAAAACAGAAAGATATTGTCATATAACATAATATATGCACCCAGATGGCGGTCCCGTTGGTGCTCACATTACCGTATTGCCAACCCTCTAAATTGAGTGATTTTAGTAATTTTAATAGACTGACTATAGTAAATAGTTAATTTTAGATAATTTAATATCAATTTAACTATTTTAATTAAATTATAAAAATATTTTTAAAAAAAGTTATTTTGAATTTTTCGTTAGTGGTTAAATTATTTTTGACAATTGTTAGTAGTTAAATTATTTGGTTTTAGTAGTTTCGGTAAATTATAGTAAATATTAAATTCTAGATTATTGATATCGTTCATTTAATATTAATTTAGTCATTTTAATTTAACTATTGATTTTTTTAGATAAAATAATTTTAGAATTTTTGTTGACAGTATAAATTATTTTGATATTTGGTAGTTGTTAAATTGATTGTATTTTAACTTGAGTAAATTATAAAAAAATAAGTGTTACTTGGTAACACAAAAAAAGATTATAAAAAAAAAAAAATTGAAAAAAAAAACTGACATTGCGTCAGTGCACGTCAGCCTTTCCTTTTTTTTTTTTTTGTGTCAGCCTCTTTTTATTTACACCTTTTTACTGTTGCTTATTTTTCTGCGCAGCCTATTTTTTTGTTATTCCTTTTTTGGTCAGTTTTTTGGTGTTACTTTTTTTTCTCTCTGTAGCTTTTTCGACCAGTCCTTTTTTGGTCAGCTTTTTTTTCTCTGCAAAAAGCTGCAAACTTTTGGCTTTTTGTGGGTCATTTACAAAATTACCCTCAATTTAGGACAAATGGCAAAATTGTAAGAGGTCTATATTGGACTTTTTTCTAACACTTGATTTTATTATATTGAGTTTGATACCTTTACTAAAAAGTGACTTTTGTCATCTTTTTTTTTTGACGTGAACTTTTGTCATCATTGTTGTTTAGATAGGTTGAATTAGAATTGTTTTTAGGTGTGAAATTACCAAAATGAATATTAATTTAAATAACATTAAAAACTTAAAATTTGATAAAATAGGCAACCAAAATACTAAATGAGGCATGTAAAATATCTAAACTAAAATTATGATTTGAGATTATAATTTAATTTGCAATGCAACTTAGTGAAGGGCATTTATGGAAAATGTTAATATAGTAAGGAGCAATTAGGAATATCAAAATTTAGTGAAATACAACTATGGAAAGATGAAATTTGAATATAATTGAAATTATATTAAATATTTGTTATATAATTTAAATTACAGTTAGAGAATTGTTGTATAATTTATTTTTTTTTAAAAAAGTAACAAATATAAATATAATTGAAGGGTAATTATGGAAGATATAAATATGCAACAGTAGAATCAATTTCATGTCACCTTAGAAGCTACAATTTATAGCGTCTAGTAGAATTAATTCTAGACCAATAAAATTGATTTTAGGAGTAAGAGCCAAACATCAATTTATCAAACCAAAATCACTTTTAATCCTCCAAAACCACTTCTAAATGTTCCCACGGCCAAAACAAACATGCTCTTTGTCGTTTATTTAATCAATTTCAATTAATTTTATTCTCTCTTTGTGGTTTTTTGGATTCTCTTTTTCACTGTTCTTATATGTCCATCCATCCTTTTTATGTTTCTCTTTATTTTATTCTCTCTCATCATTAATATCCTTTAATTTTCTAATCAAATTCTCTCTTCTTCCACATTTATATTTTGTGATGGAAAGGAATGAGAGGATATAAGCAATTGGATAACATAGATCAATAATACCAATAGTTTGAGTAAGTTATCTTCTCCTCATCTACATTCTAAAGTCAACTCTAAGAGTAAAGCCTATAAAAACTACTAGTAATCGGGAAGACACATGAATCGTTTGGAAGCCAGCCTAACATAGCCAAACCAACACCAATATCCTAACAACCATCTTATCAATATTTTATGCACGTGATCACCAACAAAATTAAGGAAGTGAGAATCAAGTATTTTTTTTTCATTCTATATATAGTTACAAATCATTTCTTTAATATTGATCTCGGAATTGCCCAATTTAGCTCTTTGTTTGGAAGTTGAATGATAATTGGAGACGATGTTGAAAAATATGTGAATCTCATATGACTTTTTTACTCAATATGGTATGCCAAAATGCACACAAAAGGTTTTTCCAAACAACTAAGGCTCTTTAGAGATTTTTTTTTTATCAAACACGATTGGTGTAAACTAGACACAAGTGAAACTCAGATTCAAAACACAAAACAAAGAAACCTCACAAACACTAACATCAATACTACCATTAGAGATCGTGTCAAACAACGTTAATAAGAAAAATATAACATTGTCATAGTGGCTTTGGAGGTAGGCAGCAGAATGCAGGATCTGGAGGTGGAGGCGCGGCCACAGAGTTGGGAGGATGAAGCTCGAGGACATGGTCATATGTACAGATGGCTTTAATGAAGGGGAAATTGACCCAAGGTCTAACGATGGACTTGAGTAGTTGCTTGTCATGGAGGTGGGTGGCAGTGTCATGTGCAGAGAGACTCGACACCCCCATTTTGATTTTATGTATGGTGAGGAAGAATTGCGTACTTTCGAAGGATATCGCGCAACAAAAGGAACCACAAACTAAATCAAAACTCGGGAGAAAGTGAATAAAACACTACAAGAAAATAATGTTTTACTGGCAGATTTTTTCCATCGGAATGTTTCCGACAGAAATTAGAGGTAAATAGAAATACTGGTGGAGAAGTGGAAACCGAATACTTGACCTAAGAGAGCTCAGGGGACACTTTGAAGAACATGGGGATGGAAACTATGAAGAACCTAGGGTGTGCCACCACAAACCCTAGCACGTACAACTCGGGCGTTGGGATAAAATCTCTCCAGAGTGTTTTGACAAACCAAGCAAGTGTCTAAGTTTTCTAACAACGTGTGATGTAATGAGTTTTATTAAGAATAATCTCAGCTAGCAAAGCAATAGCAAATCACATATTTTATGTTCAAACATCATGGAAAAAGGCTACCCAAGTTTTAAGAGAAAGCAAGAAACAAAACTATTTGAAGTTATTAAGTCTGAAAAGGTTTAGAAGTAAATGTTCTTCAGAAGTCAAATTGTTAATAAATGTGTCTAGGAATCAAAAATACCTAGTACGTGATCCAAAGGATAAGGTTAAATATATCTGTACGAGGATCAAGAAGCTTCAAGGATTGTGGCGGCAAAGGGGATTTGATAGTTTTGTGTAGGAAAGGACTAAAGCAAAGTGTACTTTGTATGCAACATCTAAAATTTGTCCCAGTATGTCGATGGAATTTCTCAACGACTAGCTTTCATTTGCATGGTGTATAGCAATTTCAAGAAACCGTGGGAACATGTGTAAAAGTTTACTAGAACCTTCTCAATACAAAGCATCTCTGAATTCTGATCTTCTCTCAATCACACACAAACAACTAAGATGACATCTTTTGGGATTATTTTATTGAGTGTGTTTTAGCTTGATTAATTTTTATCTTTGCATTGTATCAAATTTCTATTCAAGTCCTTTAAATCCCAACTCCTCATACTTTTTAAAGTGTATCTTGTGATTTCAAACCAAACTACCTAAGGTGGTAAGTGTTGGTAAGGAAATACTTTATCAGGTCTTGAAGAGTGTTTTTTGAAGGAAAACGGTAAGTAGAAATGTGTAGAGAATCGTTGAGACTTTTAGTACTGTGTGATAAAAAGTAAGTGTAATACTATTTGGAAAATATATAATAGAAATACTCATTGTAAGGGGGGAGGAAGTAGCTTTTGTTGGGTGAACCTCTATAACTCTATTGTGCTGTTTTTTTTTGTTTATCCTACTTACCTACTCACACTTTAACATATTTTCTTCTGATTAAAAATTACGAGAAGGTTCACACGGTTAACCTTCTCAAAATTAAGCAGTTTGAAAACCCTTTTTACAAACTGAACTTCCAATTCACAGAATCCACTACAATAAACATATCCCTCACTATTAGTCTTTTATCCTTACGACAAAGAGAACACACAATCGTTCCCACGAGAACACATAATCGTTCCCACTTGAACTAAATCATTGCTAGGGTTGTTCGTATGTAAACTGTTCCTATTCGTTCCCAAGTGAGCACCCAATCTCGTTCCCATATCATTCCCAAATAAAAACCTCAGCAATGAGAAGATAGGGTAGGGCGTTCTTCTCTGGCTTCTGATTTTTTTGTTCTTCTCAAACCCTAACAACAATTTGTTCGCAGTGCTCCACCCAATCTCCTCCGCATTCTTCTTCTGCTTCTGGTTGTTCAACGGGTTCTGCTCCTGGTTGTCGCTACCTCTTTTGCGACGGGTTCTATTTATGTTTTGTTGCTCCTCTTTTGCATTTTTCATCTCTGTTATTATTTCTTCATTTTTTTGTTCTACCCCTTCTTTCTAAATATATTATGAAGTGTCATTGATTGTTAAAGAAATGTATTCATATATCTGCATGAACAAGGGATTTAGTATATTAGGGAAGTTGACTTTGGTTCTAATAATATTGTGTAGTGTGTACATAAAAAATTTATTTGGAAGAATTTTTCTTTAAATTTTTAGAATATGGGACTTATTAACAAGGGCACAACTCCAAGTCGTATTTCAGTTCTAGAAAACAAGAGTAGATGCGTTAGTTTATGAAAACTTTCGCTTTGAGTCATCCTCCCTGTCATCACCTACAAATGAGGATGACCAGCAAGATGATAATGAGATTTATGATGACTTAGATGTGGATATTTTATGTGCATTTTGTTTAATTAGTTTGAAAACTATTAGAGTTTGCTTTTGGCCATTTTTTAGCGACAGATTATATCTGTTTGTGAGGGCTATATTTTGTCGCTTTTTGCGACAGATTCCAAAATCTCTCGCTAAATATTTTGTGACTCCAAAATTAGTTAAAAATTTGTGTTTGTCGCAAATTTCGCTGCTAATAATGTTTGTGACTGATTTTTTGATGGTTTACTGACAAATTTGCCCCCTCTCTAATATTAATTTTTTGGTGGTGATCATATTTGTGTTTACATAATAAACTTAGCACTATTAATTAAAAGAAGTTGGTCTCATTAATCTTCTTATCTCCAAGTTCCAACTTGAGAAGACTTGTTTTCAAGTGTCTTTTAAGATAAATTTAAAAGGATAACAATTCAACCCCCGCTCATATTGAAGTAGTGTAATCCTTTGAAATTTAGCCTGAAAGACACTTGAAAACAAGTCCGCTCAAGTTGTAACTTGAAGATAAGAAGGTTAAGGACATAATCTTATTTAAATCAACAATGTAAAATTTATTATATATGTAAACACACAAGTATGTTTGAAAGTTAAATAATCACACCACTTCTATATGTCAACTTCAATATAATTATTTTTTTTGACAAAAAGGCCCAAATTTTATGGACCTCTATCTAGCGAGCCCATCCTAGTTCAAAATAGTGTGGTCATCGGAGCCAAAATTGACAGCTCTATTAACTAACACTTTTGTATGAAATAGACTGAGGTATTAACGCGTCCTTATTTAGGTATTCACAAGTCTGAGCTCACTTTTTTGTGGACAAAAATGGGTCGTGCCATATTTTCTCGGGTTCCAAAATGGTTAGTCTTGCATTTATTAGAAACTCTCGAAATGAATCAATGAATACACAATATTTGAACACCCGTATACTTTTTATAACTATTCAACACCTCAATTTCTTTCTATTTTTCTCTTCTTATCAAATCATTCACCAATCGCATCTATCATATTATTTTCTATTCCCCTTTTTCTCTTAGTATTGTCGGGGTGTATGGACATCTAAAAATATTTTCCCAATAAGATATTAAGATTACATATGTTAACAGGTATGTTTCATGTGGATTTGGTCTTTTCTTATCTTAAGTGTTTAGTTTTTTTTTTTAGATAAGCAAAATCTTCATTGAAGGAGCACTAGGGGTGCTCTAACCCAAACAAACAAGGGTTACATATTGTTTAGGTACACAAGTGGGTTAAGCCACCAAGTAGAAATACACATATTAGAACTATCTCCCACCCTATAAATGAACCAACTCCAAGATAGGCTCTTACGTGTAATAATAGATGAGATGCTAGCAAATTCGTTTTTGAACACCAGCCCATTTCTTGACAACCAAATAGACCAACATGTTGTGAGCCATATCACATATTTATATTTTTTCACTTTCCGGCCTTTACAAATCTGTCCGAACCAACGGAAATGATCAAGAACAGTAAGAGAACCATCATATTGTATATTCAGCCACATATATACCATCTTGAGTGTTTAGTTAGTTTAGACTTAATTAGTAGTTAGTAGTAGGAAATGGCTTTGTTAAATTTAAAAGGGTAAATTTTCGATCTTGTTTTACAAATAAAAAATTTCACTTAATTAGTTTCAGCCTTTCAGACATACTCACACAACACTAATTACGAAAACTATATACAAATCAAACATTCTCAGAAACCTCTATCTTACAAGAAAAGACAAACTAAACTGAAAACATTGATTAAGCATAGAAAGAAAGAAAAATATTTTTTCTACAACTATACAAACCTCAAACCTCTACACTACACAAACCCCATTTAACACTTCAATATTAATTAACCTCAGGAATACTCTGCAGCGCAGGCTTCCATGGTCTATGGTGCACATCATGTTGTTCTTTAGCATTTATCAAGCGAACAAGAACTTGTTCAGCAGAAGCATGTCCTTCTTTTTTCTCTGTCTCTCCTAATAACACTGCAAGCTCCTTCTTTGAAATCTTTATCTTCACTTTCCCATCAGCATCAGAAAAAGCTTTTAGTGCACCCAAAATCCTTTCTTTCTCTTTGTTCACCAAACCAAATTCATGAACTTCATCAAACACCTTGCTTGTCGACCTCGTATTGTTGTGCTTTGATGTCAATGATTCCCAGTCATCTCCACCAAACTCCATCGACGACGCCGTTTTGCAACAATTTCCCATATACTATTTATATTACTAGCTAGCTAACTAGCTTAATTTCTTGAACTCTTCTATATATTGTGTACCAAGATGACAATATATTTTGCTTATGTATTTTGATGTTGAAGTTTTGTGCAAATGGATTATGGAATGACGAGAGAGAGATTTATGGGGTGGAGAGTTTTTGATATTTATAAGGGTGATGTAAGATTATTATAGATGATGATAGGCAAATTGACTTTAATTGTATCTAAATTTAAAAATTAGATTAGTTCGTGACGTGGCGGATAGATATGGTTTATACTCCTATGTGTCTATGATCATAGGTTGGTTTAATTTCATTGACTAATTAAATTATATGATTTTTATTAGCTATATATGCCGTGTGGGACCCAGATTAAGAGAGGTAATTGATTTGGTCGTGTGTGAAAATGTGGATAGAATAGCATCTTGGAAGTGAGTGTGAACGAGTATTTAGCATTGGAATCTTGGACTAGGCATATTTGGGTTTTGCTAATTTCTATTTATTTACCTTCACGTGTCGGCTTAATATAATTACGTATAATACGTAACCTTTTATTATCCATCTAGATTAGTACTATATAATTTGTTTAGGTTCATGACACCTTTACACATTTAATTAACGGGTTAAATCTTGTGCTGACATATTATTAACCAATTTAATTACAACTTTTCTTATTGATGTAAAAAAACGTACTAGTATTACTTTTCTAGTTTCTAGAGTATGATTAGCAGACAGAAATAAGCTAAGTTGAATCATTTCACGTACGTCTCTAAACCATAATATAAAAGGGTCATTAATTACCGTTACGTTCTTGTTTTACACATTAAAATATTCACTTAATTAGTTTTAGGCTTACTCACATAACCACGAAAGTTTAAAAAATCACACATTCTCGACAACATCTATCTTAGAAGAAATGACAAACAGATAATTTCATAAACTAGACATGGTTGATTTGTTTAGGTGTCACCCTGCCAGCTTTAAGTTAATTAACGGGTTAAATCTTCCGCTGAAAGACATTTGACTTAAAGATTAAAAGACATTTTTTTATTTCAAAAACTTATATGTTTGCAAGAATAATGCAATGACTAATTAATTTAAAATAAATAGTCATTGCGTTATTTATCTAATAAAAAATTGCAAGAATAACACAGTGTCGACTTTTTTTTGGTATAAACCAGATATCCTCTGTGTACAACTGGAAAGACTAATTCCTCGAGTTAGGACCACAATAAGCGGTAAAACTTTCCTTCAAGAGATTTATCAATACTGTATGCGCGATGTCGACTAATTGTTAGTGGATTTGTTTGCGTGAAATTATCCGTGAATATTTTTGAAACATTAAAGTCTTGTTGTCTAACGTAAGTGTCTTCCGTAATTGTAAGAATGTTGGGATTAAACCAATAAGAGAAGAAACAACCAATACCACTAATATTCCATAATCTGAAGCCAGCTGAGACATTATTGATTAAACTTTGCTGATGCTTGCACATATAAAAAAACATGTGTGCGTAAAAATAAGAGTAGAACAGCTACATATGTGGTTTTCCAAGCTGGCTAGCTTAGCTAACTATGGCTGTAGAGCACTATGGCCGGTTGGTGGTTGAACGCATGCAATCTGTCTAAACGTAATGAACAGTAGTATATTTGAAACTTCTTAGAAAGATGTATTCCCCCATATTTCTTTATCTAGCGGTGTTAGGAACTGGTAGAGAAAGAAGAATGGATTGTAAACTCAATCATGACATTAATTTTGGAACAGAGTTTGCAATGGTTTTATAGTAGCTCACCACAACACAGTGAACTAACTAACAGAAACCTAAACAAACTAAAGGCAGTTACAATGAGAAACAGACTTACAACACAATTAGCAAAACTAAACCAACATATATAGCCTCTCCTAATCTGAGCTGGCTATGATAACAACTCAGATTATTCTAGTATAAGTGTTACTCCAAGCTTCTTCCTTAGGCTTGAGTATGAGTCCACCTTCAAGGGCTTGGTCATAATATCAGCACTTTGATCATGAGTGTTGCAGTACACCAAATGGATTACCTCATTCTTGCATAGGTCTCTAAGGAAATGAAAACGTAGGTCTATGTACTCACTTCTGTCGTGTAATATTGGGTTCTTTGAGAGCTTTATAGCAGAACTATTGTCACAATGAATTACAATGGCCTTTTGCTTCATCCGATTCTTCATTGCCATATACTCCTTGGCAAGCACAGGCAGCTGCATCAATAAACTCCGCCTAAGTAGTTGATAGAATAACCACAGGCTGTTTCTTCGAAGACCAACTGATAGCTCCTGATCCAAGCATGTACACGTATCCTTATGTGCTTCTTCTGCCATCAAGGTTACCTGCATAATCACTGTTTGAGAAACCAATGAGATTCATTTCCATCTACAGTTCCCATTGTATTTTTTGTATAAAATTCTCAGGCTAGGAGTGCCTTTAACATATCTTAAGATGCGTTTAACAACTACCAAATGTACTTATGTAGGCCTCTCCATATATCTGCTTGCTAGGCACACAACATACATAAGGCCAGGTTTTGTAGCTGTGAGATACATCAAGTTGCCTATAATTTGTTTATAGGCAGTGACATTCACTGATTTTCCATCTTCATCTTTTGACAGTTTATTTCCAAGTGCCATAGGGTTGGCCACTCCCTTGCTATTCTCCATTCCAAACCTCTTCAATATTTGTCTAGCATACTTTTGTTGGCAAATGCACATCCCTACATCAGAATGACAAACTTCAACCCCTAGAAATATTTCATCTTTCTTGGGCCAGACATGACAAATTCATGTTTCATAGACTCTTTGAACCTCTAACACCACATTACATCCAGTGTATATATATTAATCATCTAGGTAGAGGCTCATTATCAACAAATCACCTTTGTTTCCAGATTTCTTTACAAACAATGTATGTTCATGAGAGCATTTTTGAAATCCTTCCTTTGTGAAGTGGGATTCAATCTTACTATACCAAGTTCTTGGGGCTTGTTTAAGCTCATACAAGGCCTTGTGATCAACTTTTTTTTTTGACAATACTTGTGATCAACTTATACACCTTGTCTTCCTCCCCTTTTTACAAAATCAGCAGGTTGCTCAATTTGAGCATCCTCATTTAACTCTCCATGTAGAAAAACGCTCTTTACATCAAGTTGAAACACCTTCCAGCATTTGAGTGCAGCTAAGGCAAGGATGGTTCTAATAGCATCCCTCCTAGCCACATGTGCAAATAAATCAGTGTTGTCTATCCCATGCCTTTGAGTAGTCCCCTTTTGCCACCAATCTTGCCTTATGTTTCTTTACCTACCTACTTCATTAATTAAGCTTGGTTTTATAGATCCATTTTACTCCAATTACAGTAGCTTTCTCTGATATTATTTCTTTTAATAGATTCAATTTTAGGTATTGTTTCTCTCTATAGACTCAATTTTAGGTATATAAGCTTATCATTATTATTTTAAGTTGCGGCGAGATTGATGATTATGAGCAAGCAGTTGTGGATGCTGCTTCTGTCCGGAGACATTCTTCGAGACTCTCAGTCGTATAGAGTGATCCGGGGCTTTATTGATTTGGCAGAGGGAGATGATTAAGTTTTATTTTGTTATATTGTACCATTTTAACTATTTGGATTTAAGTATTTAGTGTTAGTATTGTTCCGTTATTATATTAGACTAGCTAGTTTAATTAAAAATTTATTTTCATTGATGCAAACATTAAAATTAAACATAATTTTATTGATGCAAACAAACATTAAAAGTAAACATAAACAACAAAAAATATAGTTCTTAAACACCCGGTCCTCAAGCATAACAACGACATATAATCTCATTGACGCTCCGCCGAGTCTCTATGTACAACTCCAACGAACGCCCGCGAGTCAGACACATCTCATGGATGTTCAACATGCTTCGTACGTCGTCATCAGTCTTAATCTTCATGAACGACCAGTAAATGCAACCATCATCTGCACGATCAGGTTTGCGATAAGTAATAGTAGTAACCTCACGGTCATCACCAACCACTTGAACTTTGAGTTTGACTTTATCTTTCAAACCGTCGAATGTGATATCGTCGTGGAGCCTGCATAAAACAAGTTTTGGACATGAGTAGAAGACACCATATTCTCTCATGGTGATTTTCCCACCATGGTGAATAGCGGTAAGTGTGTTGTCTGTCGAGTACTGAGGGGAACAAATGTTCATTTTGGAATTATGTTTCTTTTACCCTCAATATCCACCATTGATATTGTCGGTGCGACCTACACCATTGATATTGTCGGTGCGACCTACACCGTTAAAAATATATCCGTTGGGGCGCAATTACCAAGACGAACAAAAGTGGGCCGTTGATCAAAATTGTCAATGGAATCGTGTCTGTTAAATTTTCACTAAAACAAATTTATCTAATAAATAGTTAATCTGTTAGTTCAAATATAGAACACAAAATTATCTATTCACTAGATAATTCCGTTTTGGAAATTATCAGAACATATTTACGTTGGAAATATGTAATTCCGTTATTACAATTTTAAGAAAACGGAATTATGTTTCTTTAGTTACTTCCGTTGTGTTATTTTAAAACAACGAACTTATGTCTGTTAGATAATTCTGTTATGCATTTTCCCCCAAACAGATTTATCTAACTAAAAGATAATTCTGTTACTTTTTTTCCAGAAACAAAAGTATCTTTCGGGTAGATAAATCCGTTAGTTCATTTTAATGAGGGGCATTTTGGGAATAAAACAACTTGTGGGGGTATAGGCTCTGTTTGACAAGTCTCATCCGCTAGCTTATATCGGATTTGACTAGCTTATAGCGGATGACAAACAGTAGCAGATAGCGTTTCTGATTCAAGTAGCGTTTGAGCTTATAATTTATAGCGTCTCATCATTTTAGCCAATTTCACCCTTATTAATTTTCTAATATTCCTTTTTTATCCAGCTTTGTACGTTAGTCACCTCACGTGTTTTTTGTTCGTTTAGTTCATTTCTTGGTCAAAGATTTTTTTTCTTTTTTTAAAACTCATCTTTTTATATTTGCTTGTAGGAGTACAAATTAAATCCAAGGCTAATGTTAAGTGTTTAAAAAATTTAAAACAAAATGAAAGCAAAATATAACAAACATCTCCACATTCACATGTTGTGGTCCATGATCCTCAAAAAGGTAGGAAATAAGGCTACTGTTAACACAAATTTGTCGGGTATAGGACTAAAATATAAATTTAAGACAATAAATTTACACTATTAAAATAAATAATTAGTTGATAATAAATAAATAAATTAGTTTATTCATCAAGTAAATAAATAAATTAGACAATCATGAATTGAAATTAGAAGTTCAAGTAAATATATAAATTAGACTATTAATTAAGATTTAAATTTAGAAAATTTAATTTTTATATATATATATCTTAATAGTTTGTTTAATTATCATGAATTGATAGCAAAATATTTTAACATATTTTATATTGATTAAATAAATTTAACTATTAATTAAACATGTATTTTTTTGTTATTTTACATTTATAAGCTAATTCAACCGCTAATTTTACCAAACACTTCATTCGCCATCAGCTAGCTTATCCGCTATAAGCGATCTACTATCAGCTAGCTCATCCGTTATCCGCTATAAGCTCATTCGCTATCCGCTATTTTTTGCCAAACAGAGCCATAATATGAAATCTTGGGGTAAAAAAAAACCCAAAACAAAATAGGGAAATTAAAACAAATAGGATCCATAACTAATTGCACCTCCGAACATACGAAATAAAGTCGCTCAGCCACCCATATGTTCCTTGGCTGAACGTTTGGGCCTAATTGGGTCCATTTTCAAATTACTAACGGATTGTTTCTAGCAGCCAGGTCATTCTTCCGGAACCAAAAAAAAATAAAAAATTCTTCCGGAACCCTTTGTAATCAATCACTGCGTGTGAGTTCTTGGAACAGAGTGCGTCTTCCTTTTCCCTGCCAACAACACTTGTTGGGTATGTCTTCTTTTTTTGGGATTTATTTTTATTTGATTGGTTTAAAATGGTAGTATATCGCTTTTTGCTCTGGCTTGGTGTTGAAACTTTCGTTCTATGCGTATTTTGCTTTGTATTGTTTCGTTTGATTTTGAGAACAATTTCTGGTTCTTAGGATTATTTTCCATTCGTCAGTTTTTTTTCTTCAGGTTTTGACTTCTTCGTGTTTTGGAGGAGTGGTGTTTATGGTTGGAATACATTGAACAAATAATTCTTGTTTGTTGTCTGTGGAATGGAAAATCACTTGAGTATGGATTAGATTTGAAAGTAACTGTTATAGGAATGACAATTCACGGAATTTTGTTAGGCGTGAGCATGAAAACTAACTGCTTTTCCATGATGCAATAAAAATTTGCTACTGGTTTTGGTAATTGTTTTGCCACTGGTTTTCCAATTTGTCAATGCATTTGCTTTTACAACTTATTACTGGTTTTGCAACAAATTTTGCTACTGGTTTTGAATTTTTATCCCGATTTGCCGCTGCATTTGATTTCGCGTTTGGATGATTAACTTGAGATTTCTCTAATAAATACACTTGAAGGTGCTCCATTGTAATTTCTCTATTAGGAGGGTAAAGTATGCAGAATTGCAGATGCATGAATTTTCTACAAACATGACAAAAGGCAAACAATTATGAATTATCATGCAATCTGTTCAAAAACTTTCTGGTATCAATATCATTGGTCTGATAACTTATTGCACTTCTATCCAGCAAAATATTTACCATTCCCAGTTTCAGTAACCTATATAGAAATATTCCAAAATTTCTAAGTAGCTTGACGACTGCGTTCATTTTCCAGTAATAATAAGTTTAAATGTTTCTTTTTCTTGTTTGTCAAAAAAAAATTTCTTTTTCTTTTACAGCCATAATTTGATTCGGATTTTCATCATAAAATGTGTTGTATTATTTGGTCGCAGATTGATTGCCAGTGATGGAACACGGGTCGTACTCTGATCTGAGTAAATCAACGTTTTCTTTTCTAGACGAGGATCATACTTTTGCGAATGCTATCAGATTCAACTTGAATCAAGAGTATGTGATTTCCCAACTCTTATATCAGTACCTCTTTGTCCATAATCTATAAATTCCGTTCATGCAACTTTTTTTCTATCTATAATTCACAGTTTGATGTAGATTGTGCTGTTTCAAGTGTCTGGTGTTCTTCTATTTATCATCATACCATAGAATACTAGACGGAATTTTAATAGGGAGACAAGTGTAAATTAAATTACAAGTAGAAGAGGGTTATATATTAAGACATTCCTCAAAAATGTAAGATTCTAGATAGAACAAGTAATATGACAAGCTCAATGTTACACTCTCTGCAGGAACTCCCTTGAAACACCTGAGGAGAACACCAACCAGGCTTGATAAACTTATGCTTATTATCTCATTACAAGTTTAGGGGATGGAAGATAACGTTGAACCTGCCATAAAACTGATCAAAAGTAGGATATAGTTCTTCTGAGCAAATGAGCTTGTATAAAAGAAACATGAATTGGACTTTATCCTTTTTTTGGAACAAAAACAGAACAAATTGATTGACAGAGCTCCTCCTTCTCCTGTTAGTCCTTTGGCCCAGTTGTCATATGGACCTAAGATATGGCAAGTATATTCTAGAAGGGGAAAAGGGGAATCAGGAGGGAATGTTGGGGCTGAGGTGGCGTGAAGAGAGAAAAGAGAGTAACTGAATTGGTTATGCATGCCAATGATTACATATAGGTAGTGGAATGAAGGGAAGGGTATCTTTTGTTATTTTCCTTTAAGAATTAGTTGAGTAGAGAGCAGTAGCTCTCTATAGGAGCCTAGCTCTAGGCAATAGGAATCATTCCTTTTGTAAACACACTTTTATAATTCAGTAATACAAATACCTTTCCATATTCTCTACTCTTTCTATTCTTGCATCTGTGTGATTCACTGGTTCCTAACATCTTCCCTGAGGCAGAGATGAGGACCTTCTATTAAGAGTTTAAGACAAGATATTTGTTTTTATATTGTTATCATTTAACTTTGTTGTTCATAATTAATAATTAATTATTCCTTTTACAACTTAGTATTACAAATGTTTGTTATCTCTTTTTTTTTTGACAAATGTTTGTTATCTCTTTTTATGCACAACCTTTTCTCCTTCTTTCTTATCATTTTCTGCAATATGTATCCTTATGAGGGGAAATTGTTATTGTCTTGCAGTCCAAGAGTGACATTTTGTGGGTACAGCATTCCCCATCCATCAGAGAATCGTGTTAATATCAGAGTCCAAACAACCGGTAACATATGCACTTTCATGACGGATGTAATGCTGACTGTCTTTGCAAATTTGTTGTTGAACCTATTGCTATATCTATTCTGCTGACCAAATATATTTTAGTTATTTTAGATGATTTACATAATTTCAGCCTAATTTGTTTTACAACAACCAAAATCAGTTCCCATTTTAAGCATGTGATAGGAGCCAAACTCTTAAACTACATAGTTCTATCACTATACTATATTACTAAAGAGTTTCTCATCTCATTGCAACTTTTTTTACAACAACAACCAAAATTAGTTATGTGATAGGACTTGGGAGCCAAACACTTTTAAATAAAATAATTTCCGTTTAAATAAAAAACATTGTAGCGTAATAGTAGAGCATCCACTAACATGCTCAGCTCTACACCGCAAATTACAAATATTAATGCTTATAGACTTTTTTTGCATATAATTTTTTGTTAAACTTTCATATTCTAAAATCTATCATCTCTTATGAGTTATGATTTATATCTGTTCATTATAGATAAAATGGAATTAGCAATGAACTCATTAAAGAGAAAATTGGAGTACCTCCATTATGAAAATAGTAGATTCTAGTCTTTGTTGGTTTAGACCCATACAAGTACTAGTAAGGAAGATAGACCAGATAGAGAATAGTGAAATAGTTAGTTAGTTAGTAGGAGATTAAAGAAAATAATAAGTCAAAACCAATATAACTGATTTAAATTTAAATGGTCTATTTGTAAATATAGTTCATCACAGGTTACTATGTTGTTGTTTGATGGATTTAATTGATCCCACATAGTACAAAGAGTTTGATTTAATTCACTGTCACCACATCAGTAATTTTCTGTTAAACGGGTCATCTCTCTGCATTTGTAGGGGATCCTGCATGTGAAGTGTTAAAAGATGGTTGTCAGGATCTGATGCATATGTGCCAGCATGTTAGGAGCACTTTTGAGAAGGCAGTTAATGATTTTAAAACCAGTAAGACTGTTCAGTCAAAAAAGAAAAAAAACAGCAAGATTGTGGATGATATGGATACCGATTAGTGTGCTAGTTTTAGTTTGTATTGAGGTTGCTTTTGCATTTTTGCTAAATAATACTGGTTTTGCATAGTTTGTATTGAATAATACTTGTCTGTTGAGTGGATTTTATATGTACATATCACTTAATTATATAGCTAATCTTTTCCAATAGGAATATAGGCTCCACAATAGAGCTCTCTAGATTTGGGTATTTAAGTGGATTTTATATGGACACATCACTTAATTATAATTTTCTTTTATGTAACTACTTAATCATCATTCAATACATCAATCCAACACCTCAAAAAATTTATTAAACGAGGTATTTAATTATTATTTGCTGACGGTGTAAAAATCTTTACACAGACAACTAATCACAAATTACAGCGTAAATGACTTGTAGGGAATTGGGAAAAGACTCAATTATTTTTAATGATGTGACAAATTATGGTTGGTTGAGAGTGTAAGATTTTTTTTTTTTCATTAGCAGTATATATAAATTAAACCTATATTAAAAATTGACACAAACCCATTATAAAAAGGGAAAATTAAGAATACTTATAAAGAGCTTGTCAAAAAAAAAAAGAATACTTATAAAGATATCACACCTAATAGGTACTCATTTTAATTTTTCCTCCAATGAAGATACCTAATTGATACCACTTTTTAATGAGTATCTTTTAGGTACTCTCTTCCGAGAAGCTCTAACACCCCCTCCTACTCTAGTTACACCCCTTGTCAAGTTATTTCGACCAAAATACTTTTAACTCTATTTCTAATTTTCAAAACCAGACACATCTCTTCCTTCTCACTCCATTCCCCCCTCAGCCACATCGCTTGTGCACTCCTCACTCTCACCCAGACACTGGTCCTCTCTGTTTTCCTCTATAATTTCTCTTTGTTCTTCTATTTTTTTTCAAACCAGAAGGGACATACATGTTTAAGTGATTTTAGTTTATTCACGGGAGTTTCTGACGGTGTGCGGGAGGAACGACTGCACATGGTCCCAAAATTTTGGGGGTACCAAATTGTTTTATATGGTATATATACATATACATATATATATACATATACATATATATATATATATATATATATATATATATATATATATATATATATATTACTACATGTTTGGTTGATACAACTATTTTTTCTATAATTAATTCTATTGAAATTTTGGTTTGAATTTTTCAAAATTGATGTAAACTTTGACATTGATTCTATAATAACTTATCTTACTTGAGGTTATATCAAAACAATGAATTTTAATATAAGCTGGAAAAGTCCCCCTTCCCCTGGACAACGGAGCAGACAAAAAAACAATGAATTTTAAATATACGACTTATAAATATAGGGCATGACATTCAAATTTCGCACAAGACACCCAAAATTTCAGGCAAGACCCTGAGTTTATTTAAATATATGTTTGACCTTAAAATGAAATTACTGGTCAATATTGTTAGCTACTTGGGTTAAATAAGCTATCTCATGCACTGTATATTGAATTTATAAAGTTAATTTTACATTCTCAATACTATTTTTATTTTGTTTTATTTAACTATATAATAAAATGATAAATATAAAAATTATGAGTGTTTGGTCAAATTAGCTCTTATTTTTTGAACTTTTTCTCTTTAATAACCTATGTCGAAATATTGAATTATTGTTGTCTTACTCTGTGTTTGGATGGAGGATTTTTTGGGGGTAATGTAATTTTTGGGGGAAATTAGGAACATTTTAGTTCAAAATTTTGAACTAAAATATTCCAATTCCCCCAAAAAAGTACATTACCCCCTAGAAATACCCTATGCAAACACTCCCTTAGTGTATTACTGTATTATATCATGTGTTATGTAACTCCAAACTTGGGTGCAAGTGGTTAATGCACTCCATCTTAAAGAGCGGACTCGGCTAGTACCCGGGTTTGATCTCCGACGATGAAACAAATTGGAGTTAGAGTTTACTTACCTCCCGACCGAACTCCGAATTATTCAAGGCCTCTTTCCCCCGGATACCGGAGGGGTCAAAGACCCCTAGACCAAAAAAAATATCATGTGTTATGTCAAGTCTCCAGATACTCCGCGAACCGCTCAAATAACCGAATAATAGGTGGTGTCAATTTATGGTTTAGCCGGTTGAACAGTTTGGTTGGTTTGGTTTTGGTTTACGTACACAACATGTGGCTATAGCTACAGTTTTATGGCGCCTGTTACGTACTGCTCCTGGAGCTATATATTAACGTATCAGCTAGGCATTCACTAGGTTGTGATCTGGATTGACTAATTATGGAAGGCATTACTGCATTTTGTTTGCTTAAAGTAGATGCAGCCGCCCCAACAACTCTGATGCTAAGTATTGGTTTTTTTGCTGAAATTGGAAGGTATGAAATGAAACCACACAAGACCACTGTCACTTAATTTGCCTTGTGGGAAGCACTAAATATGTTGGCTGATCATTCGTAATGTTATTAATGCAAGTTAATGAATGAAGACTCGATGGCTGGACCAGTAATTGTATGCAATTAATGGCTTAGGGAAAGATATATAGGCGAAATGTACACGTATCAGCTATAAATTTGATGCATGCAAGGCTTTACTTTATCCAACTTTAAGCAAATTAAATTTCCATAAATTATATTTCGTCACAAGCTAATAAACTGATTCGGGTGGTGTTTATTTTTCATTGTACGGTATCTGAAAATCTGAAAATATCATAAAATGACAGATTGTCTACCTAGCTATGCCAAGTTATATTCACTTTAACTGGCGAATGCAACTCCTCATAAGAAAACGCTGAATATTTCAACTAAATTATGTTCAAAAGTCATGAGAGGGAAGTGTGGTACAAACTAAATTATGTTCAAAAGAAAACGCTGAATATTTCAACTAAATTATGTTCAAAACTTGACATATATTTCAACTAAACCCCATGTTGGAAATTCAAGTGCACATCGGCTATAAATGAGCTAGCTATGTGAAAGATATATAAGAGAGAAGACCCATATACTTAATGCCTTAAGGTTTTTGGTAGAGGGTGATCAAACAATTTAATTTAACAATTAATATATATTGTTGTGTAGAAATTTTTTTATAACGTCAGTTATTAAAATTTGAAGAACTTAGCAAAATAGGAAAGCATGACAGAAGCCATAAAATCAATGTAACAGTAACAGAGAAAACTTTGATCAAGAATAATGCTTTAACTCATTGATGATTTGAAAGGAAATAGTACAAGTATATATAGCAAGTACTATGGAGCACCATGAGCTAGGGTTATCTTATTGTACAATATAAAAACTAAAAGGAAATCTTCTAGAAAGCAAATAAAGCAAATAACAGAAAAAAGATCTCGTGCACCACAATGCTACGAGCAGCCTCACTCCCAATCATCATGCTCACCCTTGCACCAAAATATCTGATTCATTTTTGTCCTGTATCCACCCACACACCACTTGTACTATGTGCCTCATTTATTCCAAATTTATCCTTGTAATCATCTGCCTCAATTCTACCAGCAACCTCATTGTTTGTGACACAATGTGTGACACTAGAATTACTTGTCACATTCTTTCCTTTTTCTTCTAATTTCAACAGCCCCTCACAAGCTGGAGCATGGTAGATGTTGATCATGCCTAGCTTGGAAATGAAAGTAGAAAAAGGTGTAGGAGCTAAAGCCTTTGTGAAAAAATCAGCAAGTTGAGCTTTAGATGAAACAGGCAACAACTTTAAAATACCACTCTGTAGTTTCTCTCTAACAAAATGACAATCAATCTCCAAGTGTTTTGTTCTTTCATGAAACACAGGATTTGCTGCAATGTGCATAGCACTTTGATTATCACAATATATCACAGGCAGTCTTTCAGTTTTAATATTCAATTCTTCAAGCAAATACAAAAGCCACTGTAATTCACAGGTTGCAGTAGATAGTGCTCGAAATTCTGCCTCAGATGAGGACCTAGACACAGTTTGTTGCTTCTTTGTCCTCCAAGAAATTAACAAGAGATGATCCTAATAAGAAACAATACCCATTCACAGATTTTCTAGTGTCAATGCAATTTGCCCAATCTGCATCTGAGAATCCAAACAATTGACTTATAGAATCTCTTGGAAACATTAGTCCTCTCCCTAGACTACCCTTTAAGTACCTTAGAACTCTGCAAGCAGCATTAAAATGAGTTATAGTAGGAGCATTCACATGTTGACTAAGCTGTTTTGTGGCAAATGTGATATCAGGCCTAGTATTGGTCAAGTATAGCAGCTTACCAATCAGTTTTCTGTATAGCATGTTGTCTTTGAATAATTCTGCAGAATCTTTGTGAATCTTGACATTAGGTTCCAGAGGTGTAGAGGCAGGTTTAGAAGCAAGATAACCTGTCTCTTTAAGTAAATCCAAACAATACTTTCTTTGGCACACAGTTATTCCTGCTTTTGACTGACAAACTTCCAGACCAAGAAAATATTTCAAGGAACCCAAATCCTTTATTTTAAAAGCATCATCCAATATATTCTTAATTCTTCTAAACTCTTCTAGTGAATTCCCTGCCAATATAACATCATCTACATAAACAAGTAATGTTGTGAAACTGCAATTTGTCTCATAAGTGAAGAGAGAGTGATCAGAGTTGGAGTGCTTGTATCCTTGTTCCAGCAACAAATTTGTGAGTTTTTCATACCACTTTCTACTTGCTTGCTTCAATCCATATAAGGATTTCTTTAATTTGCAAGCTTGATTCTTTCCACTATAAGAAACACCCTTAGGTATCTCCATGTACACATTTTCAGTTAAATCTCCATGCAAGAAAGCATTGTTCACATCAAGTTGATGGAGATGCCATTTGTTCACTGCAGCAGCAAGTAACAATCTAACAGTGGTAAGTTTAGCAACTGGACTAAAAGTGTCAAAGAAGTCTAATCCCTCTATTTGACTGTACCCCTTTGCAACTAATCTAGCTTTGTATCTCTCAACACTCCCATCTGCTTTATGCTTGACTTTATACACCCATTTGCTTCCAATAGGCTTCACATTAGGGGGTAGTTCAACTATTTCCCATGTTTCATTCTTTCTTAATGCTTCTAACTCATTTTTCATAGCATCATTCCAACAAGAGTGTTTAGAAGCTTCCTCAAAAGATTGAGGTTCAACAATGGAACTTATGGACACAGAGAAGACATGTTGAGCAGTGGACAAATTGGAGAAAGAATGATAATCAGAGATAGGATATTCAATACCTGAAGATGATGTGTTGGTATGCTTGCTTGAGATGCTGCTACAGAGATACTCAGACAGATGAGCAGGCACCTGCTTGGTTCTTGTGGATTTTCTCACTACTGGTTGGTTTGGCATGATATTTGGCTCTGTGTGGTCAGAGACATTGTGATCAGAAGTTTGTTGTGAGTCAACAACTTCTGTATGGTCTAGTGTGGGGTTATCTGGTGTGAGAGTATCTGGTGTGAGGATATCTGGTGTGGAGGTATCTGGTGTAGGGAGAGTATCTGGTTGGTGAGTTTCTGGTTCATTTTGTGTGAAGTAATTCCATCTAGACAAAGCTTGAGATGTTGTATAAGGTAGGATATTTTCATGAAATGTAACATTTCTAGATAGGAATAACTCTTTATTGTGTAAATCAAGTAAAATAACACCTTTGACACTTGACTTATGTCCTAAGAAAGCACATTTTCGTGCCCTTGGCTCAAGCTTTGTTCTATGAGCTTGTAAGGTGGATGCATAGCATAAACAACCAAAAACTTTAAAAGACTCTATAATAGGAATGGTTCCCTTTTGTAAGAGGAAAGGAGATTTATTTTAAAAGATAGGACTAGGAACTCTATTGATGATATAGACAGCATGTAATATAGCATAAGACCAGTATTGTTTAGGTAATTTAGACTGAAAAAGAAGTGCTCTTCCTACATTGAGGATGTGTTGATGCTTCCTCTCTACCCTTCCATTTTGTTCAGGTGTTTCAACACAACTAGTTTGATGAACAATTCCTTTTAATGCATAAAACTCAGGCATCAAAAACTCAGGCCCATTGTCAGTTCTAACTGTTTTAACTCTACAATCATTTTGGTTTTCAAGCATAGTTATGAGATTTTTGACTTGATTACTAACTTCACTTTTACTTTTCAATAGAATTACCCAAGTATATCTACTATAATCATCAAGGGAAGTCAAGATATATTTGTGACCATGCATGAATGGAAGGAATAGAAATAGGACCCCATATATCAAAGTGAATCAACTCATAGCATTTAGAAGCCCTACTATGACTCAAACTATATGACAATTTCTTTTGCTTTGAATAATGGCAAATATCACACACACCCTTTTCATCTATGACAATAGAAGGGTAATCACTATGCATAAGCTTCATTCTTACATTGGAAAGGTGTCCTAATCTAAAGTGTCAAAGGGCCTTTTCTGGAAGTGTTTCTGTTGGTGATTGTATGGTTGCAGCAGCATGCTCATCTTGTCTTGGTATCTCTAAGTAAACAAGTCCCTCAATAACTACTAACACACTAATTTCTAACCACTTTGCCTATAAAAAAAAAAACACGAAACAACACATCATAAAAAATGTTTGACTTTATCTCACCTACCTTAAAAAGCTTTTACAGTGATGGTGTATACCGATTAAACATATTTTGTTGGAGTGCTGCAAAGTAGATAGGAATGAGAAAATAGTAGCAAGATGTGCAACAAATAAAACTAGAAGCACCAAAATATATTTTTCGTAGGGGTATTGGTGCAAATATTTAAATTAGAGGGTGTGCAGCTGCACACCCTGACCTATATGTAGGTCCGATCCGCCCCTGCATCCAAGTCTCTTGGTGTGGTCTGGTTCATTGACTAGCTCGTTGTGCTCCCCGGACTCCCCAATAAGTGGTATCAGAGCCATGGTTCAGCTTGGCGGGGGAGAGGGTAGTGGATCCTGGTTTGAATCAAGTATAGTGATGTGGGTGACTTACACTTGGGGGAGATGTTTGAAATTCAGGTGCACATAGGCTATGAATGAGCTATGTATGTGAAGGATATATAAGAAAAGACTCATATAGCGAAGTCTTAAGGTTTTGGGTGGAGATGTGGCATCCAAGTATTTTGGTGGTCCGGTTCATTAGCTAACTTGTTGTTGCTCCCAGTGCTCCCCCGGACTCTCCAACAAGTGGTATCAAAGCCATGGATCGGCTTGGTGGGGGAGCGGTTAGTGGATCCCGGTATAGATTAAGTATAGTGATGTCGGTGACTCACACTTGGGGAGAGATGTTGGAAATTCAAGTGGGTGGTTAGTCCCACATGAAGGAGCTATATAAAGGATATCTAAGATAGGGGATCCATATATCTGACGCCTTAAGGTTTTGGGTGGAAACGTGACATCCAAATCTCTTGATAGTCCAGTTCATAGGCTAACCCGTTGTTGCTTCCAGTGCTCCCCTAGACTCCCCAACACATGTGTTAATATTAGTTTTAAGGATCATTGTTCCTTAATGTTTGTTAAAAATTGTAAAAAATATAGCAACCATCCAAAATTGTGGGTAAAGATATTGTGGTAAAACATATATCAACAAAGAAATGTTTGTTACACAGCGTGTAAATGTCTAGTCCACTTTTACCTATAAATATATATATATATATATATATATATATATATATATATATATATATACATATATATTTAATATTTAGTGACAATATTTGGATAGAAATCAAATTTATTATACACATCTCAGTTGTAATATTGGTTCTCAATTCGATATTTCAATTTTCCTGTCGAGTTGATAAGTCAAATTATTGATTAGGCTTAACACGTTACGGTACTACTCCCTCCGTTCCTAAACTTTGGTCCTTTTGCCATGTTTCACACAGATTAAGAAATCATCAATTTGCATTACCTAAAGACTAAAATACCCTTTTATAGCATTAACTTCCAATTTGTATTATTTTGTTGTGTGGAATTGTTGTTAATGTTGGAAAGAAAAAAGGGACTGGTATTAATACTACTCAATTAGAAAGGGAAAAGAAAGCAGCGGTAGTAATCACGATTAGTTAGAAACAAAACAACTGTTCACTATCCTATATTCATTTGCATCTATATTCACTATCCTATTATTTTCTTTTTACTGGTTTACCATGCTTTCCCATTATTTTATGCAGTTTATTTTTTAATCTAAAAGAGGAACTTGCTTTAAGTAAATTTATTTGAACTTTGAAATGATAGACATTGCATCATACTGAAAATTTTAATAACGAATTGGTGGAGTGGTTTTTTTTTACGTGGATTGCATTCCTTTTCTTCTGAAAATATAGTAGCAGTTGGTTGTTCAACTAATAAAGTCACAGTAACACTGTTCTAGCCATTAAAATAAGATTACAATTATCTTGAAAATGGAAAGAATTGTCTTGGGACTCCAAATAAAGAATATTGGGAGAATTAAATTTTATTTCGGAGATTAAATAAAGATAAAGGGTAAATAAGGAAAACTATGGTAAAAGTACTATTGTTTTAGAACCAAAACAAAGTGTCAAAAGTACCAAAGATTAGGAACGGAGGGAGTACTAACTAACATATTTATTATTCAACATTCAAATTGTTTCATTCATCAACTGCCTTTCCATTGTATTTGCAGTATCTTTTGTTCTTGAAAAACAAATTTTTCATTGATAGCAAAACCTTGAGTAACAACCCTAGAAATGTAGTAGCGTTGAAACTCTTGATAGAGAATTTGTGGTTCATTGTGACTCCACCTGACTCAAGTTGCGCATGTAGAATTTCTCCTCGTTTTGAAGTGAGATCTACTGTACACAGGTTTTTGTGTTCCTAAATACACCTATATATAATACATATTTTTGCTGCTCAATATTTTTAGTAGAACTCTCAAGTTCGCAAATCTGCTCTGAATGTGAGATCGATGTAGGGAAATTTTCAAGAATCCAACCTATAATACATGGAAATAACATATATATATATATATATATATATATATATATATATATATATATATATATATATATATATAAATACATGCACCATTCAATCACATCTTTCATTTTTTTAATATGTAGAGATGTAATAGGAAATTAATGTGATAAGAAGAGATAAATAAGAAGAACAAAGGTGTTGATTTTCAGAGTGTAGGAATTCTCTCAAGTGGAGTTTCACTTGACAGTGTCAAGTGTTCAATCGCCACCATTCAATCACATCTTTCATTTTTTTTAATAGTTCTCTTTTACTTTTTATCTTATTCGATGGAAGGTTGAGATTCCATGCTCCATAAAGTCACCTGAGGACTCAATTCTCGTTCAAAAATGATAACTTGTTAATTTATTTTGGATCCAACGACTATGTATTGTAGGTTCTAGTTTTTATGTTCCTGTAAGAGAAAAGGAAAATCGTAGTTAATGGAGAGCATGCCCATCAAAGAAATAATAATTGTCCTAGCATAATTAGTTAGCTTGACATAACGTCCTACGTTGTATTGTAAACTTCAAGTCGCAGGGCAATCGTGCCACCACGTATTTTACATGGAAAAATAATAATTAATACTCCCTCTTCAATTTTCTATATAAACTAGAGGAAAAAAAATCCATGCAAGAAGGAAATTAAATCATTCTTATTCCTACTGTTTAATCAGACAGAAAGATTCCCAAATTCCAAACCAAACTTTGCTTTTATTCCTATGTCACGCTTTTTTCTTTAGCTTTTCTCTTTCTCCTTTTCCTTTGAACCCCCATATGTCTATATAACTCTCTTTTTCTGTTCATGGCAGCCAACACCACCGTCCGCTCCTCCGCCCGGTCTCTTACTCCGGCGACTCCTCGTAGCTGGAGGCATCGAAATTCAGCTGTCGCCATCTCCCTTTGTCGCAACAAGAAACATTCTGGTATTAGCTCCCCTGTGAATTTCAATCAAAGTTTCATGAAAAATGAGATTTCTGCGAGGAAACTAGCAGCTGGATTGTGGCAATTGCGCTTTGTAGAGGTCTTAAGAGACGGCGGTACATATACAAAGGATCGGTCATTTCCTTCCTCCAAGGTATATATAATATTATTTAATATATATATCTGTGTGTGTGTGTCAATGTGCATTTTCCTCTGATTGCTACTTAATTTCTATTTTAGAGTATTATTTTGTTGGCTAGTAAAAAGGTGGCAAGGAAACCTTAAAATCTTGGCATTTAATATCTGTGATGTTTGGCTGAAAGCAATGAAAGATAAATTGTGTTTCGGCTTGAAGGATTAGTCTCTCCAGTTGCGCGTAAATGATACCTGATTTATACCAAAAAAAGATAAATTGTGTTTGTGTGCTGGCAAAAAACCTTCGATGGTAAACTTTGTATGTTTTTGTTCTTATCAAAGAAGACTATACAAATCTGCTTTCAGGACGGAATTAATATTTTCGAATTCTGGTTTTTATATATTTTTTTCTGATTAATAGATAATTTTAGGATTGCATATTGAAGAAATAAAACCTATATATAAGATTATTAATAATCAGCATGTTTTTGTGATTTTGTCTTCAGCTTAAAGCAACAAAATGGAACCCTACTCTTAATGAACGTGACTCTCTTGTCACTATCCTACTTGAAGAACTACTTCAGGCTAAAAACTCCATCAACAAACTCAAAGCATCACAGAAATCCTCTAAAAAGAAAGCCAAAGATTTATTACAAACTCTTGAAGAAGAAAAAGTCAAATGGAGAAGCAGAGAACTCTACAAGATTGAAGCAATGTTAGATGAGTTAAAAGATAAGTTATCAAGGGAAAGAAGAAGTAGAAAGAGAATGGAAATAGTGAATGAAAAATTAGTAAATGAACTAGCTGCAGCAAATGAATCAGCCAAGAAGTTTATGACAAACTATGAAAATGAAAAGAGAGAAAGAGAATTAACAGAAGAAGTTTGTGATGAATTGGCAAAGAAATTAGAAAAAGAGAAAGCTAAATTTGAAGTGCTAACGAGGGAAGTTGAAGAAGAGAGAGAAATGATGAGAATGAGTGAACAATTTCGTGAAGAACGTGTGCAAATGAAGTTATCTGATGCAAAAGATTTACTTGAAGAGAAATATAATCAAATGGTTCAGTTAGTTTCTTATCTTCAAATGTTGTTAAAATCAAAGGGTGGTGAAGATTCTCGACTAGAGAAAGCAATTGAATCAGTAAACATTGAACGAATTATAGAATCTTGTTATGATTTGTCAAAGTCATCAAATGAGGAGCTAAGAAAATACAATGGAAATTCCAATCCTACCCTTAATGGTCCTTTATCCACAATAGTCCACATTGAAAATAATGATGAAGAAGGGTTGAGGTTTATGTCACATCATTCAAGTGGTTTAGGAGGAATAAATAATAATTCACCTGAATTTTGTGATGAGGAAGATAAATTTAGAAGAAGAGGACCACAAATGGGAGAAGGAGACAGAGATAATTGTGTTATTAATGTTAACCAACTAAGGTCTTGTCCCAATGGTGAAACAACAACAATATTTTCTGACACAAAGTATTCTCAACATAGAAGAAGTCAAGGTGATGATGGTTGGAAGAAACTAAAGGAGGCAAAAAGTTCAATTCAGGGGGGTGTGACAAATAATTTTTCAATAGATAACATGAATCCACACATAACTCGTGGGATGAGAGGATGCATAGAGTGGCAACGTGGAATTCCAAAAACGACTTCAAACGTTATTCCTTTGGAAGAAAGAGTGAAAAGCCAGAAATCTCAGTTGCAACATATTCTTAAACCGAAACCTTGGTAGTTGTTTAGGCCTTGTTTGATTAAAGAAAATGTCAATTACTTTGAAAAAGTGGTGTATGAGCCAATTTTTATAGATGTATAGCAGGTTTGGTTTTCTTAATTACCGGGGTGTATTGGATTCAGATTTTAAAAGATTTTTTTATGATTAAAAAGTTTTGCTGTATTATTAGATCAAGACTTTTAAGTTTGTGGTATTTAATTAGGACTTTCAGGACTTTTTTATAAGTGAATTCAAATATTGTGTGATTCAATTAAGACTTTTGCAAGTTATAAAAAAACCTTTTGGTATTCAAAAACTTTCATGTTCTTACAGATTGTGTTACAAAATAGATTTAAGGCTTAAATGCACTTTTGATCCCCTATTTTACGAAATGTGCAATTAGGGGTGGGAATAGGCCAGGGCGATCGCCAGGGGCCTATGCCCAGTCTACGTCAGGCCAGGCCAGACTTTTTATTTAAACAGATAAGGCTTAGGTTTTT
The DNA here is from genome assembly GCA_963573325.1 of Astragalus glycyphyllos. Taxonomy (NCBI): domain Eukaryota; kingdom Viridiplantae; phylum Streptophyta; class Magnoliopsida; order Fabales; family Fabaceae; genus Astragalus; species Astragalus glycyphyllos. Next base: position 9,067,473 of record OY754311.1, read on the forward strand.
AAAAAGCCTATTTAACTAAAAAAGCCAGGCCACAGGCCATTGAAAATGCCTTTTAAGCCTATCAAGCCGACCTATTTAAGTAAAATTAATTATTATTATTATTATTGTTGTTGTTGTATTAAATTTTGTATTTCATGTTAAATCATAAATTTGCTAATTTTTATGTTAATTTAAACTATTAACCTACATCCATTTTAAACATATTTAAAGTTATTATTATAAAATAGAATTTAAAGAGGATGACATATAAAATAGAACTTAATTTTACTAATCTATTAGCTTTTTCGTTATTTATAAAAAGCATACATCACTTAAAGATTGTAGGTTTTTTGTAAAAAAAAGGTTGTGAAGTAGGCTTCTAAACAGGCTATCAGGCTTTCGCAAAGGCCAGGTCAGGCCTAAAAGTTGGGCCTATGATAGGCCACAGGCCAGGCTCAGGCCGAGCACTTTCAACGCTGGCCAGTCCCAGGCCAATCAAAGCCTAGCTCAGCCCAGCCTATTCCAACCCCTATGTGCAATTTTGATCCCTCTTTTATGTTTTGGGCAATTTTCGTCCCCCTATTGTACTAAATGAGCAATTTTGATCCTCCTATTTATTTTTTTGCAATTTGAGTCCCGCTATTTTACGAAATGCGCAATTTTGATCCCCTATTATAGAAAATGATTTAATTATTTAAAGTAAATATATTATTTTTGTATTTTATATTTTACAATATAATTTAAAATAAGTAAACTACTATTATATTTTATACCTTAAAAAATAGAAAATAATTTAATTATTTTAAATAGTTAAATTATTTTTCTATTTAATGTTTTAAAATATAAAAATAATTTAAAAATAAGTTAACTATTTAAAATAAATATTTAATAAAATAAATGAGGTGGTCCCCATATTTTATTATCTTAATTTATATTTTCAAATATAAAATATAAAAAAGTTTATTTATTTTAAAAAATTTAACGATTTTCTATTTTTTAAATAAATATTTAACTATTTAATATATAAAATATAAAAATTAGATTATTTATTTTAGATAGTTAAATAATTTTATATTTTTTAAATAAATATTTAACTATTTAAAATATAAAATATAAAAATAGCTTATTTATTTTAGATAATTAAATACTTTTCTACTTTTTAAATAAATATTTAACTATTTAAAATATAAAACATAAAAATACTTTACTTATTTTAAATTATATAATAAAATATAAAATATAAAATAATTTATTTATTTTGAATAATTAAATCATTTTCTATAACAGGGGGATTCAAAATTTCGCATTTAGTAAAACAGGGGGACTAAAATTGCCAAAATTAAACAGAGCGATCAAAATTGTGCATTTAGTAAACTTGGGGGACCAAATTTGCCCAAAAAAAATAGGGGTATCCAAATTGCATATTTAGTTAAATAGGATGACCAAAAGTGCATTTAAGTCTAGATTTTAATAAACTCCGTTGGACTTTTTAGTGTTTTTTTTATAAGCAAAAATTATATTAAAGGGGGTGCAAACGGGCACCCCAACCGGTACAGATACAAGGGGCCTCATTAAAACCTCCTTGGGCCAAAACCCCATGGGAAAAAAACCCAAGGAGGAAAGAGTACCCCAGGAAGAATGAGACCAAAGTCCAAACTACACTGATTTCATACAAATAAGAGGTTTTCCCCACCAATTAGAAATATTTAAAGATGAATTACGACCCTCAATGCTAATGAACTAGCTCTAGGATATAGTTTTGACATAATTGACAACCACTTGAGAATTAAAGACTTGATCCCTGAAAAGAATATTATTCCGATGGACCCAAATACACCACGTGGCTGCCATCTAGAGTAAATAATTCAATCTCCCGGCCTTCTTAGAATCCAGCATGAGCCCATGAGCCTTAAAGTGCATAACACGTATATGAGAGAATCCATAACTGTAATGCCCATCCAAGTATGAATAGATGCCCAAACTAATCAGGAACACCTGCAAAGAAAAATAAATGGGAAAAAGATTCATCCTGCTCAAAACAAAAAGGACAACACGACCCATGAGGGTCCCTAATAATACCCTTTGAAATAAGAGCGTCGCGAGTTGAGAGTTTTCCCAGCAACAATCTCCAACCGAAAACCCCCACCTTAGTGGGAATCGAAAGCTGCCACATATCATCTAAAGCACTTTGAGTGTCGCTATCCAACCTATCATGATGCATCAAATTCAACATAAGAGCATAGCAGGATTTGACCGTAAACTCATGGAATTTATCAAGCCTCCACTGCCATCGATCTTGATCGGAATCGTCGGAATGAATAGAATTCAATATATCTAATAGGATGTCAGATTCAGCCCTTTCCTCAGCAGACAGAGTACGATCCCTTTCGAGGTTCCAATGCCAAATATTATCAATCCAATACCCATGTTCCCTGATAATACTGTTTTTAAGCTTTGCTAAATGGAAAAGGGTAGGGAACAAGTCCTTAAAATTCTCAATGCTAGCCCACCTGTGTAACCAAAAGGATATCAAATTCTCTGTTCCCAACACCGGCCTAAGAGCAGAAGCAAAAGCACCCTGCCATGAAGGAACACCATCTTCCAAAAGTAATAAGTCTCTCCACCATAAAGAATCCTTAGTACCATCAGTAGAAGATAAAGCACCCGTGAAGACAAACCTTGGATCCCCATATCGATGATAAAGAAGCGGTCGCCAACTAGCAGTAAAATCATTAATGCACCTCCATTTCCACTTGCTCAAAAGAGCCAAATTAAAAGCTTCCAGGTTTTTCACCCCCAAGCCACCCTCCTTCTTAGGTCTACACACCTTCTCCCAAGACACCCAATAAACGGTTCGGCCCTCTTTAAAAGCCCCCCACAAAAAGTCCCTCTGAATCTTAACCAGCTCTTGGATAACAATCTTGGGGACCTTAAAGAAGGAGAACATATAAAAAGGAATACTATTGAGGACAGTATTTATGAGAGTCATTCTACCCCCAATAGACAAGAAATGTCCACTTCACGACGAAAGTCTCTTTCTCATTTTATCAATAATTGGAGCCCAAGTATGTTTTCTCCTAGGATTGGCTCCTACCGGAATACCCAAAAATTTAAAAGGAATAGCGGCGGTGCTGCAAGACAAGAAAGTAGCACCCGCTTCAAGGAAATCATCGCTCAAGTTGATGCCATATAAACAGCTCTTGTGAAAATTCACTTTCAACCCCGAGACAAATTTGAAAATTCTAAAGATAGACTTTATACTCCACAAATTATCCCACGATCCCTTACCAACCACAATAGTGTCATCTGCAAATTGTAACAACGAAAAACTAAGGATGTTATCAACCATGAACTCAGAGAAAAGACCATCCCGCACCGCTTTATGAACCATACCAGTTAATCCCTCGGCAACGATTAGAAAAAGAAAAGGAGATAAAGGGTCTCCTTGCTTAAGCCCTCTGTGAATCTGAAAGTCTTCAGTAGGGCTCCCATTAACCAGAACAGACATCGAAGAGTTATATAAGCAGGCTCTAATCCATTTAATCCACGTAGAACCAAAGCCCATCCAACCCAACATATATTCAAGAAACCCCAAAGAGACGGAATCATAAGCTTTTTCGAAGTCAACCTTAAAAAACACGCACTCAGCCTTCCTTCTCTTAGCCAAATCTACCAGTTCATTAACCACCAACACCCCGTCCAAAATCTGACGACCCGAAAGAAATGCCGATTGACACGAGGAGATAAATCTGGGTAGCACCTTTTTGAATCTACCCGCTAACACTTTTAGCCAAAATTTTGTAAATACACCCTATAAGACAAATCGAACGATACTCCGTTAAATCTTGAGGGTTATCCTTTTTGGGAATAAGAGCCAGAAACGAAGCCGAAATTGCTTTTGGCAGCACCGCATTAGCATAAAACTCCTCAAAGAAACCCATAACATCCTCCTTCACAACCTCCCAACAATTTTTAATAAAGTTGAGATTGTAACCATCGGGACCAGGACTTTTATTCCCATCACAATTCCACACTTCTTCTTTCACCTCCTCCTCTGAAAACGGAGCTATAAGATAACGATACTCATCATCACTGATCTTACCAAACTCTATACCACTGAGAATAGGTCTCTGCAAATGCGGCTCCACAAAACTATCTTCAAAAAATCTTTTCACTTCCTGTGTCACCTCCTCCAACCTCATCCCATCCCTATTCAAGGACACAATCTGATTAGCTCTACTACGATTCTTGATGCAGGCATGAAAAAACCTAGTATTGAGATCCCCTTCTCTAATCTAGTTAGATCTTGACTTCTGTTTAATCATACTCTCTTTGACATGAAGCTACTTCCAAAAGGACGAAGACACTTCCTTCAACTTTGCCACATGTTCCATCACACCCCCTTCTAAGATGACCTGTTCAAGATCATTTATCTCAGAAATAAGATTGTTAATACTGAGATCCAACCTACCAAACACCTCATTGTTCCAGACCTTTAGCTTAGCCTTCAGTAATTTGAGTTTCTCTTTGATCACGTACCCTTTTTTTCCCTTAACAGAAAATCCTTTCCACCATTGCTCCACTAAACCGTTGAAGTTGGGGTGATCTAGCCAACCGTTGAACAAACGAAAAGGCTTCGGACCCCAGTCCTTAGAGGACCTAAGCAACCAAATAGGACAATGATCTAATATATCTCTATCACCCACCCATTGACCATTTATCTTCCAAGAAGACACCAAACCCTCAGAGACTAAGAAACGATCCAATCTGCTTCTAGACACCCATTAGGACAAAACCAAGTGAACCGCTTTCCGTACAAAGGAACATCCACAAGCTCCATATTGGCGATAAACAAATAAAACTCTAGCATATCCGCCCTACGCCAATGAGCATTGTTACCTTGACGTTCTTCCAAAGAGGAGACATCATTAAAATCCTCCACAACAAACCATTTACCTTGGTCACCCTGATTTTTCAAAGTAAAGATGGCCTCCCAGACTTCTCTTTTCCCAGCACTCGAGCCCGGGGAGTAGACATTCACCAAATATAATAAAAATTTTTGCCACAAACAGCACAGACCCACATGCCCCGCACCTACAAAACAATTCTTAACCTCAAACAAACCAGTTTTCCACATCATAAGAATACCCCCAGAAAGACCCACTGATGGCTTTGCAATCCATTCGAAGCTTTGCTTCCCCCAGAAGCTACGAGCCAGAGCATCATCCATCAACTCCCTCTTAGTTTCTTGGATACAAACAATATCAAAATTACCTCTTTTGATGACAGCCGCCACATGTCTCCTTTTGGCGCTATCAACCAACCCTCTAATATTTAATTATACAATATTCATGGAGTACCCTTTTTTTTCACCCTCAAAATTTTGGCCGCTTCAACCCTAGCTTCTCCTGCAACTATTAAATCAATATAAACAGAATCAGGGCTTACTCCCTCCACCCCCAAAGCAGATGCATAATTCCAAACCTTCTGAGCTGTAGCTTTTTGATGAAGGATCAAGAAACGTTTATTACCAGCCTGAATGTCAGAATCGCCTAAGGAACCACCACTCCAAACTGGACCCTCACAGCTCTTGGGTGTAGCTTATGACTGGTTTTGACCCTTAAACGCAGCTGTAGAACAATTAGAAAATGCAGCAAGAGCCACCTCCATGCGTCTAACCTTACGAAGGGATGATGCCATCGAAGATTCAGCCTCACCGTCATGGGAATTTATATTTTGACTCACACCAGGATCAGAATGAAGAACGCAAGCAACACTCCTGGATTTTGGGATTGAAGGGAGATTAATGGGCCTAACAGATGGAACAAAGCTCAAGGAAGAACCCTGGGTCGAAACCCCATCGTCCTTCACACTCTTGCTCAATGAGCAAAGGGGAATAGACTTAATTCCACCTTCCACATCCCCCTCCAGCTCAGCATCCCTCTTATTAATAGAATCACTAACATGAGATAAAAACCTTAGTGTACTTTTTAGTGTACTTTTAGCAAGATAAAACCTTATATCTCACATGAGATTTCAAAGAACTCTCTACTTTATGTCTTTCATAATATATAATAATACTCATAATTTATATTATTTAAAGCTTATATAAATAAATAATTAAGATGATGATCATGATATACATTTTTTTTGACCAAAGATCATGATATACTTGTTATACATTATACATATATACATAATATTATATTATAAATTAGGTTTAATTGTATTGTGTCCAACTTTTTTAGTTTTGCAAGTTTTGTTCTTCTATTTTATTTTTGGTGATTTTGGTCTTCCAATTTTATCAATATGACGATTTTGGTCCTCATGGTCTTTAATGAATTTGTGATCTCTTAAAATCATGGGTTTTAGCACTTCTAATATGTATAAATTTTGAATTTTGGAAAAGTGAGTGACCAATAGTACACAATCTACGGATTTTGGAGGACCGTAAGTGCACTTAAAAAACATAGGGACTAGAATTGTCAATTAGAGAAATTTGAGTCACCAAAATCACAGGAAATAAAACAAAGGGACCAATTCAAACTAAAAAAATTGGTTTGTATGCTCCCAAAAAAGTCCTTTTCTTTTTTAATCATCCATATATGTCCTTTAAATCTTATGAAATAAATCCATGAAAATCCTAACTGCAAAATCCACATGACTTTTACATGACATAAGTCAGTTTAATCCAATCTACAAAACCCTTCCAAGTCTTGTAAAATCACTACATTCCTACATAGTCTTTTAAATTTCCCAATGTTATGAATATTTTGTGGATGCCTATCTACATAAGTATTTTCATCTTACCTAATATACTCTATAACTTTCATGAGTAAAGTGATTTCACTCTTTCTTATTGTTCTTCACTTTGTGCTTTTAAGTTACAATATTTGTTTCAATAGGACTCATGTGGCATTGTAAAATATACACATTCAAGAGTATAGTGCAAGCACTCTTCTTCTCTATTGCCTGTTTGTTCTCTGTCTATAGTTTCTTACAATAGTTATATTTTACTCTAGCTTTGATTACTTTCATAACACGTTATCGGCACGAATAAGATGATTCGATCAACTTAGAGTCTATTTCACAAAAATATGTTTTATTCTATTATATATTAATCTAACTCATGTTATCATATTCTTTCTTTTAGCTTATATTTTAACATGTTAATCTTTTATATAAACTTAATTTAGAATTTTGTGTAGCAAAACTCAATTATCATGTATGTCTATTTTGGATGAACTCCAAAAGAATTCAACATTCAAGCATTCCTGTAGGATTGCTTGAAGAATTTATTGTTTTATATCATTGTTTGTGAAGAGTTGCAATATAGTTCTTGAAGAACTAGAAAAAATAAAACTTAATATATTCGAGTATCTAATTTGCTCAAAGCATGAAAATTTGGGATATAGTTTTTGAAAAATGAAAAGAAAAAAAATCTTAATATTCAAGCATTCATGTAGGATTTCTCAAAGAATGGTTCTTTCTTCATTGTTTAATTTGAGATATAGTTCTTGAAGAACAAAACACAAAACATGAATTTCTTTGATCATCATTTATAAAAGTTTTGTGGCAAGTTCTTGAAAAACTATTCAAAGGGAAAATAACAAAAAGGGAAAATAACAAAAAGTATATATATTTAGATTGTGATTGTAATCCCTAAGATCTATTCAAAGGGAAAATAATAAAAAGTATATATTTTTTCATTGATTAAAATGGGAAAGGTCAAATAATGAATTGACCTTTATTTCTAAAAGTAATAAATTACATGGAGTAGAAGCATTAGCCTCATGAACATGGTGGCCTAATTATCTATAAGAAGCAGCAGGGCTTTTTACGGGTGTTGTATCTTGTTTGAGGCAAAGGCTTAGCATCTGCTCTTTAACTAAATGGGATTTTTCAGTGGAGTGAACTGGAATGAATTTATTAAAGTGTTTGTTTGGGAATGTTGCTTCATCGGAAATGGCCTTTGGTGTTATATAGTCCATGGAGTGACAATGCTTACTGGTGTGGTTTCTATGGAAGCGTCAAATTGCTCATTGGTGTTGTTGCTAAGAGTGGAGCACCCCTCCCATTGGAGTTATTTTTATGGATGGTGAAATGTCTTTGGTATTGCTCAACAATCTTAGGTATTGTTTGATTGTTGTGGTGTACTTTGGCCTCCGCCATATCTTCCTAGCCTCCGTGTTGCTTGCGCCGGCTTCATTCCATGAAATCTCTCTAATTTATCCCAAAAAAAAGTAATAAATTAATATGAAGGAAAAATGGCATTAGTATAGTTAGTGCTTAGGACCTTTGTTATTCTTAATAATGGTACAGTAACTCGTGCATTATATAAAAATGAAACTTATTTTCTTCCTCATGCTTAGTTAGTCGTTCTATGTTTTGTTATGTGAATAACCAAAGTTTAATACATTATTTTTATTCATTATCAATTCATATATATATATATATACTAGTATGTATCACCAGCACGGGTATCCATGACAAATTTTAGTAGGACACGTTTATTAGATTAGATTGTATACTAAAAAATATTAATATAAAACTAAAAAAATCATAGTTTAATATTTTAATATAAAATTTAGTCATCCTTTTATTTATTGATATTCAAAAAATAAAATTAAGAATAAAAGATAGCAGTTAGCACTTTTTTTTTATTAATATTTTTAATTAAAAAACACATATAATGTACCCAGACAGCGGAATGGTCCCCGACCCCGTCCCCATCCTCAACCTCATCCCAGAGTTGACAGCGGGGGAATTATCTCTCTCGTCCCCGTCGAGATTTCCACATACAGGTAGAAAGCACTCATTTAGTCGAGTGTGAGACTGTGAGGGAAGGATGAAACAATACATCAATCCATAAGTATACATAACAAATATCATTTGGTCACTCTAAGATTTTCCTCATGATCTTCATCAAACTTCCACCTTGAGTAACATCAAACTTTGCTATCTCCGAACCTTCATCGCAGAGAAAGAGAGTCAGTATGTTGGAAAAAAGTAGATTAAAAAATATTTTATTACCAGATATTGGGATGTTTATTATTACTTATTTAAAAAACAAATTGTTATATTAAAATATTATGTTTTAATTAAAAATTTCATGTGGCACTCAAACATGGGATGTCACGTCATTTATCTTAGTACCACTTCAACCATTAATTTGACCAATTTTGGCTAAGGGACCAAAATTGTGAATGAACTAATATAGGGGGACCAAAAGTGTAATTAAACCTAAAATATTTGATGTTATAAGTTTGAAAGCAAGATACAAAACGAAATTAGAATATCAATATTAGTATTGCTTATTCCCCATATGTTTTTGCCTATAAAGCTCCATAATTAATGAGGTATATTTTTTTTAATTGACAATAATTTATGATATTTTATTTTAATATGAACATTATATATATTTTTATTTTATTAAACCTTATATATTCATTCTATCGTAACATCTATGACTGAATAATTAATAGTTTTTTTTTACAAAAATAATTAATAGTTGGAGAATGGTACAAATTTTACTTAATAATTAATAAAAACATAATGATGCATTAGATTAAATTTTTTTTATCATACGTGCGATATACAATAGTAGTTGGAGAATGGTAAATATTTTACTTAATAATCAATAAAAGCATAATGATGCATTAGATTAGGTTTTTTTATCATATTGTTAGTATCCAACGACTTTGCCAGCGACTAATCTAATTTTTGTAAAAAAAACTAAATATGGAACGATATATTGCAATCTAATTATTATTACTCACTATTAGGAATAAGATTGAGAGTGACGATAAAAAAAAGATTGAAAGCAAACAAAAGGAATACAGAGCAGCACCGCTTTTCACATCACGCGATAGGGTTTGAGAGAAGTCTCAAATTTAGTGGGATATAGTGACTGTGCAAAGAAAGAATCATTAGTTCAAATTTTATTTTATCTTAGGGTTTCTCTCTTGGTGAAAGCTGTGAAATTGTATCCACGAAATCCTCTTACATTGACGATCGAGATATTGTCTCTAACAGTGTAAGTAATGTTATGGATTATGGTTTGTTGGAAAGTCTTAGCTTAAAACTATGAACGCTATTGAAAGTTAAGATTTACGCTTCACCTTAACAACATTTGATTTATCTCTGAACTTTTTAAGCAAGTCCTAATCAATCATAATCCCTCAAACATGAAATGTTTTCTCAAATATATTCTCGATGAGTCCCTCACACGAACTTTGAAGATAACCTACCAATGAGGTCAGATATGTTCCTAGGAAAATCCATAGGATTTATATTCAATAAATAAGTATTAGATATTGTTGGATATTCAGCAGTATCCTATTTAAAACACTAAAAGCTCATCCGAGAATTCAATAAGCTATGAGCAAGACTTTTCAATCAAGCTCACTACATCGTGATTAAACAGAATAAAAGTTGCAAATTCAATATCATATATATAACAGACAGCTTCACAATAACCTGAGATAAATTTATATATGACAGACAGCTTCACAATATCCTAATTGCACTACTATTTATGATAATTTTAATATTTGGATTTGAATAATTGTATTCACTCTATCCATATCATATCCATCATTGCTTAGTAGTTACTTACACGAACCCAAAATTACTACTTAAAGTAAGTTGAATGCCATGTGCAAATGAAACATAAAATTGAATTCTAATTTTATATTTTGCAACCCCAACATGTACTAAAATAAAAATGCAATCCAAAAGACAGAATATTGGTAAATGAAATAAAAAAATTAAAGTTGAAAAGAATGGGAAAAACCAATATGCAATTATAAGAATACTTACGGAAAGAACCCAAAACAGGTTCAGCACCTATGTTGTAACAACCCGGCTACCTTGTTGCTCTTGTGCTTCTGATAGTCTCCATCTTCTCTTGATAGTGGTTCCGGCCGAAAGGATTTTCAAAATTAGCATTGTATTCTTTATTGGATCCACAAAATTAGCAATATTGTATTCATTACTTGCTGTTTTTATTTTTTTGGAACAGTCAGCTGCAATCAATGTTATTAAAACCGACCCGGTGATCAACCCGAGCAGGTCACTGGGTCAATGGTCGAACCGAGGGGTCACTAATTGACCCGCATGACCCGATATCAATAAATTTGGTATTAAATTAATATGAGAATTAGAAAATGTAAGATATTATAAGTCAATATTTTTAAATTTAATATAATCCTGAATTAAAAATAAATTTGAAAATCAATAAAATTACTCATATTTAATAACATTTTAGTTAATAAATATATAGAATCTAAAATCTATGGAAAGTGATATAAAATATTTGAGAAAACTTGATTGAAGAGAGATTGTCGAGAGAGAGAGAGAGATTGAGTCCACAAAATTAGCATTGTATTCATTACTGGATTCACAAAATTAGCATTGTGTTCATTACTTGTTTTTGTTTTTTTGAAACAATTAGCTGCAATCAATATTATTAAAACTGACCCGGTGATCGACCAGAGCAGATCACTAGGTCATTGGGTCAATGGTCAAACCGAGGGGTCACTAATTGACCCGCATGACCCGATATCAATAAATTTAGCGTTAAATTAATATGAGAATTAGAAAATGTAAGATATTATAAGTCAATATTTTTTACTTATATATAATTTTGAATTAAAAAATAAATTTGAAAATCAATAAAATTATTCATATTTAATAACATTCTAGTTAATAAATATATAGAATCTAAAATCTATGGAAAGTGATACAAAATATTAGATGTCAAATAAATATGATATATAAATGTAATATATAAGCATTAAAATACATATAAATAAATATAATTAGTAGGTAATAGGTTTTGCTAGAAATAAAAGGAAAAAAAGGGTATATATTGTATAGTAGGTTTCAATTACAACAAAATGTGGTTACTCAAATGGTTAGTGTTGGAAACGGTGGGTTTGAGGAAGAGGGTTCAATCCCTTGATTCTTCATTTTTGAGATATATTTCGAAATTAATTTTCAATAAAAGCTGATGTGGATGCCACGTATTTATTTGGAGATGTGTGTGGCTTTTTCTGATTGGTCCTAGTTGTATGCCTATGTGGACAAACTCTTGATTGTATTTACTTATGACTTATGATATATATATATATATATATATATATATATATATATGAGAGTGTTAAATTTGCTATGACAGTAAAGAAATTTCGCCAATTCAAATATTTTGTTCCCTAATTCTTTTTTAAATTTTATTAAATCTCATTTTCTTTTTTCCTGAGTTCCATTATTAATATTATAAGAAAATACCGACTTTTTTTTAACTTTTTGCAACACAGGTATTTTAATAAAATTGAAATATAGCCTTTTATCGACTTTTTCCTTTTTTGTTTATTATATTTTGCAATTTTCAACGTATTTATAATTTCATTGTAAATTGTAACAACTACAATGTCACCATGCAGATGCAGGTGAAATATTAGTTTTTCCTTAAGACAGTTACCTTAAATCTGATTGTACAAATTGTTAATGAGTCACAACAAATTTACAGTGAAATAACTAAGGACCAAAATAGAAAAGTTTAATTTTTTTACTTGGCGGAGAAGCCCTGCTCCTACGTATCCTCTAGTGTTGTAACACCCCAAAGTAGTTGTTTTAATTACTTTAAATGATTATTAATTTATTTGATACATGCTTGTTGTGAATTGTAAAAATAATTGTGTGTTTGTGAATAATTGGTATTTTATGGATTATTAGAATTTTGTGGATTAAATAAGTGGGTGTTTGTGAATAATTGTTGTTCTTTTCTACTTATTGAAAAGGGGTTTAAGATCACCAAACTATATAACTCAGACATCTTAAACCAGAATCGACAAGATGTCACATCTTAGCTAATCCCATATTTTTAATTTTAATGAGAAAAAGTTTTTATTAAATTAAAGAAAAAAGACTCATTGTGTGGATCAAACATTTTTTTTAAAGAAGGCAAATTCTTAAGTACCCGGTTAAAAAGTTGTCACCCTGAAAGAAATAGATGGTAAAGAGAAAATGAGGAGTGCAATTAGTATAGGTCTAGATTTATCATTTAGTAACCAAAAGTCCAAACCCCACAACTCTCACAGCACACAGTCTTAAAACAAAGTCCGGAACTTTGAAAAGAAAGGGGGCACGATAGGCCAATATGGGGTGCAAGTATGTTTTGATTAAAAAAAGATTAACTAAGAAGTTAGTTTAATCGTTTTATCTATACCTATACATAAAGGGGATTCATTTTGTAACTGATTTTTTTGGTATCAGATTTTTCTGACCAAAATACCCTTATAACTACCCACTAATACTATTTCACTATATTTTTATTTATTATTTATTTATTACTTCTATAACCACTCATCAACCCATCAACACATGTTCGGGCCCGTCTTTCCCCCTAGTTTTATATAAAAAAAATGAGTTATAATTATTAAGGACCTCTTTGTTTTTTCAAAAAAAAAGACCTCTTTTTTGTATATGCACTCCAGCCCTCTGTCCTGATTTTTTTTTTGACTCAATTTTTTTAAGAAAACACACTAACTAAAACGTATTTGCGTGGTAGTATCATTTTTTTTTGGGACTAATGTATGTTGTATTGCTGATAGCTCAAAAAGATTCAGATAGATAAAAGGGATAAACAACAACTAATTGGCAACAACTAAGTAAAAGAAATAAACAATAACTGATGAAATGTAATAGAAGATGAATTTTTTTTGCGACATGCCAGAAAGATGTTGTGTTTTGATTGATTATTTATGTAATTATCTTTCTTGTACTGGTGTTAAGTAAGTATGGTATTTTTCTTGTTGTAATTTATTAAGTAAGTATTTTTGGTTGAGACCAGGGTATCCACCGACGAACGCAGTAAGTCAGTGACTAATCCCCTTGCTGGATTGGAGGCAGTATTTATTAAGTAAGTATGATACTATTCATGAATTTTGAAACCAGTATGCGTGTATATTTGTTAGATGAATTTTAATTTTTATATTTCACCTCCATAGTCATTTAATATTTACTCCGTCCTTATGCACCCATTTTTTCTTTTTATAAGCATATGCACTTACTTAGAAAACAAATTAGAATTATCTTTTTTTTATAAAAAAAAAAGGAATAATTAACATGGGGTATTCAACTATTCATAGAATGATGATATTGAAGGTCATTATATATATTTTGTTTTTTTGGCTTTTAAATAATACAAGAGATAATACAGTACTAGGGATATAACCTCAATGGGTTGGTTTAGTGGAGCATAACAGGAGTTGTATTCGAGAGGTCCCGAGTTCAACTCCCCATCATTAAATGTAATTACCTTCGTAAGTGTTCAATGAGCCCGGAGGTCTTCTCTGCCATGGACTAGAGAAATACATGGACAGGCAAATCCGAGTATCTGCCTAACCAAATTTCCCAATATAAATTAATCACAGATAAAGTAGATAAATACGACACACCAATAGTAAAAACAAACATAAATTCATAAACATATTGTCATCCACATATCCTAACATCTTAATTAGGATGACTAATTGATTATGTTTTTTTTAATAAAAAAAAAAGATGACTGATTGACTTGTTTTTTCCCTACTTTTAAGGGGATCAATAGTGTTCTCCACTTCCCCCCTCTATGACTCGAACCCACGACCATTTAGGTGTAGGTGAAGCATCTTACCAACTAAGCCGCTCTTCGTCGTCGACTGATTGACTTGTTGATTAGAACAAGTTGTATGGGGGCCATAGCCAATTAGCCATACCCATAATAACTAAAGTTATTTAACTTGTACTTCTACTAACAATCACTATGGAGCTAACTTCTTGGGAGTGTTTCAATCAATTAATGTTATTTAACTTATTGGGAGATTTGGCAAAAAGGCCCTCTCAATACTCTAACATTTTATGGAGTCATGTATGATGAAACTCAATATGTAAATGGGTGAGGTACACCTTGTACCACAATTAATCAATTTGACTTATCAAAAAAAAAAAATAGCCAATTAAAACCCCCGATTTGATATGGTATGGGGACCTTTTAGTGACACTGATTTATAACGAGAAGATGCCAAGCACATCATTCATGTTTCACTCTCATATTGGCTAAACATAAGAAAATTAATCATTGTTGCACCCCGAAAAAAAACCGGATTGGACCTTTCATCGTACAACGTGAAAATTTGTGAAGCCGCCATCAACATTTTTTATTTAGGGACCAAAACATTGAAAAAGGGTCCTTTTTAAGGCGGGTGGTCCTTTGAGAACTAGAGATGTAGGTTCGGGGGTCGGTTAGGTGTGGGGAAGGTATTAGCATCCCACACCTCCTTTCTACCGAAAGGGAACCTTTAACTTGATGTGCGGTTTTGACAGAGTTGATTTGAAACAATTCATTCTACTTCTTTTTTTATTTGAGAAAATGTTTTTGAAAACGGGGGAAAAGAAGAATCTTTTTATTATTTTTTAAAAGTGTGCTTGACGGGATGTGACCCGCTCCTACGTATCTCCCAGTGCGATGGAGAATTCAAAGCTTACGTAGTTCTCCTTAGTCGAGGAACTTTGTGTTGGTGTTTTTTATTGTAGGGGTTTTCGGTCCTAGACTGTACAGTCCACTAGACGTAGAACAAAGACAACCCTGCCTGTACAGACGACGTGCCCCCTACTTATTGAAAATGTTTTTTTGACTAAGGAAGAAAAAGATTTGTTGTGAGGTTGGTTGCTTTTATTTGGCAAGTATCTTAGGCTCGCCCGAACTGTACAGCTCGCTAACCCTAAGACGCTAACCAAATCTGGATGTACATCCGACTCGATTCCTTACTCATTTTTTGAAATAGGGTTCAAGTTGTTAATTACTTGTTTTGATTCTCATAAGTATCCCAAGATGTTTGAGCTGTACAGCTCCGATCTTAGGACGCTAGACAACACCGGCCGTACGTCCGACTTGCCTCCTTATGAGTTTTCAAAAAGGTTTATTGTTGATCTTAGAAAGAATTTGATTGTCTTATGAAAATAATTTGAGAAAAGATTGAGTTTGGAAAAAGCTTTAGAAAATGATTGATTTGAAGAAAGGAGAAGGGAGTTTGAGGGTGACATTGGTCACAAAAGGTTTGTTGGGATGGCGTGGCATCCAAAAGGAAAAGAAAGTAGAACATTCAATCAATTTCCAAGTCAAGAACCAAAGTGCAACATTTAACAAATTGCAAGCAAAGCAATCAACAATGTAAGCATAAGCATAAACATTACCAATTACAACATTTGAGCACAAGAATGACACTTAGTCATCAACATCTAATGGCATGCATATGTAAGATCAACAATAGGCACACAAAGAGATCATACAAAAGTTCAATTCAATTAGGTGTCAACACAAGATAAAGCACAAGGTTGAATCCCTTTTAGTAATCCTTGACGCTTGAGACAATGCACAAGTGCATAAGTGTCTAGTCCTTTTACCAAATCATCAACATTAAAGCATAACATTGACCTAGAAAGAACATCACATTTGCAAGACCAAAAGTGACCAAAAGAGGGCATTAACAAGTCATTTTTGTAACCAAAATTGATTAATCAAGTTAGAAAACTAGCATTTGCATTTTCAAGCAAGAATTGCACAAAGAAAATTGAATCATCTTAGGCAATCCTCATCACTTAAAGTGAAGTGCACTAGGCACAAGTGAGATTCCTCTTGCCAATCCTCAACATAGAATAACTTTGCAAACAAGTTACTAACAAGCAAACCAAAGTTTACAATCAAAGCACAAGGTTGTGTTGAGTCATCTTAGGCAATCCTCAACACTTAAAGTGAAGTGCACAAAGACACAAGTGTGAGTCCTCTTGCCAATCATCAACATATAACAATTTGCAAGCAAGATACAATCAATTAGCAACAATATTTTGCAATCAAAACATCAAATCAAATGCGTTGAATCATTTTAGTCAATCCTCAACACTTAAAGTTAAGTGCGCAAAGGCACAAGTGTGAGTCCTCTTGCCAATCATCAACATAACAATGACTTGCAAGCAAGATACCATCTATTAACATCAAAATAACTTGAGAAAACGTTTTTGATCACAATTGCAAACCCATTTCACAAGAAAATTAACAAACCCTAATTCTAATCATGATTTGCGAAGCATCACATCATTTTATTCAACAAAAATGCAAGATCATAGTGAAAACAACATAAATCACAATTTATTCAAGGGTGAGAAGCATCTCAAGCACCCAAACCTCCCACAGTGTTTGTCAAAATGCTTGAGACACCTCTCACCAACAACAATCAACAAATCAACAATATAACAACACTAAAATGCATGAATATGGTAGGATGCAAAATTAGAAACATGATATCTACATTTTGATGCAAAAAAGTTGAAGATGATGCTAGGTTTTAAGTAGTTTACCTCAAATCCAAGCTAAAGAATGACTAATATGAAGAACAAGACCACAAATCAACTTGAATCTTCACCAAACTTCAATGAAACCCACGAAATGCTTGCTTAAAAATGCCCTTTGATGATGCAAGCTTGAATTAAATTAGGAGAGAAGGAAGATATATGAAGTAGGAATGGAAATGAGGTGAGAAAATGGTGATTTGGTGAAGGAGAAGTGAAGAATTGATGGAGGAAGAAGGTGGTATGATTTCGGCCAAGAGAGGGAATTAGGAGAGGGAGTTGTGTGCTAGGGTTGTGTGAGTGAAAAAATGAGGCCAAAAGTTGTGAGAGGTGAGGTTAAAAGGGTATTTATAGAATGCATCTAGGTTTGAGGGTATTTAGGTCAATATGCACTAGTTGTGCTCTCGGATTTGATTTTAATTTTGAATCAAAGGCTAGGATTGAGGCTCACATGGATTGAGGACATTGAGAAAACACAAAATGAGAGAATAGAGAGGGTGAAATTCGGCCAAGAGGTAGTGGGAGAAGTCACCAAGTTTTGCTAGTTGTCATCTTGTACTATTGTACTATTATATGACCATTCCATTATCCCTTCATTTTTGATTATTCTTCTTAGGATAATTGTACAAAAATACACCCAATTTAGGCCACATACTAGGAACCTTAGGAATATGCCATTTTATGAGATCACCATGACCAAAAATATCATAAAAACCTCATCTTGAAATTTTTGTAGAATATTCCTTTTTGATGCCTTTTTTGAATTTGAATTTTTATGCAATTGCGTGCATGTATGCGCAAAAAAAATATATGACCAAGGGTGTCTTGCTTCAAATAATTTCCTCTAAAATTGCACAATGATTTTTGATGAAAAATTATCCTCTTTTTTTTTTGAAAAATGACCAAAATACCCTTTGCCCTAAAAACATTTTTTTGTCCAAAAATGCATTTCCAACCTAAAAAAAAAACCCTAGGATGCATGCACCATGCTCTTCACACTTTTCAAAATAATGCCACACTTCTCAATTTATTTATTTTTGTTGAGAATTAGGGTTTTGACCTAGGCGGACAAAATTAGGGTATGACAATCATCAAGTGGGATTTAGTGGAAACATTAGGCAACACTAAATTAATTATTGATTTATTGATTAATATATTACATTAATCAGCAGAAAACATATTTGACATTTTTTTTTTACAAAAGTTTTACGTGAGGGGATCTTGCCCTAATCTAAGATATGAAAGACTTTCAGACTCTCTGAGAACTTACAAATGTATACAAATTCTATCATACTCTACTAAACCGACCCATTGAACAGGTTATTATATCTCTGACCAATTCCCCGCCAATCTCTGTCTTTTTTAACCCCTTTTACTTAGGGTTCCCATTTGTGCTATGTTTTTTACCAACTCTTTTACTATTTTCAAAACTTTAATATAAATCAATTTACATTGACGGGAAAGAAATTATATGGATACTTTTCAACTTTTTGGTTTTTTGATAATTTTTTTTTCTTATTCCAAAATTTCTACTCAGGCCATTTAAATAAATGTTAGTAGGTAATGAATCGACTTTTAGTTCGATCGCTAAGCAAATCACAATGTCGACTACACTAAATTTCTTTTTCATCTCGTTATTGCAAAAAAATAAATTATAATTTGAATCTAATATTTCAGTAATGACCGTGTCGGATGCACTTTTGGTTTAGACACTATCGCACAATGAGTTCTCTATCGCATCAAGCGCAACAAATTTTTTTATTAGTTTATTAATTTTTTTAACCTGTTTTTAATTCATTAGTAATAAAGGGAAAATAAATATCTTCAAAACTAATATAATTTTGTACAATTAATAGAGGTTATCATTTTCGAAAGAATTTCGTGGGGTGTTAATAACTTTCTCACACATGCCGACTTGTGTAACCCAAGATTTGGTTTTTAAGACCTATTTTCTTTTTCAAAAGGGTTTTTCAATTTTTCCATAATAGTTAAATATTAATGACAATTTCATTGACCACGAGAAATCTCGAGATATTTCAGTTTCTACAAATACGACTTCATTGACTCATCTATTATCACTACCTATTGTACAGTGTTATTTGTCCTTAAGGACCTTAACCTTGCCAACTCTCCCTAACTCTCATCCCTCCCACTTTCCTTCCGACTTTTGTATTTTCTCCTTCACGTGTTTACTATTGCTATTGCAAAGTTTCTTCCATCACTTGACTAATATTTTAAATACTAACAAAACAATAATTTAATAAAATAAAATAATAATAATATATTATCAATATTATCTAAGAATACAATTAAATACTAATTTAACACAATTTAATAATTCAAATACATATAAGACCTTAAAATTATTAAACTTATAATTCATATAGCAAAGACATATTAATTAAGAAATACCATTTATGAAAATATGGTGCTTAGTTGAGTGAGAATTCCAAAAAGATTTGGAAAAAAATTTGAATTTTTTAGGGGTTTACTAGAAAATAATCTAAGCTCAGAAACTCAAATAAAAAAGGGAGGGCTATGAGAAGCAACATAATCTGGCTCCTCAAGCTTAAGCCTTAAATGAAAAATGGAAAAGACAACTGTCCAAGTCCAAGCAGCAGCAATAATAATAATAATAATAATAATAATAATAATAATAATAATAATAATAATAATAATACAACAACTTAGTGAATTATAAAAAAAAACAACTTAATGGATATTTGAAATTGACTTATTTAGATTTATCTACTAAGATAAACACTTGTAAATTGTTTAAGAAAACTCATGAAGACATGTTATGATATTTTCATAATCCATGTTTTGTTTAAGATTCACTTTTATGTATCCGTTTAAATTTTTATAATTTTAACAATATTTCTCTAGCAACTGTTAACTGACACAGCTACATGAGGTATTGAAAGTGATATTGTACCAAACATTAGCATGAAAGTTGAAAGTTGAAACTACCAATGTCATTCATTTATCTATGGGTCCGTGGGTACCATTCTCTGTGCCTCACGCACGCCTACATGTGCATATTTAATATCCGTGTTTTAAAAACCGAACGAGTCGGAGCGGTTGATTCGATTAAATCTTGACCCAACACTTTATACGTTTTGGTTATTTCAGTGATTAAAAGCGGTTTTACCCGATTCTAAACGATTTTAAGTAGTTGAATCATGACCAAGAAGCCTCACCGGTTCAATGTCCGGTTTGGTTTTCAAAATATTGTTTAATATACCTACAAAATGGATTTCAAAACATTAGTTTCAACGAGCTGTAATTTTTGTCTTTTTAAGTATTATATTAAACAATCAATTATCAATGTAATGCTGAAATGTAGCCAAGCTATAGAATGAATGATTCAAGCTACAATGATTGCTTTTGAAGCAAGTAAATTTCATAAGAACTAGCAGTTCCAAAGATAAGCATTTAAGTATTATAGCTAGCTAATAACCTTAAGAGAGAGAGAAGAAATACATGCATGAGTGGATGATTGAAATATAGAAAAAATAATTGTTCATACCCCTTAGAACTCTGAAGGGAAAGATTCCTAGTGAATTATTTATTACATGGCTTTTTTTTTATGAGAATAGGGGCCCAAAGACCCAAGAACAGAAAGCTAACTAATGGACTTCAGGTCCAGGCAGCCCACAACCATCATGGTTGAGCGAAAAGACCAGAAAATCTGGCACACAGTCAAAAATAACACTATTGCCATTACAATGATTGCTGAATTTAGCTAAGGTATCAACTGAGTTATTAGCCAGCCTTTTGATCTTCTTCCACGCAACTACCAACTCACCTTCACCCACTTCAATTATGCCACGAACTAGATGCTGCAGCTCACCACCGCCGTAGCCACCGTTCACCAGTAACGCCACCGCTTCCACCGAGTCCGTCTCCACTTCCAGACGGCCAAACCCTCTGCTCCACGCGATTCTCACCCCATGAAGAATAGAGTACAATTCAGATTCAAGCACACTACACGGTTCAAGTCAACGAGCAAACGCAAAGACGAACCTACCTCTGGAATCACGAAGCAAACCTCTGCAGCCAGCAGATCGACCATTGTTATTCACGGAACCATCACAATTCAGCTTCCAATTACCCTGTCTTGGAGGAACCCAATTATCACACTCATCAACAGAATTAAGGTGAATTTGGGGGTGAAGAATTGAGGAACGAGATATGCATTTCACCAGATCATCCACCATGTGTTTGATTTTACAGAGAGAAGCATATGTTGAATACGATTTCTGATTGAAGATGAAGTCGTTACGATTTCTCCAAATCAAATCGAGGGTCACACCAAACATAACACACCAGTAAGGCTCCTCAAAACTATCTTGCTTCTGATTTAAATTAGTTTTCAGCCAATTTTGCCATGAGTTATTGCTGAAAAATGAAATTTGGTTTCTTACTCTGAGGCTACTCCAAATCACCATACTTGTTCTACAATCCCAGAACCTGTGGAATAAAGTTTCATCACCAACATTGCAAATAGGACAAGCTCTGCTGGTAGACATCATTCACGGTTCCTCTCCACGTTTGTTAACACTGCTTCGTGACCCAGCTTCCAAAGAAAGGTACGAATTCTAGCATTACCCTTCCATTTCCATATGTAGTTAAGATTTATCATAGGGAAATTAGGAGACAAACCCAATAGAGAAGAATAGGCTGTCTTGGTGGAAAATCTCCCATCAGGAGTTAATCCCCAATTGAATTCATCATCATTGGCTAGAATTGATGGGGGAGGGAACTCCATGATCTTGTGTAAGATCTCATCAGGGAGAGAATTCTCAAAAAGAGGCCAATTCCACTCTCCATTATAAGACAGGAAATGTCTTATAGAGAGACTAGTATTCTCATAATTCACTAAAGTAGAGTAGTAACTCGCAAGAGCATCACAATCCGGAAGCCAAGCATCTTGCCAGAACCGAATATCCTCTCCGTTCCCAATTTTCCAATTGAGATTTGACCAAAACTCTTCCCAAGTATTTATCATGCCATTCCAGAAGTTTGAGCCTCTCCTATTCAAATCCATCTTAGGAAAAGATCGCCAACCACATTTATATTTATTCCTAGGTAAGGAAACCCATAAATCATTAGGATTAGAGCAAAAATTCCAAAGCCCCTTCATAAGGAAAGCAGTATTGGCAGCTCTGGTAGATCTCAGGCCAAGACCCCCATCTCTTTTAGGTTGACAAATTTTCTCCCAGCTAAGCAAATGAATAGCTCTGTGATTTTGCTCATCTCCCCAGATAAAATTTCTACACAACTTGTCAATTTCATCACAAGTTCCTCTAGGAATAACACTGGACTGCATCACATAAACAGGCATAGCTTGAACAACAGACTTAGCTAGAGTCACTCTCCTAGCAAAGGAGAGAGTTCTAGCCTTCCAGGAGCTCAGTCTCTGCTTGACTTTGTCAATCACATAGTTAAAAGTATTTAACCCCACTCTTTTGTGAAAAATAGGAACTCCTAGGTATTTCCCAAGATCATCAGTTTGTTGAAAACCCATAGTGTCGTAAATGTCCTTTTTTAGCAATCTAGGAACATTCTTAGAGAAGTAGACTCTATCTTATCATTACTCACTTTCTGCCCTGAACTTTGACAGAACTTGTGAAGAATCTGGTGAATAATCTGAGCTTGATCTAAAGAAGCGTCGGCAAAGGCCAGATGATAAATTTTTGGCCCACCTCTAGCAATCTGAATAGGGATCCAAAGAACAGCTTCAACATCCTTCTCAATGGCCTGAAAGAGTCTTTCGATACACAACACAAAGAGATATGGAGAGATGGGATCTCCCTGTCTAACCCCTCTCTTAGGATAGAACTCCTCCAAGGCTTCACCATTCCAGAGAACTTGCATAGAAGTAGATGAAATACAATGCCAGACAATATCAATTATATTTCTAGGAAAGCCCACATCCTCTAAAGTGTCTCTGATGAACTCCTAACTAAGCCTGTCATAGGTTTTCTCAATATCTACTTTAATGGCCATCCACCCCTTCTTTCCTCCTTTACTTCTCATTGAGTGGAAAATCTCTTGAGCTATAATAATATTGTCATGGCTATGTCTCTTCGTAATAAAGGAGCATATTGAGCGGGACCAATAAGCTTCTGAAGGCTATCCCTCATTCTATTAGAAATCAGCTTTGTAATAGTTTTGTAGGCTACATTACACAGACCAATAGGACGAAATTGTTTCATACTCGAAACACTGTCAGCCTTAGGGATTAGAGCCAAAAAAGTTGCATTGACTTCTTTGATTTTCCAAGGGTTTTCCCACAGCTCTCTAATCATATTACAAAAGGAAGGGCCAATGATATTCCATTGACTATGATAGAAGATGGCCTGATACCCATCAGGACCAGGAGCTTTGTAAGCCCCTATACTCTTAATGATTCTGCCAATTTCCTCATCACTGAGTGATCTCTCCAACTCCAAATAGCTATTTTCATTCAATTGAGGAAAGAGACCAGAGAGCTCATAAGGGGTAAAGGGATCATTACTCTCAAACAAGTTCTTGAAGTAGTTAGTAGCCAAGCTCTCCAAGACCCTAGGACCCGAAATCCACACCCCTTGATCATTCTGAAGGGAAGTAATCTGGTTTCTTCTTCTTCTAATAGATGTGACACCATGAAAATACTTGGTGTTCTTGTCACCAAATTCAATCCATTTAGCTCTAGACTTTTGAAACCAGAGTAATTCTTTTTTTGCCAAAATATCTTCATAAGCTTCCCAAGTAGATTTTTGCAGTTGGAGAAGATTTTCATTCCACCCATGACTCAATCTTCTATCAATGTCTCTGAGTTGATTGAACAATTTCTTCTTTTGGCTGAAAATGTTACCAAAAGTTTCTTTGTTCCAACCCCTGAGCACACCTTGGAGTTCCTTCAACTTCAAAGGAAAATTAGAAAGGTTGTCTCTCCAATTGTCCATGATCAATTGGTTGAAAGAAGGATGAGTAAGCCATATAGCTTCAAACCTATACGGTCTTCTTCTTCTATTATCATTTCTTCTATTCTCAAAGGTCATTAAGAGAGGAGAATGATCAGATTTAAGTTTAGGCAGATGAACAATCTCAGAATGCTCAAATCTTATCCTCCAACCTATATTAGCAATAGCTCTGTCTAATCTTTTCCTTGTGTTCCCCCTAGACCAAGAAAAGATGTCACCTTGAAAGCCAAGATCAATGAGATTGCAACTGTCCAGAGTAGTCTGAAAACCACTTTCAAGCTGTTGGTCGCGCACTAAAGGAGGGCATGTCCTCTCATAATCATGGATGACAGCGTTAAAATCTCCAATGAGAGACCAGGGTCCATCAACATCAGCGTTGATATCTTGAATCTCATCCCACAGAGACTGTCTAGGAGCATAGTGGGGGCTACCATAGACAATAGTGAGGAACCAAGGGTTAGAGTTTGGAGGACTAACCTTAATGTGAACCAACTGGTTTGACTCCTTCAAAACTTGAACATTCCAATGATAACTATCCCACAATAACCAAATACCACCAGCTTGCCCTCTGGCATCTTTAATAAACTGACTTTCGAAACCTTTCCTCTTAGCAGTCCTTCTAGCCCTCACACCACTAGTATGAGTTTCCAACAAAGCAATAAAAGAAGCAGAATACTCCCTCTTCATATCTTTTACCAACAAAACCTTTAGAAGCCGTCCCTCTACAATTCCAACAGATTAAATTCATTTGGAAAGGTTGGTATTAGAAGGGTCTACACCCTCAAGGACTTCCATAGGAGACACCTCTCCACTAGTACCATGCTTGTCAACATTTGAATTGGACTTCCTGGTCAACAGAGTAAAATTTCCTTTGGGAACAAAATCTCCACTATTTAAAGCTTCCACTCCATTATTGTCCATACGACCAAGGGCTTGTTGAATGGGCTCCAAGCTCTTAAACTTTTTTAAGAGATTCTCCCCATGAGTTTGGTACATAACCTTCATGTAACTCATGACAGCCTCTTCCTCCATTTTCTTTTCCAAACAAACAGTAGTTGACATACTAGTTGAAGGAAAATTCTCTTTGCCCATAGCAAGAGATTGGTTAGTTATAGGGTCAGATTGCAAACTAACCATTTTCCCTTTAACTTTTTCCTTCTCCTTACGGGTTAGAGATTTAGAATGATTAGTAAAAGACTTCCCTTTAACAGAAAGTTGAGGATTCTTACCTCCAAGAGGATTCTTCACTTTCCTCTTAATAATATTCTTGACAGTAGGTTTATAGGAAATACCTCCATTGATCACATTCTGATCATCCTCACCCATATGGTGAATATCCACTTTTGTCTCAACTGGTACAGCTTCTTTTATCTCACTAGGAGACCTCATGGCACCTTCTGTGCTAGTTACTAAGTTACTGGAACCCTCATTTGATTTCTTACCAATTCTAGCTTGATTGTTTCTTCTTTTTCTTGTCACATATTTGGGGATGTTCCAAGGACCCATTTCATGATCCTCTTTGGGAATTTCTTCCTGAATTTGAGTTACAGGAATGGGACACTGTTGCTCAGCAGAAACTGAGCTACTACTAGATGGTTGAACATCCATCTGCACAGTACCAGTCCCAGAGGTAGTTGACACCTCTTTGACAACCTCAATCAACTCTCTACATTTATCCTTCTTATGCCCGTATTTCCCACAACGAAAGCATATAGAATGCAAGCCCTCATATTCCAACACCATTTTCATTCCACAAACATAAAAATGTGAAGCTAAATGTTTCTCAAGGTCTAATTCAACACAAATACGAGCAAATTTACATCTAGAGTGTAGAGAAGTCATCTTATCAATTTTCAGCATAGTCCCAAGTGTAGAGCCAACCCTAGACAGGAATTTTTCATTACATAATTCCACGGGTAGCTCTGGAATGCGAATCCAAACAGCAACTTGTTGAGACATACACTAGTGCAGAAAAGACATTTAGCATCGGTTGTTTTGGACATTTAGCATCGGTTATCCGAGGATGCTAAATCCCCAGATGCTAAAAGTAGGACATTTAGCATCGGTTATTTAACCGATGCTAAAAGTCACATTTAGCATCGGTTGTATAGAATAACCGATGCTAAAAGTCTCTAACAGGCACATTTAGCATCAGTTGTATGGAATAACCGATGCTAAATGTCTCTAACATGCACATTTAGCATCGGTTGTATGGAATAACCGATGCTAAATGTCTCTTACAAGCACATTTAGCATCGGTTGTATAGAATAACCGATGCTAAAAGTCTCTAACAGGCACATTTAGCATCAGTTGTATGGAATAACCGATGCTAAATGTCTCTAACATGCACATTTAGCATCGGTTGTATGGAATAACCGATGCTAAATGTCTCTTACAAGCACATTTAGTATCGGTTGTATAGAATAACCGATGCTAAAAGTCTCTAACAGGCACATTTAGCATCAGTTGTATGGAATAACCGATGCTAAATGTCTATTTTTTAAAAAAAATTAATTGGCACTATTAATAGATATCAATTGACCAATTTATAAAATCCTAATATACAAAATTATTTCCAAACAGCAACACATAATAAATTCATTAAAATTCTTCAAATTTCATTTAATTTAATATCTTACAATACAATTCATGAAACTTAAAATTTCTACAAGTTTCTTACACAAACTTGAACAAAATGTTTCTAAAACACAAATGTCAAACTAAGGTAAGATAAGGTCTTAACAGAAGGTTTCTGACTTCCAGATTGAAAACTCAGTGTCTGTAGTGTAAATGTAGTTTCATAATTAGCTAATAGGTGGCATAGGTAGTGTATCACCAGATCAGTGTTTTGCTCTACCAGATCAGTGTAAATGTGCCGTAATTTATAGTTGACTTGAGTTGAAATCGTTTCATTATTGTAAAATGGAGAAGGCATTATGTGGACCTAAAAAAGAAGCCAAAAACTTGAATAAGAACATCTTATAAGCATCAGCAATATCATATAAAGAACTAAACATGCAACATCTTATAAGCAACCAGACAGTAAATAGCACTTGTTATCTCATATCTGCATAAAAAAGCATAAGAATCAGTCGCAATTTCAAGGCACATGCCATCCACAAATAGCCACGAATGCCAAGCATCAGTTTAGTTTCAGCATCTCATGCCAAGCATTTTTGTGAGGTTCACATTTAAAACAATACAAACATGCATACAAAATCTTGTTGCATAGCCCACTAGAGAGATGATTAAACAAGTCTTAGACAACCAAATCTTTCCTTAGATAAACTAACTTAATTAGCACATATCATATCAATGAGTATGATAAACTTGAGAATTATCATACTTAAGTATTTTCTAATTATATATAAGTTATAAACCTAAATAATAGACTAAAGTAGATGAAGTTTTCTCCAACAAATTCAGTAGCACTTACAACTTCAAAATACTAGCATCCTCTGCAAGCCCTTGAAGGTCTCTTGAACTTTTAACAAATGGAACTTCAACTAGATCCAGATTGCTCCTATTCTGTTGTAACAAGACCAAAGATGTATCATATATCATCAATTGAATTGGACACATACTAAAAGAATGGATAACTACTATGAACTAAAAGAAACAACTTAATTGTAATGACTAATTAAAATATTCAGCACTTGGTGAACTCACAAAATCTGGTAAAGAAATACAACTCAGCTAACATATCACAAAGTTGCACACTTCATATTCTTAGGGGCCTGAAAAGGAAATTCTTAAAAGTCAGTCAATTAAATAAGAAAACTGACAAACCAATAACTTAAATAAGAAAAATAACAAGAACTTTTAACAAAGGAAGTTGAATGTCTTCATTTCAAAAACATTCAATTTTATTAAGTGCCTTTGCAATCCCCAAGTTTTGAACACCATGAACATACACTGGTGATTATACAATATATGATAGAATGGGAAAGATGACTTGTTCCAAAACATAACCTCAAATCAGAGTTAAAAAAAGAGAACATATATATTACTATTCGACTCCAGTCCATTCCAAAAGTTCATGAAACTAACAGTTTGAGAAAAAAGTAATTTTAAGTTTTAATGGTTATGGAAACTACAAGATGTACCAAGCCACTAGAAATACAATCAAGTGACTTACCCATATCACATTACAAGCATTAATATAGCTTCACTTCCAGCTACAGAAGAAATTGGCCATACCAAATTGATCCAATTTCTCACGATAGCAAATTGGCCACCTAAGGTCTTTTGAAGTCGTCTAGCCTATAAAGTTATCAACAATAACGAATCCAGCTGGAGCACCCAAACCTTTGGATAGGTAATATATTCAAAAGAATATCAAGTTGGTAAGACTTATGTTAGAAGAGCCTTTTCATGAATCTTGTCGAATAAAATAAAAGGAAAAAGAAGAAACACACGGATACTAAATCAACTGCTTGAACAAGCCTATCCACAGGAACACCAAGTGCCTGAAAAACAAAAAATTTCTGTCCAATATTGCTTATATATACATGATGGCAGAAAGGATAAACATGAAGGCATTTCATTATGAAACAAAAGAGCTGAAAGATAGATTTCATTATGAATCAATGATCAAAGTAAACTAAAACATCTCATTATCTTTCAACATTGAAATTGACAAATCACCAAACCAATTACAATCATATGGATATTCATAATGCAAATATACAAACCTTGGATTGCCTTTGCAAGGATAGGATAGGACAAGTCCTGAAAAGCAAATCCACATGGAATAATCACTAATACTGCCTCAAGGCTTGCTATAGTTCTAATGAAATAATCACTAATACTGCCTCAAGTTCAACCCAAGCTAAACAAGCAAGAAGCTACATTCTAATGAAATTTCTATATTCCATCTTTTTACAAGAAGAGTTCAGAACAATATACGTTTAAAAAATAATGTTACCAATCATATGTGATAAATGGTAAAAACTAAAAAGCAAAACATTAATAGA
The DNA here is from genome assembly GCA_963573325.1 of Astragalus glycyphyllos. NCBI lineage: Eukaryota > Viridiplantae > Streptophyta > Magnoliopsida > Fabales > Fabaceae > Astragalus > Astragalus glycyphyllos. The sequence goes on from OY754311.1 coordinate 9,096,791, forward strand.
AAGGGGAAATAATAAAGTCAGCTACAACGAGTCTAATGCATCTTACATGCCCATTGACAGCTGCAAAGTGAAGAGTTGTCCTCCCACTGAGATAATCAACTTTCATAAACTGTTATTGAATCTAGTTATTCTCAAACAGAAACTTTAACCATGTAACTAGGAGAATATACTTAAAGTGAAGCCCAATGATTCGATTCCAACAGAACACGCAGTTTCAACTATAAGGCTCAGAAAGAAGAAAAAAAGGATGACAGACCTCACATTGCATCTGCAGAGCAGAAGGGTCTGTACAACTTCCTAATGACCATATCTACAAGCTTGCATCAAAGGCGTCTACAAATCAATGATCAAAGTAAACTAAAACATCACATTATCTTGCCAGCATCTACTGAACAAGCACCAGATTCATTTTCTGTCAAGTGTGTCAACCAAACGAAACCCTTGGCATGAAGGTCTTTCTTCTAATTGGCATTATTAACACAAACATACATTCCTCTTACATCAAATTGATATTGAAAAAACCAAAGATGACAGCTAATAATTAAAAATAGATACAATTAATTCCTAACAATTATGAAACAAAACCATTCATTCAGAGCTATTGATTTAAAAACAAATACTCACAAGATAGATAGATACAATACAATACAACTAGTAAACTTGATAAACAAAAGAGAGTCATCCAAAAATCATAACAAACTAAATCATATCACCGCATTCTAAGCCCAATTCAGCATCAAAAAAAGAGAAAAATAAAATCAAAAGAACCAAAAAAAAAAACAAGAAAGAGGAGAACCTTTAGTTTTTATTCAAATCGTTATGTTTGGTTACTCTCTGGTGAAGACGACCTTTAGTTCTGCCGCTGAGTAAACACCATGGCTATGAATGTAACTGTGAATCACCTGCTAGGGTTTCAGAATTTGAAGCAATGACGAAGACAAAAACTTAGGGTTTCAAAGTTTTGTTTGCACTGAATCGTGATGTCTGGTTACCTAAGCTTTCGAAGATTACTCTCTAATGAATCGTGATGTGATTACCTAAGATTTCAGAGATTAGAACTTAGTTTGCGAGAGCGAGAGCAAGAGCGCGAGAGAGCAAGGCTACGGCGTGAGCGAGAGCAAGGCGACGGTGACGGTTGGCTGGAAGGAAGTGGAGGTTCAGATCGAGAGTGAGAACGTGTTCAAAGTGAGATATACAGCAACAAGCTCACGATGAACGAAAACGAACTTAGGGTTTCAAGCGGTGAAAACGAAGGGAGAGGAAGAAAGAGTAAAGATGCTTACCATTTGAAAACGAAAACGAAGGGAGAGGAAGAAAGAGTAAAGATGCTTACCATTTGAAAACGAAAACGAAGTGACTTCTGAACGAAAACGAAGATTGAAGATTTCTGGACTAAGCTTGAAGATTCTGAACGAAAACGAAGCTTCTAAACAAAAACGAAGCTTGAAAACGAAAACAAAGTGACTTCAATGATGAGTTTGTCGCAGATCCTTCAAAAATGGAGCATCGCTTGTGTGAGGAAGAGAAGGGTTTGTGTGAGGAAGTGTGAGGAAGAGAAGGGCTTGTGTGCATCGCGTAAACGGGTTCTGTTTTGTGCGAGAATTGAAATTGGGTTTTGACATTTAGCATCGGTGCTTTTAATAGCCGATGCTAAATGTACTTGCCTTGGACATTTAGCATCGGTTGTTAAAAACAACCGATGCTAAATGTCCAAGGCAAGTACATTTAGCATCGGCTATTAAAAGAACCGATGCTAAAAGTCTAACGTGAACTTAAACTTTTGCTCGTAATTTCAAAAATGCCACCGGTTACACATTTAGCATCGGCTGTTCAAACAACCGATGCTAAATGGTGCTTTCTAAAGTCATTTTTGCACTAGTGATAGCATCATTCTTAGAAAAAAGAGGTCTCCATCTTTGAACAATAAGATAGTGGTCGGCCACTTTCCAAGGTCCTTCAAAAAGGGCATGCCTATAATCCTCTATATCCGAGAGTTGGACTAGATAGAAATCATTTGGCATATCAGATATACTCATAGTACCATTTTTCACCCATTCTTTCCTCAGCTTCCTTTCCAGCAATCCAAAATTAACTCTTGTTCCCAAAACCTTAACAATCAGGGCATTTCTCCACGGTTGGGCCCAAGAAGCTAGTTCATCTTTAGTGCAATGTATGACTGGGCACCCTGACAGTGTTTCCTTTGGGGTTTGCTCTTCCACTTCTTTGTACCATCTATTTTCAGGTAAATCATCTTTAAGGAGATCTCCCCAGCAGCCATCACTAATCCCTTCACCATCAATGACTTTCATTAGGGCTTCCTTGAAAGAGTTGGCCTTTGTAGCACTGATTTCTTGCTGTTTTTGCATATTTGTTTCCATTGTTGTAGCCTTTGGATGATTCTCCATTTGCATACTAATCAGTTCACCAAGTTCATCAGGAGGCTTCGAAATAGCCGTTGGAGTGGAGCGTGGGCTCATGCCCAAAGACAGGGGAAAAAAAACGATTTTACCTTCGCAGATCAAAGCTAATTTCGCGTACGTACAGTTTTGCTCAAAGTCGGTTTAAGCTATCACTATTACATGGCTTGTGGTGAACTTGATTGTAGCTTTGTAGGGGAAAACATATTGCTGAGCAAATAACTAATGGGAAAGGGATCTCTCTGTAGTGGTTAAATAAATGGAAATGATTTGGAAGTTATAATTGAATAATTGATGAACCCACATCACATGATAGTTTTCAATGATAAGGAGGGAGTTTAATTGGAGATTTTGATGAATAAAAATAAGAAGTTTGATGAAAACTTAAGAAGTTGTGAACTTAGGAAGTTGGTTTGTTATGCAGTAGTTATGTTGGTTTTCTTCGTGTTTTTGTGTGCAGGAACTAGATCGAATTGAAGATCGAGTGGTGCAAGCAAGAAGAACAAGTGGTACAAGCCAAGGACTTGTCGTGCTGAGTGGCGCGCAGGAGGCGCGCAGGTGGCGCTTCACGCGCAAGAAAACAGAATTGGCATGCTGCGGGGCGCGCAGGAGGCGCGCAGGTGGCGCTTCACGCGCAGGAAATCAGAATTGGCTGCTGTGGGGCGCGCAGGAGGCGCGCAAGTGGCTCGCAAGCGCCAGTCACGCGCAAGAAGGCAGAAGCAGAGGCGCGCAGCTTGCGCTTAAGTGGCGCTTAAGCGCCAGCTGAGCGTGAAAAACCTTAAAAAACACGTAAGGCCGGGCGAACGAGGGGGTCGACGAATTTTGGAACGCTAGAACGCGAAGAGCACTCATTCCTTCTCACCGGTATTGAAGATTCAAGGCTTGGGGACAAGAATTGAAGCTTCATATGTGTTCATCATCATCTTTATCTTGTAATTCTTCCTTTCTCTCTTCCCTTATCATGTGTAGCTAAACCCTAATGTTAGGGATGAATTAATTTTGACGTAACGCTATTGTTGCTGGTTTAAAATTATGTTTATGTCGTACTCTCTTATATTTTGTGAATTGAATTTCTATGCTTAACGCTTTCTATGATTGGAAAACTTGTAGAACGATATTTTATTCAATGATCGAATGGAAGTTTTATTATTGAATGTTTGAAATTCAATTCCTACCATTCGTAGTTTAGGAATACTCTTAGAATTGTTGTATGTTGCGAATCCCCGTTGTTAATGCTTGTTGTTAATTGAAATCGCCTAAGGAATTAGGGCTTTAGTTATCGGCAAAGGACTAGTTACCTAAGGAATTAGGAATTAGTTAGAATTGAGGGTTTGATAGCAAAATAAGAGAGAGGTTATCTTTCGAAATTAAATCAGTGACAATGGTGTGAAATCAACAGGCATTCATCCCTAGCATCTTCTCCATCGTATCTTTTCAAACGCGTTCTTCGTTCTACTATTAAAAACATAAAAAGAATATTTTATTGCTTTACTTTAGAGCTTCATAGCTCAATCAAATCAATCTCATCCTAATTCACTTTGGTTCCTTTAGTAGTTGTTAACGTAACTGGTAATTAAATTCGATCCTTGAGGACGATACCCGGTACTTGCCGGTTTTATTACTTGCACGATTCGGTACACTTGCCGAAATATTAACAAGTTTTTGGCGCCGTTGCCGGGGATCGAAATTACATTCACCAGTAATTCGAAGGCAACTGCTAATTCGAACCCGTACATATTTACATTTACTTTAGCTTTATTTTTGTTTATCGAATATATATTACACAGTTTGCTTTGACACTTGTCTGAGTTTCTTGTTGTCTCAGTGCATGCGTGGAACAGTAGATCCTAAAGATTTACTCTTCAATCCTGAGATCGAGAAGACTGCAAGAGCTAATCGAAAGGCAACCAAGTTAAGAAAGCAAACAGAGCAAAGAGCAACAACCGGAGAGTCTTCTGTGCAACCAACTTTAACTCAACTCATGGGAGACAATCCACCACCAAGGCGCACTCTAGGCGACTTTGGGAGGAGAAATCAAGGCGTCCAAGCTTACACCTTCCAACCTGTGGGAGCGGTAGCATTTGAGATAAAGTCTTCTATCCTCAATGCCTTGAAATCAGAACAATTCTCTGGGTCTGATGCTGAAGACCCCAACCAACACTTATTTCAATTCTATGAAATTTGTGGGTCCACAAATCCTGCGGGAGTGACTGAAGACCAGAAAAAGTTGCGGCTATTTCCATATACTTTAACTGGTAGGGCTAAGGATTGGCTCAACACTATCCCAGCAGGAACTATTAATAATTGGGGGGATCTAGAGAGCAAATTCTTAGAAAGGTTCTTTCCAATTTCAAAATTCATTAAGAAACGAGCTGAAATATCAAACTTTGAGCAAGGGGATGCTGAGTCTCTTTATGATGCTTGGGAAAGGTTCAAACTGTTATTAAAAAAATGTCCTGGGCATGGTATTGATGAATTTGTTCAATTGCAAACTTTCTGTCATGGTTTGCGACCGCAAACAAGAATGATGTTAGATGCCTCAGCTGGAGGGTCTTTGGGTACTAAAACTGCGGAGGAAGCAAGACAGTTAGTGGAGCATATGGCTTCTAATGAGTACAGAATTCAAAATGATAGAGGTGCAACAGTGAAGAAAGGGATGCTAGAGTTGGACTCTAATAGTGCTGTGTTAGCTCAACAAAAGGTAATGTCACTCCAGATCGAGGCTCTTACTAAACAGCTAGCTGCTGCCTTGCCAGGAGGATCTCAAGCCCCTGCAACTGTTCAAGCAGTGCATTTTGGTAGGTGTAATTATTGTGGTAGAGAAGTTCACGAAGGTGACTGTGCAACTCATGGAGACTCCAGTGAACAGGTTAATTACATGGGGAACTTTCAGAAACAAGGAGGGAATCCGTATTCTAACACCTATAATTCTGGGTGGAAGAATCATCCCAATTTTTCATGGAAAAATAATGATACAGCTGGGTCAAGTCAACAACAGCAGTCTCAACCATCTCCTCAGCAGCAAAGGCAATCTTCCCCATTGGAAAATGCTTTAACTCAATTTATGCAAATGACCAAGACCACTTTTCAATCCCAAGAGCAGACTATGAAGAATATGGAGAAAAATCATGAGGCTTCCATGAAGAACTTAGAGACTCAAATCGGGCAATTATCAAAGCAGCTTGCTGAATCATCTAGTAGTGGTTTTTCCGCTAATACAATTGATAACCCCAAAAATGAAACTGCAAAGGCTATCTCACTAAGAAGTGGTAGGGAGTTGAAACCTTCTATGATAGAGATACCCAAACCTAGAGAGAAAAGAATAAATTATGAGAAGGAGGTGTCCGGTGAGGCGTTGAATGAAAAAATTGAAGAAGTTGAAAATGACTTGAGTGAAAAAAGTGAGGGAGTTGTGAAGTCTAACCCAAAAGAAAACAATTTGTTTTTGAATGAAAAATTGCAGGTGGAAGAGAAGCCAAAGGCGACCCCCTCATACATGAAATTGCCATATCCTCATTTGAGTAAGAAGAATCAAAAGGATGAGCAGTTTTCAAAATTCATGGATATTTTCAAGCGGCTTCAAATCAACATACCTTTTGCAGAAGCTCTAGAGCAAATGCCCACTTATGCTAAGTTCATGAAGGAGTTGTTGACAAAGAAGAGGAAGTTCAAGGAAGATGAAACAGTTACTTTAACAGAAGAGTGCAGTGCTATTATTCAAAGGAAGCTTCCTCCGAAAATGAAAGATCCTGGAAATTTCACCATTCCTTGTACAATTGGCAACTTATCTATTGGCAAAGCTCTCTGTGATTTGGGAGCTAGCATTAATTTGATGCCCTTGTCTATGTTGAAGAGACTTGGAGGGGGTGAGGTTAAACCAACCAGGATGTCGTTGCAACTTGCTGATCGATCTGTAAAATATCCTTATGGAGTCTTAGAAGATGTTCTGGTAAGAGTTGACAAATTCCTATTTCCTGTAGATTTTGTGATTCTTGATATGGAGGAAGATGCAGAGGTACCACTTCTCCTTGGTAGACCATTTTTAGCCACTGGGCGAGCCTTGATTGATGTGCAACAAGGTAAGCTAATCTTAAGATTCCAAGATGAAAAGATTACTTTTAATGTTTTTGAAGCCATGCGCCATCCGGATGACAAAGGGAAATGTTTTAGGGTGGATGTGATTGAAAACTCAGTACAAGAAACATTTAGACATGATGTACCATCTCCCCCATTAGAGAAGGTAATTGTGAACTCTATTGAGGAATTAGATGAGAACTTGGGAAGTGAAATAGAAGACTGTATTCTGCAGTTTGAAGCTTCACAAATAGAAAGGGTTTTCAAGAAAAAAGAAGAGTTGAATAAGGGGGAGAGTCCAGAAAAAAAGACTCCAGAATTGAAACAACTTCCCTCTCATTTGAAGTATGTTTTCCTTGAGAATGATGATCTACATCCAGCTATCATTAGTAGCTCCTTGACCAAAGTGGAAGAGGAGAAGTTGATGAGGGTGCTAAGAAGTAATAAAAATGCTTTAGGCTGGACTATCTCCGACCTTAAGGGGATAAGTCCAGCATTTTGCATGCATAAGATCAAACTCGAGGAAGAATTCAAACCTGTGATTCAACCTCAGCGAAGACTAAATCCTACCATGAAAGAGGTGGTGCGAAAGGAAGTCTTAAAGCTCTTAGATGCCGGGATGATTTATCCTATCTCAGATAGCTCGTGGGTGAGTCCGGTTCATGTGGTTCCCAAGAAGGGTGGTATGACCGTAGTGAGAAATGATAAGAATGAGCTGATTCCGACTCGAACTGTTACGGGTTGGAGGATGTGCATTGACTACCGGAGGTTAAACCAAGCAACTCGGAAGGACCACTTCCCATTGCCGTTCATGGATCAGATGCTGGAGAGGTTGGCTGGACAAGCTTTCTATTGCTTTTTGGATGGATACTCTGGGTACAACCAGATAGCGGTAGACCCAGAAGATCAAGAGAAGACAGCCTTCACATGTCCCTTCGGTGTGTTCGCATATCGGAGGATGCCCTTCGGGTTGTGCAATGCTCCAGCGACTTTTCAAAGGTGCATGCTTTCTATATTCTCTGATATGATGGAAAATGCGATTGAGGTATTTATGGATGACTTTTCTGTTTTTGGTCCTAGTTATGATTCTTGCTTGTCTAACCTTGATGCAGTTTTGAAGAGATGCGCTGAAACCAATTTAGTTTTGAATTGGGAGAAGTGCCACTTTATGGTTAAAGAAGGTATTGTGCTTGGCCATAAAATCTCTGCAAAAGGTATTGAGGTTGACCAAGCAAAAATTGAAGTAATAGAAAAGTTACCTCCTCCTCTAAATGTAAAAGGAGTGAGAAGTTTTTTAGGGCATGCCGGTTTTTATCGACGTTTCATAAAAGACTTCTCCAAGATTGCAAAACCTTTATGCAATCTACTTGTTAAGGAGGCTGAATTTGTTTTTGATAATGATTGTTTGTGTGCTTTTAATATCTTGAAGGGAAAACTCATCTCTGCTCCAGTCATAGTAGCCCCCAATTGGGATGTTCCATTTGAACTTATGTGTGACGCTAGTGACTATGCAGTGGGTGCTGTATTGGGGCAGAGATCGGAGAAATTCTTTCATGCTATATACTATGCTAGCAAGGTTTTGAATGAAAATCAAGTGAATTATGCAACAACTGAAAAAGAATTGCTAGCCATAGTGTTTGCATTGGAAAACTTTCGCTCCTATTTGGTTGGTTCTAAAGTAATTGTTTTCACTGACCATGCAGCAATCAAATATCTGTTAACCAAGGGCGAGTCTAAGCCTCGACTCCTTAGGTGGATTTTGCTTTTGCAGGAATTTGATTTGGAGATCAAAGACAAAAAGGGGAGCGAAAATGTGGTGGCAGATCATTTATCTAGGCTGGACAACAAAGAGGTCACGGCTCGGGAGAATGAAATTCTTGAAGAATTCCCCGACGAGAAGTTGTTGGCAGTTGAAGAGAGACCGTGGTTTGCCGACATAGCAAATTACAAAGTAGCCGGGATGGTGCCGGAAGACTTCACATGGCAACAAAAGAAAAAGTTCCTCCGTGATGCTCAACATTACCTTTGGGATGATCCGTATCTCTTCAATAATATATAGCCCTTAATTTGATTTTTTATTATGAAGTAAGCTAGAGTGAGAAATGCTACAGCTAGTGCTAGTACTAGTAGCTATATATCTATGATGTGCTACGCTAACTAACTGGAATTTTTAATGGGTCCATGGTGAAGTAAGATGAGTTTCATTTCTAAACAATAAGACAAAAATAAATTATAAAATTGTAAGGGTATCTTTAATTTAGCAAAAGAAAAAAGTTTTATATGAAAAAAAATGGGTCTGCTAATCATATCTCTGTTGAATTGTTGACAGTGTGGGACTAGAGAATTATTTTCTAAGCCTGAGGATTTAGATATAATAAAATCAATTTTTGTTGCAATCAAGTACTAAATACTTGTTAGATAAAACTAACAAACTACCATGTCAGCTTTTTTATTTTTATAAACTGAAAAAAAATTCTCTAATACATCTGCTACACTGGTCGTGCATTTTTCACCTGACTACACTCAACCAGAATTCGTTTTATTTTTGTTTCTTTTTCGCTACTTTTGGTAGTTTACCCACGATAATTAGGGTTTTTAGCTCTCCAACAAATCTATTTAAATAAGTTTGGGTTTTTTTTAACTGCCATGAGAATATTATATATTAATTTACTCATATACTTAGTAATAATTCAAGTTATTTCTCCCCTCTATACGAGAATTGAAGTCGTCCTCCCCACAAACTCAACAACACAACCAATTAAGTAACCAATCTAGGTCATATGAATAAAGTTTCTTATCCCTAATTAAACAAAAACAAACAGTAGAACATGGAAAAAGAACAAAGTTTTTGTACTGAAAAAATCTTAATGCGAACTAGAACTTAAGGTGTCCATCATATTTATACGGATGGGCACAAGACATTATGTGATGGCTGTCTCAACTTCCTGAACTGAAAATAACAATTCAAAAGAGAGGATGATTGTGATGTTATATTCAGACAGTTATTATATCTAGCTACTTTACAAATATGATAGAATCACCTGCATAGGCAACTATTACCGTTGAATTTTGTTCACAGAATTAGCATACAATTGTTGTTGTGGACTACAATGATAAGGACTCATCTGGTCACGTTTGATAGGGAAAGATGGCCCATGAGATGCTACTGAAGGTTGTTTTTATTGTTCCCTTGATAACCAAACTTTGGTTTCATTTTAAAAAAATTCTTTAATTTTCTTCCTTTCCAAAGTTTGAAACTTCTGTTTTTTATTATGCTTATAATTAAATACAAGCCACCCTCTGGTCCTCTCCACTCAGATTTTAGAAGAAAATTTTGTGACAGCAGAAATTAATTTGATGCACTGTTCTTGGAGGTAGAGGTGAAAAAACTTCCACCGTGATGAAGTGAAGTTATGAAAAAAGAAAGATTACTTCTACGGTATATGTGAAATGAAAAAAAAAAAAAAGGCAATGTAGTGGAAGCATAAAACGTGGTGGTGTGTTGTACACTACACTGAGAAATCAACACAATGTATTAATGCGCCCATACTACAAGAAAAATTGATATAGCAATGGAAATTTAGAAACGGAAATATGTAAAATTTAACTTTTATTTCCGTCTCTAAGTATTATAAGCAATGCTAAATTTAAAGATTAATTTAAATTTTTATGTATTAATTTTCTTCGGTATTTCAACTTTTTCTAACAGTGACACATGTAAGTGTAAACAATTTATATTTGCATAGGTATATCCTAAAAGTATCAAATCTTTTCAATTTTTAATTGAAAGACACTTCAAACTTATTTAGTTGTAAAGAAAATTATATAACAATAAAAAACTCCTTATTAACCACAAGGCTCTATAATTAGGGTTTCTTCCTTCCAGAGCTATATATGGAGAAATTTCCGTCGCTAACTGCTTTTTTTCTCGCTAATCTCTTTTAGTGACGGAATTAGCGACGGACGAAATTATGTTGCTAAAAACCTTGACGCGATTGTTTAGCGACAGGCTAAATTGGTTGCTAATTAGCAAGGGAAATCCCCTCACTAAATCCGTCGCTAACCTAGTTATTTTTTAAAAACAAAATTGCTTCTCATGTTACTAGTTTTGGTAGCTCAGGCAGCCTTTGGTAGTCCAGAATTCTTTTAGCATGGAGAAAAATAAATCTCCAGAATTCCTTAATAAGGCTTCAACCTTCTGCTGCTAGGCTGGCCACCAATTTTATATATATATATATACACTACAAAAAAAAAGCTCATTTGCGAGGGACGTTAGCGAGGGAACCCTGGTCCCTCGCAAATTTAAGAATTAGCGACGGATTGGTTGAACATTAGCGAGGGAATTGGTTTTCTCGTTTTTTCTGGACATTAGCGACGGAATGGGCACGTTTAGCGACGGAATTTCCCTCGCAAAACACAGGGCGCCAAATTAAAATTGCGTGGCACGCAAAATAAGGAGGTTAGCGACGGATTAGCGACGGATTTGATGTCCCTCGCAAAACGTTCTGACCGTTGCAGTGCCTAGGGACGCGTGGCACGCAAAACGAGGAGGTTAGCGACGGATTTGATGTCCCTCGCAAAACGTGACAATTAGCGACGGATTTTCTGTCCCTCGCAAAATCCGTCGCTAACCTAAATAAATGTACCGTTTTTCTTTTTTTTTCCTCACTCTTCTCTCTCACTCTTCACTCTTCTCTTCTCTCTCACTCTTCACTCTTCTCTCTCACCACCCATCCGAATACTCCCCTCTCTCACCCCCTTCTCTCAAATCCACAACCACAACCACCACACAACCACCACCACCACCACCCACGGAACTCCTCTTCCTCTCCTCTCTCCCTCTCTCACGATTTCCCTCTTCTTCCACCACCACCACCACCCACGAAACCACCACCACTACCCACGAAACCACCACCACCGGAGCTCCTCTTCCTTTCCTCTCCTCTATCTCTCTCTCTCACGATTTGCCTCTTCTTCCACCACCATCACCCCCACGAAACCACCACCACCACCACCACCGGAGCTCCCATTTCCCTCAATTTGTAAGTTTTGATTTGCACTTTTTATGATGTTATAATTTTAATTTTTGATTTATTGAAGTTGTTTTAATTTATTTATTATTTGCTTGAAATTGAAATTTGTTAGGATTGAAATTTGGTGTTTGAAGCCTACAATCGCACCGGAGTGCGCACCGTCACCGAACCACCTCACCGGACGTCAATCTCGCTCATAACAGTTAGTTTTTAAAATAAATTGTTGTTTTTAAAATAAATTGTTGTTGTTGTTGGTTAGGATTGAATTGGTTAGGATTGAATTAGTTAGGATTGAATTATTTGTTGTTGTTATTGTTGTTGTGTGTTAAGTTTTGAATTAGTTAGGATTGAATTATTTGTTGTTGTTGTTGTGTGTTGTTGTGAATTGGTTAGGATTGGTTAAGTGATATTGTAAAATGTGAGTTGTAGGATTAAGTGTGAAATATGAGTTAAAATTGAGTGAATATTGTGAAATGTGAATGTTAGTAATTGAAAAATGAATATAAATTTGTTAAAGTGAAATTGTTGAGAAGAGTTAGATTGAAAATTATTGAGAATTAAAAATTGTGTATGTTGTTAATTGTGTCAAATAGTTGAAATTGAAAAGTGTATTATTTTAGAGTTGTTAATTGAAAATTGTTTAATTGTTGTTTTGATGAACCCTAGGTTAGATGACTGTGTGTTGTTGATGGAAAAGGGTGAGGTGTTGTCCCTCACCCCCATAATTTGCTCGAAATCATCTCCATTGAGATAATTGCGAGACGATACTAACAACGGTAAGGTTGGGAGTTATATGAAATAACTTCCTTCACTACTTGGATGGAAAAGGGTTTTGTGCTGTCCTTGACCCCCATACTCGGCTCGGAATCATCTCCACTGAGATCATATCGATGCCACTAACTTGATAGGTTATTGGGAATGTTATGGGAATCTAACACATTTTCTTAAATATGTGTAGATGAATTGGTATGAATTTAATCGTGATTGGGTGTATGATCGGTTATTTCCTAGAAGAGCGGGTTTAAAGCAAAGTTTTGTAATTGGGGTTGAACAGTTTCTTGTTGTAGCGTGGCGACATGAATTGGCTAGACGGGAAAAGGGGGTTAGATGTCCATGCTTAAAATGCGACGGAATACCTATTAAGACCGATGATGAAATTAGGGAACACTTGTATCGTTGGGGTTTTAAGCCTAATTATTGGATTTGGGTGGAACATGGAGAAAAAGGACGTCCAAATTTTGACGCAGGGGCTTCAAGCAGTTCTGGTTTTGGTGTTGCACGTAATGAAATTTTTGAGTCGATGGAAAACATGATTTGTGATGGTCTTAGGGTGAATGTGCCATTTGATGAGCCTCAATATGACGATTATGATGAACTTCCAAATGAAGAAGCACAAAGATTTTATAACTTGTTAATAGATTCGAACAAACCGTTGTTTGAAGACTCCCCACAGTCAAAATTATCTATGTGTGTGAAGCTTTTATCTCTCAAGTCGATGAGTAATATTTCTGAGGTGGGTTTAGACTATGTGACTGAAATGATGTTGGAAGCGACACCTAATAAGGATAGTTTGCCCAAAAGTTATTATGAAGCAAAGAAGTTAGTTTCGAAGCTGGGATTGAATTTTAAGAAGATTGATTGTTGTTCAGAAGGGCACATGTTATTTTACAACAACGAATTTGGTAAAAACGATGGTGAGCTACTTGAATGTAAATTCTGTGGAAGACCGAGGTATCACGATCGTAAAGGGGCAAAACGTAATTATAAACCAATCCCGATAAAGTCGATGTTCTATTTGCCTATAGTTTCAAGGTTGCAAAGAATGTTTGCATCGGCCGAAATTGCGCAGAAAATGACTTGGCATTATGACAATAAGTGTACCTCGGACATTTTACGCCACCCATCTGACGGTGAAGCATGGAAGCACTTTGATCAAGTGCATTCTGATTTTGCCTCAGACCCACGGAATGTTCGGCTTGGCTTGTGCTCTGATGGATTTACTCCGTATATCCAAGCATCGGCGTCACCCTACTCTTGTTGGCCAGTCATTGTTACCCCTTACAATCTTCCTCCTGAGATGTGCATGACTAAGCCGTATATGTTTTTGACTTGTCTTATACCTGGTCCACACAATCCAAGGGCTAATATTGATATCTTTTTGGAACCTCTGATTAATGATCTTAAGAGATTGTGGGGGGGTGTTTTGACATATGATGCAACACGAAAGAAAATTTTTATGATGAGAGCGGCATTGATGTGGACAATTAACGACTTTCCTGCATATGGTATGTTGTCTGGTTGGGGGACTCACGGTAAATTGGCATGTCCCCACTGCATGGAACACACAAAGGCGTTTACGCTAAAGTACGGGGGCAAGAGTTCTTGGTTTGACTCACATCGTAGATTCTTACCACAAGATCATAAATTTAGAAAGAACAAAAATGCCTTCAAGAAAGGGGTAGTTGAAACAGATGGACCACCGCCTTTGTTGACATCAGGTGAAATCTGGAGCAGAGTTATGGATTTGCCACAAGCCACAGAGGTAGGGGAGCTCACCCGACTGGATGGTTATGGACGGGTGCATAATTGGACCAAAAAAAGCATATTTTGGAATCTCCCATATTGGAAAGATAATCTGTTGAGGCACAATCTTGATGTTATGCACATTGAGAAGAATTTCTTTGACAACGTATTTGCCACTGTGATGAATGCGAAAGATAAAACCAAAGACAATAATAAGGCAAGATTGGATTCTGCTCTTTATTGTAGCAAACATCGATCTGATTTGAATTTGGTGGAAATGCCTAATGGGAAGATGTTCAAACCCAAAGCCAAATATTGTATGACACCAGATGAAGCGAAAGATGTTTGTCGATGGTTGAAAGGATTGAGGATGCCAGATGGTTATTCTTCTAACCTTGCGAGATGCGCCGATGTGAGCACCGGGAAGATGTATGCGATGAAAAGTCATGATTGTCATGTATTCATGGAGTGTTTGCTTCCAATTGCTTTTGATTCATTACCAAAGTGTGTCTTGGAACCGCTTACTGAAGTGAGTCAATTTTTTAAAAATATGTGTTCTTCAACATTGAGAATGGATGATCTTATTAAGATGGAGCAGAATATTCCTTTCATTATCTGTAAGTTGGAGAGAATATTTCCTCCCGGTTTCTTTGATTCCATGGAGCATTTACCGGTTCACCTTGCGTATGAAGCAAGACTTGGTGGACCAGTTCATTATAGGTGGATGTATCCATTTGAGAGGTAATTATCTATTTCAATTAAGTGTCTTTCGTTCATATATATATATGTAGATTAATGAAGTGTCTTTCGTTCATATATATGTAGGTTAATGGGTGATTATAAACGATCGGTGAAGAATAAAGCTAGAGTTGAAGGATCGATCTGCGCAGCTTACGTACACCGTGAAACAATTTATTTTTGTTCACATTATTTCAACAACTTTATGTTGTCAACAAATAATAGAAACCAAATGGAGGTTGAAGAAGAAAGACACCCGCTCGCTTTATCTGTATTTAGCAAACCTGGTCGCCCCTCGGGAAAGAAGTCAACCAGCTACTTATCAGATAAAGAGCATAAATCAGCACATGTTCATGTCTTGATCAATTGCACTGAAATTAAACCATATCTTGAGTAAGTATGCTCCAATTTCATTTTTAATCTATACACCTTTAGAGTATGAAGTTAAATCAAGGTTTGATCAACTTTCAATATATGAATAATTCCTTTGCAGTGCATTCTTACGAATTGAGGGTATAGGCGCTGAAGAATCTTCTATTCGTATACATGAAAATTTTCCATCTTGGTTTAAGGCTAGAGTAAGTAGATAAAACTAATTTTAATGTCATATGTTTAAAGTAGATATGAGACATGACTTATTTTTTCCATATGTGGTTACTTAGGTTTATGAAGCGGAACCAACTCCCCAAATCCAACACTTGAGGAACTTAGCTGAGGGTCCTTTTCTTGAGGTGACCGAGTGGCACACATACCTAGTTAACGGTTACAAATTTGACACTCAATCATGGAGTGAGGGAAAAAGAACAATTAATAGTGGGGTATATGTTAAAGGGGAAACTGGAGGAGGTGAAAATGACTACTATGGTGTGATTGAACACATATATGAACTTGAATACCCACGGTTAGACTATGAAAAGAAAATAGTTTTGTTTTTGTGTAGATGGTTTGATCCATCAGTTAGAGGAACAAAATTGAATCCAAAATGTAATACCGTGGACATTCGAATGAATGGAAGGTATAAACTTTATGATCCGTTTATCATGGCAGAGAATGTGAGGCAGGTGTATTATGTTCCATATCCATCAACTCGGAGAGGATGGTGTGTTGCAATTAAGACAAAACCTCGGGGTCGCATTGAAGCTAATGATGCGGAGGATGACGTTCCTTATCAGGTGGATGAAATTTCGGGAGTAAATGAGGTAATTGAAGTTGAACAGATTGACTCCTTACGTGATGATCGATTCCTAGTTGAAGAAGTTGAAGCAGTTGAAGCAGTTGAAGCAGAAGTTGATGAAAATGAAGAACATAATGAAGATGAAGAAGAGAATGAATATAACGAATATGAGCAAGATGAAGATGAACAAGATGAAGAAGACAATGAAGATGAATAATTTTATTAATCTTATGTTGTATTTAAATTTATTAGAGTTATTGTTCTTGTGTTTTCTTATGTTGACTCATTATGTTGTCTTTAAATTTATTTTAATCATGTTGACTCATTATGTTGTCTTTAAATTTATTTTAATCATTAATATATCATGATTGTTCTTGTTAATTTAGTTTCTTTAATTTATTTATAATATACATCATTAATGTTGTTAGTATCACATTTGGTTTCTCTTTTTTTCATAGATATGGATCCAAGAGGTTCTGACCCACCGAGACGTGCAGGGAAGCAGATTGCCGATGAACCTCCCAAGAGGAGGCGTAATCGTCGTAATCGTGAGGTGGTTCTCAACATTGGGAACATGAGGCAGGGTCATACATCATATATGAGTCCACCAGGTACCGAGCCGATTGCCCCACGACCTCCGTCTCCATCTGGTCCCGGATTTTTTCATTTACCCTCGCATGGGCATTATATGGGCCCATCATATATGTATGCAGCAGGGCATATGGGTGCACCACATATAGGCTCATCATCTGGGCATATGGGCACACCAGTTGGGCATATGGGTGCACCACATGGACATATAGGCTCATCATCTGGGCATGGCAGACCAGCAGGGCATATGGGCGCACCATCTGGACATACGGGCAGACCAGCTGGGTTATCTATGCCTACCCCATCGCCCCAGGATGATATTGATCCTGATATTGAGCCCGAGCTGGATGATATTGACATCGATGAAGAGATGGTGGAGGTGGTTGTTATCGATGGTGTTAAACTAAAGGTCATTTATCCTAGTGGTGACGCGTAAGTATTTTGTTTGTTTTTTTTTAAGTTAATTTATGGAACGACTTATATTTGATTGTTTGATATATCTTTCATTATGCAGGCTTCTTCCTGCAAAGGTAGCTTCATCGAACATTACCCGTGTCATCCGAAAAATGTACTTTCAAAAGTTTCGTTCAAAGTGGACTAAGGTCACTGACGAGGAAAAGAAGGAACTGCTGGAATTCTTTAGGGTAAATGTCAATTATGTCATTACTTATATTGTTAGTTTAAATTTAATGTTTAATATAATTACTAATACATATTTTTGTTTTACTTAGGGTAAAGTGACATGGCGCGAAGAAGATGATGAAGAAGTGGGAAGAGTTTTTAATAAAAGGATGAGCGCTCAGTTATCAGATTTGCTTTATAAGTTGCGGGCTAAAAATCAGCGGCCAAACTACATGAGTGAAGAAGTTTGGAATGCCTTCCAGGCTCATTGGGCTACAACAAAGTTCAAAGCTAAATCTGAAGCAGCCAAGAAGAATAGAAACTCAGAGAAGGGTGGCTCGCTTCACACCTGCGGGTCCGTCAACCAGGCTCAACATGCTCTTAGATTGGTATATTATTTTAAAAATCTTTGTGTTATTTTTACATTGGTTAATTAGTTTGCAATATTTGAAAATGTATTTCATTTTACAGAGTTTGAAGGCAGGACGCCCTATCACTGCTCCTGAGCTGCATAGAGTCACCCATTTGAGGAAAGGGACTAACGAGTATGTTGATGACCGCGCCAGGATTACTCAGGTAAATATACAGCTTGATTTGTATTATATAAAGTTGCTTTGTTAAAATAGAGCGTTAATTATGCTATGTTCTGTGGTTATGCAAAACAGGAGCAAATTAATGAGATCATGTCTCAGCTGACTCAGGGGAGCTGGGACCCTGCCTCACTTGGTGAACTTCCTCCTGAGATGCGAGATCTGGCAAACGTCAATTGGGAGAAATTAATTGGTTGGTACAAGGGTCGTCTGTATGGTACTGGGCCAATGGCTCCTATTATGGGTTCTAAGGGCTCGTCTAGGGCCGGGAGCAGCAGAGGACGCAGTCGACCAGCTTCTACTAAGTCAGATGCGGAGACAGAGCAGCTTAGGCAGGAGCTGCAATCTACTAAACAGCAGCTGGAGGATACTCAAGCGGAGGTTAGGGGCTGGAGGGCAGACCATGCGAAGGTGCTAAGGAGACAGGAGCTGATGTATAACTATTTTAAGAGCAAGAATATTTTTCCAGATGAGGAGGAAGATCAGGAGCAAGCTCAGCAGTCAGAGGAGTCAGAGGAATCAGAGGAGTCTGACGGCAGCTATTAGGATAGTTTGACATTTCTGTACTTTTTTATTCGGATATTATGTTATTTTTTATTCGGATAATATGTTGTTTTAATTCGGATTTTATGTTGATTTGGATTTATATTATGTTGATTTGGATGGAATTAAAACTGTTTTAGCTATTTCAATCAGGTATAAAATCATGTCTATCAATAAAAAAATAAAAATAGGTTTAGCAGAAAAAAAAATTTTAAAAAAAAAATTGAGATTAGCGAGGGAAAAAAAAATTTTAAAAAAAAAGGGATTAGCGAGGGATTTAGCGAGGGAAAAAAAAATTTTAACAAAAAAAAATGGATTAGCGAGGGATTTAGCGAGAGAAAAAAAAATTAAAAAAAAAAAAGGGAATTAGCGAGGGATTTAGCGAGGGAAATGTTTTTTTTTTTAAAAAAAAAAAAGGATTAGCGAGGGATTTAGCTAGGGAATAGTCCCTCGCTAATTAGCGACGGATTTTAAATCCCTCGCTAAATGGATTAGCGAGGAAGGATTTAGCGAGGGAACCTGTCCCTCGCTAATTCCCTCGCAAATGACCATTAGCGAGGGATTTTGGTCAGTTTGCGAGGGAAATATCCCTCGCTAATCCCTGTTTTTTTTGTAGTGATATATATATATATATGTGTGTGTGTGTGTGTGTGAATGATATTATAAAAAATAATTTATTCTAAAAAATATTGTTCAATTTTCTGTTTGATCAAAAGCTATATTTTTTGTGAGCCTCTTAATTTTTGTTAGCCCTCTCACGCAACATTAATTAGTCATTAAAAATTAACTTGTTATTAATTTTAAAAAGGCCTAACTTCTCTATTTAAAAAACTTCACTTTAAGACTAGTTTTAAGCCTAAACTATGTTGGATCTGTATCTACTTGCTAGTTATTTGTTTAGATCTTAAATATGGGTGGAAAATGTGCCAACACAGACTTTCATTTTATACCAATTCTTGTTTTAGCTTATGTATAAAGTTGCGCCATTGAAGGGGCAAGCAATTTTTTGCTTTCCAAGCACTTTATAGGCATGAGACCCTTGATGCCTATAGTACATGGTGTATCATTATTGGCTTAGCAAATTAAACCAATTCAATACAAAAGTATATATCATATATATTTTGACCTTGTGCTAATTTTGTCTTTTATTTTTTTAAAAAGTAAACAAACAAAACATGAAGTTTATTTAGAAAATATTTCTATCTATCTGTATTCGACAAACCTTCAAGAAGATATTGTCCCCTTTTCTTCTAGGTTACATCCTCATTTATTTCTTATAATTTAGACTGAGGGAGTAATAAATTCCATAAAATGCACAACTGCAAATCCAATGCTAAAATAAGACTTTTAATTAACTCATATTGGGTGACTCTTTTTCCTTTTTATCACATTAAGAAAAACCCAAAGATTCCACCATAGTACAATCATTATTCAAGCTGGTGGATCCAATTGATCCGTAAAATATTGCGATCAGAAAAATACTTTATCACGAAAATCTAATATAAATTTGTCACCTAGTCAAAAACAAGTATATTCAAGTTCAACCATCTGGAATGCATGATATCACATGTTAAAGGAAAACCATAGTTTCTGTTGCATATAAATATTTTTAATTTTCTTTGTTTATTAATATATATGTGGTGCCTTATACAATAGGTGAAAGATTCCGATTCTGATTCTGCAAAAATTAAAATGAATAACCTAACAATATCTTTCTTTAATTTGTACTCTAGATATCTATTAACAACAAAGAAAAATACTCCCTCCATCTCAATTTAAGTGTTATTTTTGCTATTTTTCCTTGTCTCAAATTATTTGTCACTTTAGAATTTTAAAGCAACATTTATTATTTTTTTCCAGCAATACCCTTACTTTTATTTGTCTTTCCAACTTTTCGACTCCTCTCTCCTCATAATAACATAGGGGTATTTTAGTCATTCCATACTTTTTAAGCATAAAAAATAGTATCTCCAATCATTTTCTTAATACCTGCGCATAACTTAAACGACAGTTAAACCTAGACGGATGGACTATTTATAAGACTATGATTTAGTACTAGGAAACGAATCCTCTGCAAATATGATAATGGCTGACGCAACTAAACACCAATTATGGCATTTTCTGTGCTGTCTTTGTTTAAAAAGAGGATGTAAGAGTGGGTCAAGTCTTTAGGACTATTCTGGTTTGAATCATTCCACTTGCAAAAAAAATTTCTCTCTGATTTTGCTAACAAACAAAGTGAGTTTCCTTAGATGTGGGATTATTTTAATAAGGTGGGTCATCCCTTTATGAGCCGCCAAAGCCTAATTTGTTACTACTACCTTATGCAATTCACCTTCAGCCACACACACACTTTGATTCAGATTTGAATTTTGGGTTTGACACTAATTTTATTGGGAGAGGAGAACCACACACCTCGCTGGCAAAGTCGGATATACACGTGGCCAGTTAGGTTTTCTAGCATAGATTAGTTACCGACAAAGCTGGTGGATACTGCGCACCAATAACACGGTAACCAATAAAACATTCATTAGTGAGGGTGAAATTAGGGCCCGTTTGGATTGACTTATTTGAACTTAGCTACTTGTATAAGCATTTGTAAAACTATTTGGGAAAGTTTATAGAAACAGCTTATGACATGTTCATAAGTTGTTTTCAACTGATTTCCATAAGCTCTCTAAGATAGTTTACGAAAACAGCTTATGACTTATAGAAAAATAGTTTAACGTTATCTGATCCTTTATTATATAAGCAACTTATGCATAAGTACCTATATGATAAGTGTTTTATGCCATAAACGCTTAATCAAGCTGTTTATCCAAAGAAGCTTTTAATTAGACAGTCTATATTTGGTTAAAAGATTCTGAGGGCTAAAATTTGAACAACACAAAAGCGCTGGTTTTTTCCTATTCCTACAATTTGTTTCGTATTATAAAGTTTTTTCCTTTTTATAAAGGACTTGGGAGCCTAAAGTTGCTACTTTAGCAACTTCCTCATGTGGGAAAAAGATTGAGTGTCATTAATACTGTTTTTTGGTATATTTAGACTTATTTTGGAGTGAATAAAATGATAGAAAAAATTGTATAATACGATAGAGAAAATATTTTAACAAAGAGATAGACAAAAAAAACTAAATGTATGCTTGTGTAATGCTATAATGCTATTGGTGA
This sequence comes from Astragalus glycyphyllos, assembly GCA_963573325.1. Classification (NCBI taxonomy): domain Eukaryota; kingdom Viridiplantae; phylum Streptophyta; class Magnoliopsida; order Fabales; family Fabaceae; genus Astragalus; species Astragalus glycyphyllos. The sequence continues at coordinate 9,118,265 of OY754311.1, forward strand.
TCAACAAAGTAGATAAATTCTCCTACTTACGAAAATATAATAAAAATTTAAAAAGTATGCTTGTGTAATGTAAACCAAGTACAAAGTGCAATAGAAAAACACAGCATAGGATGCTTGAATGCTCCAGTGGGACCCACTTATAAGAAGAATTGGGCCTGGGGCCCATCCTGCCAAATGCAACCATTTACCAAGGGGGCCTCCTGTCACAGTGAAAGGTCTGTGTGTGTGACCCACTTTCTGCCTGCTCCACAATCTAAGGCCCATAGAAATTTGTAAGAATTCACTTATCTAATAATGGGCTATAATTCTTTTTTGCTAGAAAGCATGTTTTTCTCTAATATAATTTTGGATTAATTACAGTTTTGGTCCCCCTATTTTCACCAACTCACGATTTTAGTCCCCCAAAAATTTTTTTCACAAATTTAGTCCCTGTATTTTCATCAACTCACGATTTTAGTCCCTTAAGAATTTTTTTGACGAATATTTAGTCCCCCTATTTTCCCAATTTGTAAAATCAGAGTCCCCCTACCCCTATAATTTGGTCAAAATTAGTGCTGAGTTGTCAGTCACTTCACTTATCCTACGTGGCTGACACGCTGGCTTGGTTTGTTGGAATTTAAACATAAAAATTATTATTATATTTTATTATTATTAATATTATTACAAATATTGTTTTTTAATTATTATATTTAATAAATAAAAATTCCATGTTCACAAATTCCAAATGGTTTGCTTTTGAAGGAACAATGCTTCGGGATTAGGGTTCGCAAAGGGAGATGAAGTATCGAATGAATAAGAAGATTGAATTTTTATTTATTAAATATAATAAGTAAAAACAATTTTTGTAATAAAAATCATAATTTTTATGTTTAAATTCTAATAAGGCAAGTCAGGTGTCAGCCACGTAGGATAAGTGAAGCGACTAACAACTCAGTGCCCATTTTGACCAAATTATAGGGACTTTGATTTTACAAATTGGGAAAATAGGGGGACTAAATTCGTCAAAAAAAATCAAGGGGGACTAAAATCGTGAGTTTGTGAAAATAGGGGGACTAAATTCGTGAAAAAAATTCTTTGGAGACTAAAATCGTGAGTTGGTGAAAATAGGGGGACCAAAATTGTAATTAAGCCTATAATTTTTTGTTCTTAATTTTGAAATGTTATCATACGTATTATTTTATGTGGAAATCTTCAAAATATGAAATGAAAATAGAATTTAATTTATATATGTCACCTTCAACAAATTGATTGTTATGTCCAATGTTGTTATGGGTATAATAAGTTGTGTAGGGATGGCAATGGGGCGGAGCGGGGGCGGGGAGTTTTCCCGTCCCCGCCTCCCATATTCTCCCCCATCCCCATCTTCATTCCCCGCTTCGGGGAGTTTTCCTCCCCCATCCCCATCCCCGCGGATCCCCACGGTTCCCGCGGGGACCCCAAAAATTTATTCAAAGTTAGCAAAAATTAAGATTAAAATATAATAAAACTGCAAAAAATGTATAAAATTTAGTCTTACATTGATATTTTAATATTTAAAAAGTATAAAGATAAGAATAAAAATATAAAACTTAGCACAATTTAATATTTTATTAGTATTTTTATTTAAAAACACAATAAAAGACTAAAAAATCTATTACTTAGAATATAATATATATCTATAATATAAACATTTATGTAATGTATTCGGGGGCAGGGTCCACGCGGGGCGGGGGATATAGACCCATCCCCATCCCCGAATTGACTGCGGAGGGATTTTCTCCCCCATCCCCATCCCCACGGGGGAAAATTCTCTGCCCACGGGCCCCAAACGGGGCAATCCCCACAGGGATCCCCACTTGCGGGTAGAAATTGCCACCCCTAAAGTTGTGTGCTTTTGAATACATGTGCTTTTAGCAAATTCTACAATGTCTTTAGAATTTGCTTATCAAAAAATAAAAATAAAAATGTCGTCAAAATATTATTTCGGAACTCTTATGCCAAAATGATATGACGTGTTTGTCAAGTTTTAGATAAATAAGCAATGTTTTTGTAGCTTTATTTCATTTTACAATTAACCTTTTTTTATCTGGTAACCTCAACAATTAACCTTAAGTTGCTGACAGTATTCTATACTAAAAAATGATAATTACAATACCTCGAACCTGAAAGCACGACAAAGGAAACCCAATTCGTAACAGAACTACCATGACGCTGATCATATTTTGTGCTGAGAATTGTTAATTAAGACAGCAGGAAAGGTTTTGTTCCTAGTAAAATCACGAGTTTTATCATTTATATTTGGAGAACTTAATTCATCTCTCTTAACTCAAGTTATAATTAGATGATATACACACACTCTCTATTTCTGACTCATCAATTGCAGAGTGAAAGAGACATCGTTAATGGAAAAACGTAGGCGTACGAGTTCGAACCCCACTCCCCCCTCCCCTCTAACAACTAACACACTAATTACTAACCACTTTATCAATCAAAAATATAAAATAAAATAAAATACCATCAATTGCATTTACGTCACACTAGTAAAGTGATAGTATTAGTTGTTTTGTTGTTTAGTCTAATTATTCAAAGCATCAATTATGAATATTGCTGACGTTAAATTGAGTCTCTTCCCCATCGTTATCACCTTTCTTCTCACATCTGCTATCTTATTACAAAATTGAAAAACTTACAGCATGTCATTGTGCTCCGACGTGGTGCTGATTAAGACCACATATATATGTACATAAATAGATAGATACTTAGGTGGCACATAACATATGGTTGGGTTAAGCGATATTTAAACGTTGAGTAACGTTATTTGGAAAAAAATTGTAGACACATATGGAAAACTGGCATGTTTTTCATCATGAAAAGTAACTAATGATGAAAAACAACATGCATGTTTATTCTTTGGATTTGTCTTATATTTTGCTCGTAGACTCTCTAAGACACACAAGCGCATTTTTTAATATTGGCAACTAAATGAGTTGTTTTAGATATTTATATTTTTTGGATTTTAAATAAAAAAACCTAATAAGGTAGTTGTATATAAGTAAACTAACTAGAGGTTTTAATTTTGGTCCAGTTTAACAGACCGGTCTAATGACTTAATTTTTGTATTGAGTCGAGCTCACTAAATAGATGTCCAAAATTATATATATAGGGTCGTTTTCCCCAGTCCAATTGGTCTAGGTGCCAAGTAGGGTAGGGTCTGCTTTTTTATGTTTTTATGAATATTTTAATCGTTTTCTGTGTTAAAAAGTTGGATTGGACTGGATTAGCCGTAGACACAATGTTTTGGGCTAGGTTAGGCTACAAACACTACAAAAAAAAATAGTATTGAAGGAATTAGCGACGACCAAAATCCCTCGCTAAAATGGTCCTCGCTAATGCGTAGCGAAGGAAATTTAGATCCGTCCCTAATATTTAGCGAGGGAACTAGCGAGAAAAAATCTCTTGCTAATTAACAAGGGATTTAGTGAGGGAAATTTCCCTTGCTAATTCTGAACGCCGTGTGTCTTTTTGGATGCCACGTGTCAAAACTTTAGCGAGGGATTTAGCAAAGGATATTTCAGTCGCTAATGAGCACTCATTAAAAAAATTGAAAATCTGATTTTCTTTATTTATAACAAAATATTATTAAATACTAAAATTTTAAATAAATAAAATAAATAAAAATAAATATTCTGAGAGTACTCAAATAAAATCCAAATCAACATAATCTAGTCTGAAATTTTATAGCATAATCCAAATCAACACATAAACATATTCCAACTCCAAATCAACATAAACATAATTCAAATCCAATCAACAAATATAATACTAATAGGGTTCGTCAGAAACAATAGCCTCTTTAGACTCAGACCACACAGACCCATCTGACTTCAAGCTTCTATAGTACCTTAACATCCTCTCCTGCTGGCGAGACACACTCAAGAAGTCTTGTTGCATACTTCTGATATATAGTCTGAGTCTCCATCTGCTGCTGAGTCTGCATCGGTTGTATCTGCTGCGCTTGAGCCTCTGCAGCTGTTTGAGCTGCTTTGTGACCTCAACTGAAGGAGGAGGAGGTCGACTACTAGAGGGTCCGGCCACCGCTAATTCCCTCTTTAATGTATTTTAACGACTGATTCTACTTCCCTCTCTAATATCCGTCGCTAATTGTTTACCGTGGATTTTGGTAAACACCGTTGGTCTCCAATTTGGTTAACTTGCAGGATCAACCAGTGAATCCTAAGACCATTTGTGTTTAGAGTTTTTACAGAATCGCTTGTGTTCTTGCTGTTTAACAGTAAAAGAAGAAGATAACCGTCGATTTCTCCGCGAAACCGTCAAATTACTCCAAATGAGGGAGGATAAAACAAAGAGAAAATTTGCAGGAAACGTAAAGAAAAGGAAAAATTAATATTGCATTAATTTAAAGGGGTGGTACACAAGATCATACATGCGTTCCTTGTACTCGTTTCTCAGTGCGTGTCGATACTTTGAGCGTGGGAACTTGGTATGAAAATTTGTGACCCTTGTTTCTTCTCATAAACTACTATTTATACAAAGGAAAAGAGAGGGAAAAACTAAACTAAGTAACTACCTAGAAATTCGAAAATTAATAACTGCTACTCCTACTTTCGACAAGAACCGCTTCATCACGCTTCGACCAACTGCTAGTTCTTCAGCGCATAACTGCTCTGTTTTCTGTCTGTCGAAAGCTTGTGTCTATTTTCCTCTTTCTTGCTTTTGCTTCCCCGGAAGCTTGTCGAACTTACTTTGCGCATGACCATTTTCTCTGTCGAAATACTTTGGTCTTTGTCAAAATATAAGTCAAGCCTTGTTGACCATTTTCAATGAAGCCTGTCGAAATTACAGGCTAACACTAATACACCTTTTTTGTAGTGAAAAATAAAGTCTAACCCATTTTTTGTATTTTGACACGAGGACTGGCCTAAGTAGCCCGATTTGAAAGCCCTATAAATAGCTCATACTTGACCCACAAATTTATATTTTTAATTTTGTACTTAATTTTTATTTAAATTAGAAAATTAAATCAATTATTACACATATTAAATATCAAAAAATGTAAAAGAATTATTTTATATTTCATTTAAATATAAGTAGTACATTTCCTCAATAATTGAGTTGATGGAAAAATTTGTGAGAAAATAAGTAAAGTGCGATGCTAAAGAGTGTGTTTTGAGTTACTTTAGAGTCGATCAGAAAAAATTTAAATGTTCAAATACGCGATGTTCATTCCTCAATAACCGGTTTGGTTAAAAAATAATAATAATTTCTGGACAAATTACTAAAGCGCGATCATAAAAAATGTGTTTTGGTGGACTTTAAGATTAAAAAAAAATACGTAAAAAATTGCTTACGCAAATGATTCAAATACCTAAAAAAAATTGCTTCAAAAAAAAAAGATTAAAAAAAAAACTTTTAACTGTTCAAATATGTAAAGTTCATTCTTCAGTAACCGGTTTGGTAAAAATAAATAGTGACAAAATATGTAAAGTGTGACGCTAAACAATGTGTTTTGGAGTACTTTAAGGTTTGGAAAAAATTTAACTATTCAAATGCGCCAATAGTTCCATCCTCAATAATCGGCTTACGCAAAAGAAAAATTAATTTTGTGACAAAGCATTTATCAGTCTGTTTTTGGTACTTTAGGGTTTCGAAAAATTTTAAGTACCCATCACAAATCACCCCTTCTTCTTTAGCTAGCATTCACGTGCTTCTAAAGACCATCACAAATTCTCAACTTGAATAAGAGGGAATTAATTATAGAGTTGAATTTAAAATAATTATAGAGTTGAATTTAAAATAATTGAGACATTCTAAATAATTCTTTTATTTTTTCCCTTAAAAAACTATGTTTGTTTTAATTTTAACTCAAATTACCTTTTTTTAAGCTACTCAAATTACTTATGTAAGCATTTTTTTTCATTTCAAAATTTAACCTAGATATATGTCACTATATTGTTTCATCACATAGTTCTATTTGAGTTAGGTTTGCTTTTTTTATATAAAATTCTCCAATAATATATTATTTATCAAATAGTTCAAACACCCTAACAAATCTAAATATGCATAATACTATCTATTTTCTTATAAAGGTTCACGGGATAAGATTTGGTATATAAAGTTGTAATTGTGTCCAAATTATCTTGTTTTTTCTAGATAACAAAATAAATCGCAACTTCATAAATGCTTATAGAAATAATGGTAGAAGACCAAAATTGTCATTTACATAATTTTTTTCCTTTTCATCATTCTCACCGCAGTGAAAAAGTGAGCGAAGCCTCTATATAGTTGCCAAAAGTGGCAACAAAATCCTTTCCACAGTGGTGGTGGGGGATGAGATGATGAACATAAACATCTAAAAATGGAAAGTTTTATTCTAGATTCACATGTTTGAGGCCTACTCTCTCTCCTCTCACAAAATTGACGAGTAATCCCACACACCACTACAGTGCCGTGCCATTGACGACAAATTTCATTTAATTTTTTAATGATGTATCTACTACACACTCGACATTAGTTAAACATAAATTCATAGTCCAGTGTTTTTTTTTATTTCCTCGATCCATAATAATAATGATAACATATCAGAGCAAGTAAATTCAGATAAAATGCACCCCAAACTCAAACTCAAACTCAAATTCAAATGAAATTACAACATTATATATACAGAGGAAATAGCACCTATGTTATCCCCGGCTCAAGTACACAAGAGCAATGGATTCATAGTATTAGTAGTAACAGTTATAAACACTTGAATTGAATTTCTCAATTCAATAAAATCTCCGCTTCCGACTTCTCGCGGCGGAGCAACCATATTCTGCCGCGATATGGCGAAAGGTCGTAAATTAACGACTAGCCGGAGTGAGCGTTTGTTAGGAAGTTATGCCTACTCTCACAACCAAGGCTCAGCCGCCGCTGACCCATCGGAGCTCCGGGAAGAGGATATCTGGTCAACCACCGATGACGCCGGCGATGCTGACTCAAATGTTGAGCGGGAGTCATCACACTCTGCCACCGTGGAAAGCAACGGTGGATCATCGATTCGGAGCCGGCGCCGGATTCCTCATAACGACGACGACCACTGTCACGTTGGTGGCTTATCTCTAGCTTTCGAAGATCCAGCAACTGCATCTTCGAGGATCGTGCACCAGTTCCGCGCGCATGAGGGAGTAGCGTCGTCGCCGCGAGGACGCCACATGGCATCATCGTTGCCGGTGAACGTGCCGGATTGGAGTAAGATACTCCGAGTTGACTCAGTTGAGTCGCTACACAACGCGGATGATGACGACGATGAATTGGAAATGGTTCCGCCGCATGAGTATTTAGCGCGCAGCCGTAAGATGGCGGCGAAGTCGGTTTTTGAAGGAGTGGGCCGGACTTTGAAGGGTCGAGATTTGAGCCGGGTCCGTGATGCCGTTTGGAGTCAGACCGGGTTTTATGGTTGATGAACCGGTTCAGGTTGTGGGTTGTGTAAGTGGTTTTTCTTTTTCCACCGTGTTTGTAATTTAGTTGATTATTGTTATTATTATTGTGGTTAATTAATCAGATTCAATAGTGGTGGTTGATTTTGTAAAAAAAAAATTGTTTAATTAGAATGGGTGGTTTTTCTGGGGCAATGATTCGGTTGGGTTGGGTGGACTCGGGTGAAGTGAGTCCAACTCAGTGGCCAGTGAGCCTAAGCACTAAGCAGCAAGTGCTAAATAAATAAATTAGCATGTAATTGAAGTTGGAATTTTAATTTCTGAATTTCTGAATTGTGATTAAAATTATCATATCAGGCTAAGTAAGACCACTGCAGTTTTTACTTTGGATAATTATGTTATGCTTTTGTTTTGTTCAGGTGAGTTGGCTCCTGCAATATAAATATGTGTATGTATATGTCATGTGATTTATGATGAAGATGATGAAATCCTAAAACAGAAAAGAGATTACTGGCTTTGGCAATTTGCACCAAACCCATTTTTAATTAAACAAACAAGCCACGGCAGCCAGAAAGCAACTTATTATTATTAATATAATTGATTTAATTGATAGTTTGGTGACAACCTGAAATATAATACCAAATACCAACATGGTGTAGATAGTGAACTTTTTAACCATGATTTGATCGAGGGTTTAATTTCTGAAAGATGCATATGAAAAAAAATTAAATGGAAAAGATTAACTTTTTAAATGAATTTCAGTATATCAAGAAATTATTCCACACATTTGTGCGTATGGATAAGTTTAAAAAAAGTAAAATGCCAAATAATATTACGATGGTTTGACAATAATGAGACGAGCAACACCGTCCTCTCTGAGATGTCTTTGTAAGGATACACTTTGGTTGGATGGTTCTTTCTCAAATAATGAGAATCACACAAATTCTTGGTCTTTCCTTTTTGAACTAAGGACCTATTTTGTCAAGGGAAAGAAAATATCAAAATATCATCAAGTTTCTTTAATTTCTGTTTTTTAAAAATATGTTATGGTATAGGCTCCCTTTCCCCCTTTTGTAGACGAATAACTAAATATTTCAACTAGAGTCGTGGAAGTGATTATTACAGACATTAAAGCTAACTTTTAAATAACATTATTGTACTTTTCCTTAGTTCACAAAATAGCATTCGACTCACTGAAAAGGAAAAAATTTACATGCAAGTATATAAAAATTTGAAACTCTACTAAGCATTTAATGTAGCTTAAATAAATTTAAATTTGGATGACATCAGTATATTTCACGGTGAACAAGAATATTGACCCAAAAAAAATTCCGATTTCTAATGACTTTTTTGGTCAAAGTTTCTGATGACTTTAGGTGAGCATAAAATACACACATCATTCAATCATTAACTTAGTTGAAGTTGGCCTCTCCTTTTAAAGCGAAAAAGTTTAAATACATTTTTTATGTGCGCATCATTGTTGGTCACCTATGGAGTATTTCGATGATTGACTAATTTCTACTCGTTTGTAGGAGCAAATTTTGCAATAGCTATCATCAAATTTGTGCACTGCATGAATTGAACCCAAAAGGATCAGGTCAACCCTCCATATCCAGAGTAGTTTATGCCATTGAATCATCGGTGTTGGTGAAAAGAAAGAGTCTAATTAGTGGTGGTTATTATAATATTGGGAAGTTGTCTTTGTGGGAAGACTGAGCTAGTGGGGGAGAGAAGTGTTTGGGTCAAATGAGCTCGGGGACCCCACTCTAATTGGGCCTTGACAGCAAATAGGTTTAGATGATGGGTCGAAATTCTTACACATAATTTCCAAGTTAGCTAAGGACTTATTTTGTCATAGCAGTCCACATAGTTATTTGCTTCGACCCGAGTTGTGAGCCAAGCTTGCTACTTTGGCCTTTTATTTCCTCTAGTTAGCCTGTTGTATTTTGTATTTGCTACCTCTAGACAATTTTTGGATTGTTTCGGTATGGGCTTGCCCATTATCAATGAAATTGATCTACCTTAAAAAAAACCTTTTATCATTGCTTATTAAGGGTATCTAGGTCGGCTAGGGGAGAGCGTTAATAATAGATTTGGTAATACCAAGACAAATGAAGTCTTGCCCACTCAATATAGTTGATGATAATTGTTATGGTTAGTCTTTTGACCACATACACCCCTTCTTTCGCATCTATTCACACCACACAAAAGCCCAATATCAAAGGGCCCAGTCCGAACATCAAGGGCTCAGATCAAACCACCAGATCGGACGGTCCTGATTCATTGGAATCAACACCACCCCACTCTATAAATACAACATTCATTGCCTCATTAATGGTAAGCATTCTCATATTTATCACTTCACTAAGACTATTCCACTGACTTTAGCATCGGAGTAACTTTGCAGGTACAACACCAGCAGGATCGGATACGGTCATTGACTAAGGATATCAACCACTAACTACCTCGGATCGCTCTTCAAGGTCGGAAGTACAGTGCAGAACATTGGCGACCACAGTGGGAGATCTCAGAACCAAGATCTTCTCCCCTCACCTTAATCAATGACGACTCGAAATCTTCGTTCCAAGGCAAACAGCCACACAGTGGGAATCCATCCCGACCCTATCCTGAGACCGGTCATGCCCCATTTGGCCGAACCTCAGGCAACCCCGGACGGATTCGTTCAGAACCTTCCAAACTCCGATCAAGGGCGAGCCCAACATCAAATTCCGGACCTCGTTTTGGTACCCGGAAGCTCCGCAAGGAATCGCGTACCTCCTCAAAATCAACTTTCTGTCCCGACCGATGCTGTCCAACAGCTCGTCCTACTGCTCAATCGATATGAATTGGCAAACCAAGAGAGGAGTTACCGATTTACGGATCTTGAAGCACATGTGGCGGAGCTCCGAGCTCGGAATATTCCGGATCAGATCTCGCCCGACCGAGATCCCGCCGAAAGAAGAAATCCGGCTCGAAGGCGCCAGATCTCGCCCGACCGAGATTCATCCGAAAGAAGAAATCCGACTCGAAAGCGCCATCGATCTCCACCCAAAAGGAAAGTTTCCCGTTCGCCATGCGTCGGTAGGGCAGACACCGATTCTTCACCCGAAGTACGTTCTTCTCTGGCATCCTCTTCTCCTAGGCAACGATCGAGGAGTAGAGAATATTCACCTCGAGGATATCGCCCTCAAAACCGCAGGCACCCGCACCATCGGCACCGATCTCCACCGCAGAATCAAACAACCGAGCGCAAAGGCCCTTTTACGAATAAAATTGATCGGTACCCAGTGCCCAGATATCTCGAAAAACCTCCAGAAGGATTGAAGACCTACTACGGAACGGGCGACCCAGACAGACATTTGAGTTACTTTGACACAGTAATGCAGTATCGCAACGTCCCCGTAGAAATGAAATGCCGAATTTTCCCCCTAACATTGGAAAAAATAGCATCAGAATGGTTTGAGACCCTCAAATCAAACACAATCTCCTCGTGGGACCAACTGGCCAAATTATTCTCAGCTAATTTTTCCCATTCCAAAAGCAAGCCAAAAAACAAAAACATCTTAGCATCCATCATCCAAGAGAACTCCGAATCTTTAAGACAATATATAGAGAGATTTAATAAGGAAGCAGTTCAAGTTCGGAACCTCGATGATGCCTTCCGAGTTTACTTCATGGGAATGGGGCTGCGTCCCGGAAGCCCGTTCAAAAAACACATCAACACATGGGAGCCAGAGAACCTCCAGGATTTCCTCCAGCTATCCCAATGTTTTATCAACGAACTCACTCGTTGCTTAAAAGATCATTCCGATCTTTTTGCTTGGTCGGCGAACAATATGCCCGGAATCCCGCCAGAAGTAGCATGTCACCAGCTCGCCGTTAATCCAGAAGCAAAATGGGTCTCTCAAAGAAGACGGGCTCAGAGTGGAGAGAAGACCATCGCCGCCGCAAAAACTGTCGAAGATTTAATCAAAGCAAACTTTATAACAGAAGTCAAATACACGACTTGGTTATCCAACCCAGTACTAGTTAAAAAGAGCAACGGTAAATGGCGTATGTGCATCGATTATACCGACCTAAACAAAGCCTGTCCGAAAGACGCCTTTCCAGTCCCAAGTATTGATCGCCTCGTCGACAATGCCTCCGGTTTTCGCCTACTTTCTTTCATGGACGCTTACTCTGGTTACAATCAGATCGCCATGTTTCCTCCAGATCAAGAGAAGACTGCTTTTATGACGGACCAAGGTAACTTCGCCTACCGAGTTATGCCCTTCGGTTTAAAAAACGCCGGAGCCACTTATCAAAGAATGATGAACAAAGTTTTTCAAAAATAGATAGGCAAGACCGTTGAAGTCTATCTTGATGACATGATTGCAAAAAGTGAGCGGGAAAACGACCACGTAAAAGACCTTCAAGAAATCTTCGCTGAAATCAGGAAAAATAACATGAGACTAAATCCAGAAAAATGCACTTTCGGGGTCCGAGCTGGAAAGTTCCTCGGTTTCTATTTAACAAGGAGGGGAATTGAAGCAAACCCCGACAAATGTCGATCTGTGACTGAAATGCGGACTCCAACTTCCAAAAAAGAGGTCCAAAAACTCAACGGAATGATCGCCGCTTTATCACGATTCCTGTCGAATGCGGCATTCAAATCTCTCCCTTTATTCAAGCTTTTGAAAAAAGAAAAGGAGGACGACGAAGGAAAGTTCAACTGGACAAACGAGCAAGACGAAGTCTTGCAACAACTCAAAAAAGCACTTTCAGAACCACCCATCCTAACTCGCCCGTACGAGGGAGAAACTCTGTACTTATACCTATCAATCTCGGAGGAAGCTTTGGGCGCCGTTCTCATCCGGGAAACACAGACCGGTCAAAGTCCGATCTACTTTGTAAGCAAAGCACTCCAGGGACCCGAATGCAGATAACAGCAAATAGAAAAAATCGCCCTCGCCTTGGTCGTCGCAGCCCGACGCCTCCGACCATATTTTGTGGCACACCAGATAGTCGTACGCACCAACTATCCAATAAGGCAGATTTTACACCGACCCGACCTTGCCGGAAGAATGATGAAATGGGCGGTAGAGCTCTCCAAGTTTGGAATCAAGTACGAATCCCGTACGACGATGAAGGGCCAAGTTCTAGCAGATTTTGTAGCAGAAATGATTCCTGCTGATCCTATTAACGACATCTGGACTTTACACGTTGATGGGTCTTCCAACCCCAAAGGAAGCGGCGCGTATTTAATGTTGGAAAGCCCGGATAAAGTAATCATTGAAGTCTCCCTTACCTTCGCTTTCCAAACAATAATCAAGCAGAATACGAGGCTTGCATCGCAGGTTTACGATTGGCAATTGACCTACGAATCTCTCAGGTCAATCTCTACACGGACTCGCTCTTGGTCGTTTCACAAATAAACAATCAATTTGAGACCAAGGATCCAACCCTGCTGAAATACCAACTTCGAATCCGAGAGTTACTCACACAGTTTAGAACAGCCGAAGTAAAGCACATCCCCAGATCCCAGAACCAGAGGGCGGATATCCTATCAAAACTCGCCAGCACCAACGTCGCCGGTAATCACCGGACAATCATCCAAAAACTACTTAGAAGACCCAGTATCTCCCTTATTCCGACTTATAGTTCCGCAATTTGTTCGATTGAGGAGGACCAAAGTTGGATCACTCCAATATTGGAGTACATCAAGACAGGAATTGAACCTCCAGATTCGGTAGAAGCGAAAATCATCAGGAGAAAAGCCTCCGCCTTCTCAGTCATAGATAATACATTGTACAAGAGAAGCCTCTCCTCGCCATTATTAAAATGCATTGAAAGGGAACAAGTACATTCCGTCCTAGCTGAAATTCATGAAGGAATATGTGGGCAACATCTTGGCGCCCGTTCCCTAGCTCAAAAAGCCCTACACACAGGATATTATTGGCCGACCATGGAAGGCGATGCCAAAAACTACGTCAAAAAGTGCAAAAAATGCCAGATCTACGCCAACGTTTACGTCGCCCCAGCATCCGAACTTCGAAATCTATCCTCCACATGGCCCTTTGCCCAATGGGGAATAGATCTCCTAGGTCCATTCTCAACTGCTCCAGGCCAAAACAAATTTCTCATAGTGGCAATTGATTATTTTACCAAATGGATTGAAGCAGAGCCCTTAGCCGCCATAACCGCGAGGAACAGTCTGAAATTTTTTAAAAAGAACATCATGAGCAGATTCGGGATCCCCGAATCGATTATCACTGATAATGGGACTCAGTTCGCCGACAAAGGTTTCAGGAAAGTGATGTCCGACTTCAAAATCAATCATCATTTTACTTCCGTAGAACACCCGCAAACTAACGGTCAAGTAGAAGCAGCCAACAAGATACTCCTTAACGGTTTGAGAAAAAGACTGAACGACGCCAAAGGAAGTTGGGTAGAAGAACTCCCGTATGTTCTCTGGGCTTACAGAACAACCCCTCAAAGCTCAACGGGAGAAACGCCGTTCCGGCTATCCTATGGCAGTGAGGCGGTCATCCCAGTGGAAATCAGCGAGCTAAGTTGGAGAGTAGCGAATCCCAAAACACCCGCAGAAAATTACCGAGCTTTGAAAGAAAACCTCGATCTCATCGACGAAGTTCGAGGACAAGCCACACTTCGAGAAGCCATCGTCAAACAAAGCGTTGCAACTCGATACAATGCCAAGGTCATCCCCAGAGATTTCGAACTCAACGACTTAGTCCTTCGAAGAGCCGACATTGGTTTGAAAAATGCTTCGCAAGGAAAATTAGCACCCAATTGGGAAGGACCTTACCGTGTTAAAAGTAAGACCGGTACCGGGGCTTTCAAATTGGAAACACTTTGCAAAAAGGAGATCCCTCGAAGTTGGAACGCCACAAAGTTGAAAAGCTATTACATTTAAGGACACGACGGTTTTGCGTGTGCCGTTTTTCGTGTAACGGTAGTCCCTACCACTATAAATCTACAAACTCCTTCACAATTACTTCTTGGACCGATCTCATAAGATCTCCATACGTGGCCAAAGCAGTCACAACCCTTAGGGGCGAGTTCAATCCGGGCCGAGTCCTGGTAAACTGCCCAAAAGGTACGAAAGGTCCGTTAAGGATTTCTCCTTAACTCGATCATTGGCCTTAGTAGCCAAGAACCCTAATGGACGAGTTAAATCTGGGCCGAGTCCTGGTAAATTGTCCTTAGGCCCGATCTTACGAGAGTTCTCAACAGGTTTTCTCTAAATCGTTTGAAGAGCTCCTCTCAAACCTTTATAAAACCTACGAGAATTCTCAACAGGTCCTCTCTAAATCATTTGAAGAGCTCCTCTCAAACCTTTTTTATACCTACGTCCCACACTTATCGTTTAGCTCCTCTCAAACCTTTTTAAAACCTACGAGAATTCTCAACAGGTCCTCTCTAAATCATTTGAAGAGCTCCTCTCAAACCTTTTTTATACCTACGTCCCACACTTATCGTTTTTTTATCTTATCAAGAACTATAAAGTCAAGACTATGAAAATTGGTAATTACGGTGACGAATACAAAATTAATTTCATTACAACCACCTCGGAAACGGCCGAGACCTCAAGTTTTATGAACAAAAACCAAAAACTAAATCAACTTAAAAAAGTTCCGAGCTTATGCATGATTCTCTGTATAAACCCGAAACTCTTACAAAACTGGATCTGAACATAAATCAGGCAGACCTGGGATGAACCACGGTCTTCACATTAGTCTTGATATCGACCTTCACGATCTGGTCTCCCTCGATCTCATGATCCACATTCAGGACGTCTCTGTCAAGATTAAGAGAGGGATAAACCAGAGCAATTTGATCAAGTGCAAGATCGAAGCCATCTCCTGCCATTTCCAGAGCAAGATCGGCAGCAGTCCGCGCTTCCTTATTAGATTTTATCAGCTCAGCGCGGGTTTGGGCAAGCTCTTTCGCAAGCACTGCGCATCGATCTTCAGGAGTGGAACTAGTCCCAGCCTTGTTCTCTTCGAATTTTTTCAGCGACGCCATCAGCTCTTGAATCCGATCCTCCAACCTTTTAATTGTACCTTCAGCAATCTTCCTCTCTCCTGCAAGCACTCTAATCCGATCGTTCAGCTGACCGATGCGAACAGTGCTATCCTCGATCTGCGACTTAGCAGAATTATGGGATTTTTCAAGATCATCCACATAAGCCTTCAAAGTTCTTTCAAAGCATTGAATAACTTGGCCCTCTCACTGGTTACCAACTCTGAAAAACGAATAAAGTCAGTAAGGTAGGTAAAAAAGAACGGCAAACGAACTCCAAAAAGAAACACCTCACCTTCATGACGACGTTCCATCTCCTCCCTCTGCAATTTGGTAACATCGGCCAAATGAACAAAGAGCTTTGCGGCCGCACTAACTGGATCGGTAAGGTATTCCTCCATATTCTTTTCCATAAAACTAGCATCCACGGGAACAGGAGTTGCCTTCTTAGAAGATCTATGCCCCTTGGAAGACTTAGAATCTGTTGGAATCATCACCTTCTTCTTCTTCACCTGCTTTGAAGAGGCTCCCTCATTCGCCGGTTTTCTCTTCCGATGCTGAAGATCTTCCCCAGGTTTCTCCTGCAGCTGTTCCTCGTGGACGGTCCTGATTGGGGAAACGTGAACGGCACCGCTTAGATCGGGAATATTTTTCGGAACTTCTGGGTTTGCATGATCACCTTCCTCGGCCCCCAGGTTCTCCAACGCCATCCTTCTCAATTGAGCAATCCTACTTCCTGCCATCGTATCTGAAAACAAAGAAAAAATTGGATGAATTAGTCAAAATCATTAACAATTCTCAGCCAAAAGATAAATTGACAGATCGAAAATACGACCCTACCTAGAACCCCCATAACCTTTCTTCTGGTAGCACATTTAACCAGACGATCGACAGGAATGCCTCGGTATTTATGCTTGGTATAGGGCACTAGAGATGAAATAAACAACAAAATATCTCTGGTCAGGATATCAGCACGGCAAAGATGAGATTCGCCGACATGATAGGATCTAGGAGATTGGTTATAATGACCGAGTCCCCATCCTATGGGAAACTTAGTGGACATCAAAGTTTGCCCATCCGAATCAAATCTCCCCACATGGTCAATTGCCTCACTGTTCACCGGCTCCACGAAATAAAAAAGCTCCTTCCACCTCCCCTTCAGCGAATCTGAATAAGCCCGGAAAATCTTGGCACCTTTCAAAGACCGAAGGCTCACATGCTCCCAAGCGTTTCCTTCCTCACCTCTTTCACTATTCCTATTTACCTCAAACAAATGAAAAAACAGATCGGCGGACACTGGACGATCAAGTTCGAGGCATATCAATTCAAAGGCTCGAAGAAACGCCCAACCATTGGGATGAAGTTGCGAAGGTGCCAATTCCAATCTCGCCAAAACAGTCTGTTGAAGATTAGTAAACGGTGGACGGATATGCATATCTGATACCAATACATCATACATGACAAATTTCAAGGATCCTGGCCAGGTCGCTGCATGCTCGTCGGATCTCATACCCTCGACGTTCCAAAGTCGGCCCCGAATGGATAACTTATCTACAAAAGTGCTCATATCTTCCCCTGCTTCGTACAGAGACCTTGTTTCAGTAACAGAAGAAGCGGCCCAATTAAGAATGCGAGGAACATTCACGTCATAAGGCATAGGAAGATCGACTCGCCCCGGACCAGTGCTAGAATAACCATCAGTCAAAGCAGATGTACGATCATCAGCCTCGGCACCCACGTCAACGGCAACCTCATCGTTTCTAGATTCCGATTTCGATTCAGAACCCTCCACTTCCTGAGTATGCGAAGACCCTTGCTCATCATCGGAACGCATCGATTCAGAAGAGGCCGTCTCCACCACGACGACATCGGTCTCGGTGTTTTTTACACCAACGACAACCACATCCTCAGAAGACTGCTCCCCATCATCAGAAGTATGACGACCAACCTCAGGATCGTCCTCCACTTGTTCGCTGGTCGGGGCTGAATCAGGATGATCTTGAACTTCGGGAATAACCGGGACAGTGTCAGAACGACGACCATCGACATTCTCTCCACTAGAGGCCATCACGTTCGCAAGTTGCGGGGGTTGCTGGGAAATCTGCCTACGAGTTTTTTTGGTAACCGCCAGTTTTAAAACCTGCAGGAATGGGGGCATGGGAAAGTCAGGAGTAACGACCTAACGGGTCCGTACCGATCTTAAAACCGACCTGACAACCCCCACCCTGTGGCAACTAAAGAAATGGGGGCAAATCTGACTGTTCAAAGAAAAAACAATAGAGAGATTGAGAAAAGAACTAACCTCGCACAAACAAAGCTCTCGCTGATAATCTTCTGCGAAAGTCGAGCACTTGAACCCACTGGAATGGTGAAACTCTAGCCACTATCCTCCTGATCGACGAACTTAAACTCGGATATGAAGATCGGTATGCAGAGCAAATTGGCAATCAGGAATAAAGCAGGGGACCTAACCCCTATTTATAGTGGGCCTCTCAGAACTGGATTGGGCCTAAATCGAATCGACCCATCCTATCAAAGGCTTTCAACATACGCACACGCCTACCAAAGCGTCACCATCATTAGCCGCCATTGGGAAACGCGCTCTGACAAGCGCAATAAATGCAAAGGCACCAATTCAAAATTCGAAATTATTATAACGGTCAAAATCACTTCATCACTATCGGACCATACTCAACATCGGTAAGAAAGAACACTTCGTATCTCATCAAACATCGGACAGATAAGATCGCCTCCCCATCTCGTAGCAGCATCTGAAAAATCACAGCTCGTTCGGAGATCGTGAAAAGTCATCATAATCTCGTCAAGTCAAGATCGCCTCTAAGACGACCAGACTTGGGGGGCAACTGTTATGGTTAGTCTTTTGACCACATACACCCCTTCTTTCGCATCTATTCACACCACACAAAAGCCCAATATCAAAGGGCCCAGTCCGAACATCAAGGGCTCAGATCAAACCACCAGATCGGACGGTCCTGATTCATTGGAATCAACCCCACCCCACTCTATAAATACAACATTCATTGCCTCATTAATGGTAAGCATTCTCATATTTATCACTTCACTAAGACTATTCCACTGACTTTAGCATCGGAGTAACTTTGCAGGTACAACACCAGCAGGATCGGATACGGTCATTGACTAAGGATATCAACCACTAACTACCTCGGATCGCTCTTCAAGGTCGGAAGTACAGTGCAGAACAATAATAAATAAGGTAAGAACAATTTATCTTAAAAGGTATTTTAACATGTGTTTTTCAAGTGTCTAGTACTGTTTGACATTAAGTAAACACTAAAACACACTACACTACCTTTGAAATGAGCCCTACGCGCCAAAGATATTTGCTACAAGGCGGGTCTTTGGATTGGAGGTGACCTCCCCAAACTCGCAAAAGCAAATCACGGCATTGTAGAAGCTTGGAATTGTCTCTTCTCAAAAAGCACAATAAAGTGCCATGGAATGCACGGTGGTGGTGATAAACCGCGTTCCCAAAAACACAGAAAGTGATGTTAATGCCATACTACTATGTTACAGAATATAAGCAAAAACTGACAAATAGAATTTGATGTATCTAGTCCAAATTTTGAACTAGATACATCAGTTTTTGCTTATATTCTGTAACGGAGGGAGTAGGAGGTATATATTCGTTTGAATTTATTCCTCTTTGTATGTCTATTGATCGATGATTTTAAAGGTATAACTACAAAAAATAATGATTTATGTTGCAAAATCGCCTAGACGCTAAGTACGCGCTTAATGCTGCACGGATTCGTACAACAACTTTATATTGCTCTAGCTATAAAAATGCAATATCAGAAGGCAAGTGGCAAACCATAGCACAACATCGCTCAATTCAAAGAAGTTTCAGTATGTGCTAGTTTTCAAAATTCTTTCAACTTTGAAAGTTATTCTTTGTAAAAGTTGTTATAGTTCCTGTTTTTGCAACACAAACACTTTGCAATCATATTCGCATGGGAATGATTGTAATCATATTTGCCATATAAGCACGCAAAGCAATGAAATTTATATGCTATCATCACACAAAATATGCATACTTCTCTATTTTCTTTTAAACCATTACCTCTGATTCATCTTATCTGTGTCGTTCTTCACATTGATGGCTCTAAGTGAATCAGGATTGCTACGGGTTTTCTCCCTAGAAATCCAAACGATTACAATTTGTATCAAAGCAAGATCTTGGTCTTGCTTTTTTTTTTTGGTGAAAAGATCTTGGTCTTGCTAACCAAGCTTCTCTTGTTGACTTATGGGTGCCTTCTAATTAGGTCACAATTGTATCGTCTATTCATATTTGGAAAAAATTAAATGACTAATATTTGTTATTTCATTGAGATAATAAGAGGAACTATTGTTGATTTACTAATTAAACTGTTGGAAACTCACATTTCATTTGATAATAAGAGAAACTATATCATCTTCAAAAAAAATGGAAGCTTGTAACTAGCAGATGGCCAAGAAACCATGGCAATTTTCCATCTCCATTTTCCATATAACAGAAATTTGAGCTTGGGTTTATAACATTAAAGCTGATAGCATCAAATGAAGGCCCTGATCTGTCTCTTGTCAATGGAGAATTAAAAACTACAATTGAGAGTTCTACATATTTAAAGAAAGTTTGACATACTTCAAGATTGAGTTCTACACACTTCTCTCAACTAATTCTATAAAACAACATCAGTTAATTCATGAATTTAACTTCAAGAGTGAGACATTTTTGAAAAACAAAACCGAAAAATAGTCTATAAGGACGTATTAGCAAAACTGGGGTGTAAATAATAACCTTATTGTGGTTGTTACTCTTTTCTTGTTGTTGTTGTTGTTGTCGTCGTCCTCGCCCTCGTCATGACTCATGACCAATTGAACTCTAACAATAATCAGTTACTCTTAAACTTTGTACCCCCCCCCCCCCCCCAAATTCGACTTCACATCTCACAGTCAAATGTGATTAAAAATGTTATATTGATATCTATCAATTTGTTCTTTTATTTTTTTTAAAAATCTCAAATACATATTAAAATATAGACAAATCTTTTTCAAGCTCTCCCCTCCTTCCCCTCGCAAAACCCCCTCCCAAACATATCATTAATCTCTCTTTACCTCTTTCAATTTGACCATTCCCACAGAGTGATTTTTTGGGTAATTTCTGGAATTCAAATTTTTTCTTCTTCTTTTTTTTTCAGGGTAATATTGTTCGCGAAAAAATCCTTTTTTCCCTAGAATCTAATTTTGTTTACGAAAAAATCATCATTTTTTTCCAAAATCATCGCTTGATGTTTTATCGGGAAAAACCTAATTTCCAGAATATTAAATTCGATTCAATAATTACTTTTTTGAAATTTGCGGTATATAACTTAAGATTCCAGAAATTTTAAGAGCTATTAAATTATATGCTAGAAATTTCAAAAAAAGTAATTTTCGAAATCTAATTTAGTAATCCGAAAATTTAGTTTTTGTTTTGTTTTTTTCCGCCAAAACATCAAATGATGTTTTCTAAAAAAAAATCAGAAAAAAGAAATTATGATTTGTAAAAAATTAAATTTCGAAAAAAAAAACAAATTCCAAGAACGGTATTACTCCCAATAAAAATTGAATTCCAAAAATCACCTAAATAAATCACTTCGAGAGGATGGTAAAATTAGGAGATGGTAAAGTGGGATTAAATTTTGTTGGATGTATTGTATGGGGGTACCAGAGTTAAAAGCCTATTTTTATCAACACATTAAAAATACAAAAAGTGACTCAAAAACTAAGTAACAAATTTGCAAGGGTTTTGAGCAGAAACTGCTTCATTTTAATCTGCCAGGGTTTTAGCGGTCGACATTGTTTCGCTCTTGGTGTTAATTGCGAAGAGGAAGGTATTTTTAGGTGGTGGCAGTATTCCGAGATTTTCAATTGCCTTGAGGCTAAACAACAAGATTTGGGGCTGTCCATATAGCAAGTTGATAGTTTGGTTTGATGAGCCTCGTATAGGTTGTCTAAAGTTTCAAGGGTGATTATGTCTGAGAGACTTTTAGGTCAGGGGCATTTCAAGAGCTTTAATTTTCATATCTTAGAGTTTGCAGTAATCATGTACAGTACTTCAATAGTAGGTTGATTAGGTTGTTACGTTCTCAGAATTCGAGGACCGAGATACCTCCTAAAGAATGGTTAAAGAGAGGAAATAGACTTTGATTATATTTTCATTGATACCAATTATGAAGTCAATACAATGTTTATATAAGCTAGTGGATACACACCATAAAGGAGGATACATCACTCACACAATAACATTGCTACCTAACAAACTAATAAGATAATATCCCTAAAAAGCCCCTTCTAGAATATACTAAAAGAGTCATTATTCCATTGATCCCAATGATCATATCATTACCTACCCCTTCACAATCAACCTTGTCCTCAAGGTTGTAGAAACTTTCTCCATGAAAAACTTTTCCTGGATCCCATTACTTGGATTGGAGTGACCAAAGAACTCTAGACATTTGAAAATGTTCACCCGGATCCCATTTCTTAGTGCTTCCAGTAAGAGCAGTTCCCAAATGATTAAATCCAACTTCCAAATTTGTACACAATGAGGGGTGATATTGATATGAGAGGACAGCTGTTCGAGGTTGCCTTGCTGAAAGTCATTTCCCAATTCTAGCTTAAAATCAAGTACTATATCATGACTTGGTTCCTCAAATTGGTAAGGAAGAAGGAACCCAGTGAAGGTTGGATGTTCAAGTGTTGCAGCAACAAACCTCATTGTCAACTTACCAACTTCTGGTGACACAACAATGATGACTTTTGAAGCCAAGGATACCAAGGCAAATCTTAAAAATTAAGAACCACATGTTGGCTTGTTCTTCCAAAAACATCAAGCATCCAGGCATATTGATCAAGGAAAGGACTTACTGCATAAATCTTACAACTTTGCTGGACAATTATGGCTCCCTTATGGTTCGGTGCATACCCAACAACAAGAACAGTCCAAATTTTTTTTGCAACAATCGAGCGAGTGGCCACAATGACACTTGATGGTTGGTCTAGTATTTTTCCACTAAACCACCCTAAACTGGAAATGACAACAGAGGAGAGTGAATCAAACCTCAAGTTTGAAGAACCTTCACTATTAATGGAATGTACCTGTTATACCCAAATTTTGTCCGCATATTGTAATATTCTTTTCACATGTAGAGTTTCGTCATTTATGCATGTCATTTTAGTGCCTTAGCGGTTTTATTTCTTTTTATTATTAAGATTAATAAAACAAAACAATCAAAAGTTGTTCTTTTTTAAAAAATAAAAAAATAAATAAATAAAACAAAGAGAGGGGACGTGATGTTGTGCTATTTGTCAAAGTTTACAAAAAAGATTATCATTACAAGCAATTAAGGTTGCAAGCTGAGGGTACATATTCACAAGGAAATATAATACAATATACATAGAGTTGTTATAAATTAATGCAATGACTATGGAAAAAAGGGGCTAGGCGTGGATTTCCTTCTCTTCACAGAGGGCAGATTTTTTTCTAAGCACTACATAGGACAGAGGACAAGAAACCAAGCTGTCCTAGCAAGGAGCCCTACACAACCAGCACCCAGCTACCTTGCAGGGACAAGCAATACATGACAAAATGTGGCAATATGAACAAGAGAAAGAATCCAAATTGTTGCAGCAATAGGTCTAGGCTTCAAAGCTTCAAATGGAAAGTCCCATCTTTCTATGCACGTCCTGCCCTGAACAAGCAACCACAAATAAGGTTTAAGAAATCAGATAATAGTCAAACAACTCTTTTTTTTGTCATTAAACAGAGACTTGGAGGAAGAAATTTGTTGCAGAGAAGACTTAAGAATCAAAACATGAAAGTCTTGAGAAAATACAAGATCAGAGTCTAAGACAAAATTGACCATTCAGTGCTTTTATCCATGCAAATTTTGGCTATAAATACAGCTTCAAAACATAGTCACGGGAGAAAAAAAACTGATTATCACCAAAAGATTAAAATTCGATATTGTTGAGTAAAAGAGAGAGCAAAGGATATTGTTGAGTTTTTTTTAAGTCGCAAAAGAAAGAGGAGAAAAAGCAGTTTAAGGTTGGTTCTCAAATTTCAAGCTTCTGTTTGTTGTTCACGAGAGCATGTTTTAGTCTCCTTGTATTCCTAGTATTTATTCTGTATATGTGTTATATATGTACACTGCCAGTTATTATTTAGTTTCCTTGTCTTCTTCTTTTTTTCTCTACAATGTCAAACCTTTCTATAAAGATGTGATAGAGCATTTGTTTTTGTGAGGGAAAAATGAAAAAAACAGTAAAAGAGAACAAAAATGGTGATTTAGAACCGGTGAGTAAAATAGGGGAGGTACAAATGAGATAGGAAAAATAGATTTTGGAGATATAAAGAAGTGGAGAGAGAAGAATAGTGTAAAAAAAAATCAGACTTGCCTTACCGGTGCGCCGTGCCGCCGCCGAAGTCTCGCCGGAAAACCCCACGTCACCACCCAAAACCACCAACAACCACCGCCGGAAAGCCTCACAGAACCACCACCAAAAAACCACGACCACCGCCACCATCACCACATAACCACCATCGTACTCCCTTTTTCTTCTCTCTCCATTTTCAAAACCTCTCTCTCTCTCCCACCGTTTAGCTTCTCTCTCTCTCCTCTTTTTGTGTGAAACGGCGCATGAGTGAAGAAATTAGGGTTTATTTTGCTGTTTGCCTTTTATAGTATGTTAACTATTATCTGTTGTTGTTTTGTTTTTATTTTAAGTTCAGAATACTACTTGCACTCCCTCGTTTCATTATCACATCCCCTGTGTTTTTATGAAAACTATTATTTGCGCCCCCAGATTTAACTGTTACAACCTCACGTTTTTTTAATCAAACTACTTCACACCCCTCTTCGTTTTTATGCCTTTCTTTTTATATATAAAAAAAAAATCTTTTCCCAAAAAACATATAAAAATACATAAATAAGTAATTTCAAGACAGAGGATTAAGTCGACTGTACAGTCGGGTTAGTCTACTTTTTAAGGCCACAAATGAACCGTTACGGATCAGGCCCTGAAATACCTATTTGAAACAAACAATTTCAAAAATAAAAAATACAAACACACCCCTTTCTCTCAAACAAAGAATACAAATTTTTCAAAATAGGGGAATAAGTCGATTGTACGATCGGGTTAGTCAGCGTTCTAGGACGAATGAACCGTTACGGATCAAAAGTCCCAGGACCCCTAAATAAAAAACACGAACCAACCAAACCTTTTTTTAACCAAGAACTACGTAGCTTTGATTTCTCCATCGCACCTGGAGATACGTAGGAGCGGGGCCCACTCCTGTCAAGCACAAAAAACTAAAATTTTTATTAAGTCTTTTTAATTCACAATAAAAGGGTAAAATAGACATTTTCAAAATTAATATTCTTTTATACAACTAATTAGAAGGTGACCTTCCTTAGGAAGGATGTCGTGGGGTGCTAATACCTTCCCCACGCATAACCGACTCCCGAACCCGAATCTAGACACAAGGACACTTATCCAAATCAAAGGGATTTTTCAATGTTTGCCCTTAAACTAAACTTTGGTGGCGGCTTCATTTTTGAACCTTCGAGGAATCCTCACCCGGATTTTTCGGTCGCTACAGTACCAAATTGTGATTATGATAACCCAATTGAACCATAGACATGAAGAGGAACAAGTCTATCATATAAGAATCAATTTTAGGACAACCATCAATTAAATTAGACCATGCCTCCTCATCTTTAACAACCAATCTCTGTACAAGGCTGAATGAATTAATATCTCCAAGAAAAGCCCGAGAATTCCAAGGTGTCAAAAGGTTTCACTAACTGAGTACTATTGTGCAATTGGTCCTTGAGATCTGTAGGTGCTATCTCACATATATATAGAGAATTAAGAGTAGTCACACAAGCAAGGAGCATCCCGTTGATTATCCTTGGATAATGAAACACAATCACATCAAGACTCCAAAATATCAAATAAGCCAAGTCTACAGTGTGTATTGCTCGAAGCTTATGGGACACAAGCTGCTCCATCTTGTCCCAGACAGTTTTATCAACAGGTATACATGAGAGTGTCACTATTGTCAAGCTAATGGCACCTGGCATCCTACTGTGAAAACGTGTCCCTAGCTCTAAATGTAGAACCTCTGGCCACCATGTATAACTAGAACCATTTGTCACTATAATATGCAATAACAATTTTGGATGCCGCCAAGTCAGATTACTACTATGTCTTTTTATTAAGAATGAAAATATTATAAAAGTATCAATGGCACGCTTGCGGATCGGACGAATTACCTCGACGCGTTCATCTCCATTAGCAATTGTCGAAGTATCCACGGCGGTGCATGACTCCAATACACAATGAGAATCACTCTTTCCTTTTATAAGTAGGTTGTTGACGTTGAGATACATAGAAAAAGTGTTCAGCTCCAAGTTGTTTTCCATACCTCTGACATAGACATTACACCAAACAGATGGTGGACAAATTGTCATTGCCACACAAAAACGCAAAACTGCTCCGTTATCGATGTCAGGTGGCCTTGGAGGTGGTGGAAGTGTGGTGAGCAACTTGCAAGGTAATTCCTCGTGCTCCACTCGAAAACTGAGATCTGGTGGTTTCGGTGGTGGCCATTGCATTGGATGGTTCAGGCGCGACTGAGAGGGACAACGCCACCCAATCTCAGCCTGCAACGAAGTTAATGGAGATTTAGATCTTCGATTTGAGTCCACTTCATCATCTCTGGTCGCGCCGCAGAGAAAGGCCATGGATCATGCATAACGAATCTGAGCCAGGAAACGAAACTAAAAGGAGAGGGATGCACGGAGGTTACATCCAGATCCGGTGGCTTTGAAGGAGGTCGCGGCGGTGTCAGACATTGGTTCACCGTTGACGGCGTCGGCGGTGCTATCACAGTCATCATATCACAGTGATCCTCAAGCGGAGTTCGTTCCTTCGGTTCCGTGGAGGGAAGAATGACAGAATCTGACCCCACACACAAAGCAAGATCGGCGCTGAACGCAGAGTCATCAACAATAGAATCGCCATTGAGGAAAGAAGCTTTTGTAGATTCCAATGGTGCTGGCTCTTCTTCCTCATCTAATACAGAATCAGTAACAACACCAATGTTGAAATCATCAGTGAGGGAAGGTGCCACTACAATTGTAAGCGATTCTGAATCAGACTCGATTTCCTCGTCTAACACGGGTAAGACTGGCCGCCATTCAGGCTTGAAGTGCCATAGAAACGGAGGGATGAACGATTCCCAACTTGCCAATGGATGATGATGAGACCATTGAAGCCACCATTGTAGAGGAGGACCTTGCAACGCTGAGGTAGCTATTAGCAGTTTTGACATTGATGATATTCCCGTTTCAGCAAAGAATTTGTCGGTGTCAAGCACCCATCCGTAAGCATCATCATCGCCGTTAAAAGCCGGAAGCTCCATTGGATTAACGGGAAGGAGCTCTCTTAATGAAAGCACCATTGTTACGTTCTCGGAATTCGAGGACCGAGATACCTCCTAAAGAATGGTTAAAGAGAGGAAATAGACTTTGATTATATTTTCATTGATACCAATTATGAAGTCAATACAATGTTTATATAAGCTAGTGGATACACGCCATAAAGGAGGATACATCACTCACACAATAACATTGCTACCTAACAAACTAATAAGATAATATCCCTAAAAACCCCCTTCTAGAATATACTAAAAGAGTCATTATTCCATTGATTCCAATGATCATATCTTAGGTACACTTGGTGTAATCATGTACAGTACTTCAATAGTAGGTTGATTAGGTACACTTGGTGTAATGTTTTGTTGCTTTTGCCTTTATGAATGAAATTGTACTATTTGACAACAAAAAAACTGGATGGAGGTTTATACGTTTAATTGTCGTCATCATCAAACTGACATGTGATGTGGTAATTTTGGAGCTTTTCTTGTATTTTACTAATTTGAATGAATGAATATTCTTTTAGTCAAAAAAATCACAAAATAAAGTTTTCTAAATGAACATATTTGTTCAATATTTAGTGATATTTAGTTGTGTTGCTTGGTTTAAAAATGATTCATACTCCTAAAATTGATTCTAGTTGAAGCTACTCCCCCGTAACTTTTACTTCCAACAAAAATCAATTTAGACTCAAGCTTTCATAGTTACTTTGTGAACATACCCAGAGTTGTCCCAAACAATTTAGAGGTCATGTTTAATCCTAAAAATTGGGCCCTTAATTGGAGCCCACAGATTACTCTATTTTTTAAGATAAATTAAAATTCACACATAAGAAATTTATAAATAATTTGTCTTCTTGGAAAAAAAACGCATCCATTTTTTGACTCGAGAGTGTCTCTATTTATAAAGAAATTCATGGCTTTTTAATGAATGAAAACAACTCTTCAAAAGAGCTTCTGTCATTAAACGCCTATATACCATTTGCACTCACATTATTTAACAAGCATTACGCTGATCTAGTGGTATTTCATAATTTCTTTATATATAATGAAATTCATGCCTTTAAGTGACAGGAAACAATTCTTCAAAAGTTTCTGTCACTAAAACCGATTCTTTATCGGTACACCATTTATTTTTAATAATCAAAGAGATATTGTTAAAATGTTGAGCATAAGAATTACTCAACACTACAACATAACATTATTAGATATATAATTAGTTAGAAGTTACAAATGAGTTTGTTAGATAGTTGCTACTAATTAGTGAGTTAGTTAGTTAGTTTTATGCCTATATAAAGAGGCTTCATGCATGTAATCATTTCACACAACTCTTCTCATTTTATATCAATTCCATTTGATGAATATTTGATCTCTTAATCTTTTCTCTTTTATCTTCAATGGATGCCATATTATTCAATATGGTATCAGAGCACACATGGTATCCACCTTGAATCTGAATTCCGCTGCAGGTTCTTTTTTCGTTTTATTAGTTTTATTTCCATTCATTTCCTTTTCCGATTTATTCTTTCTTCCATTTGCATCATTTTTTGCTTCCGTTTCTTGATTTGTTCATCCATGAGAAACAGTTTCTTTACATTCTTTCCCTCTTTGTTCATGGCGTTTGAAATCAATATTTCGCAATTCACCATTCAGTTTGCATTTTTTGTTCTGTGATTCAAGTTCTGATTTTTCATTTCATGATTTGCCTTTGATTCCTCATTTGCGACTTTCATTTTTTGATATCGCAATTTTCCTTGATCGCTCTTTTGCGTTTTGCAATTTTAGAGTTTGTGATTCCCCATGGCGTTTGTATTTTCGATTTCGCATTTTGTGCTCTTAGTTGCATTTCACTTTTCTGATCTTGTTGATTGTTCTTGATTCCGATTTCATCATTCTTAGTTATTCTTGGGTTTTCCCCAAATTTGATTTCGGAAATTCGTTTTTGTTAGGGTTTTCACTTTCTTTTCCCCAATTCTTGATATTTCGTTTTCGGAAATTTGGGAATTTGTGATCTCTAACTTTCGATATGCGTTGCGTTCTTTCTTCATCACGTTTGCGTGTTCCGCAATTCCGCACATCGCGTTTTTGGTGTTCTTTCAATTACATCATTCCTCTGTTTTTGCGTTTCCCAAAATTTTGAATTCGCAAATTCTTTGAATCGATTTTGATTCAATCATTCGCTTTTCAATCAGAATCGCGTTTTTCTCCTTCCTCTCGCTTCTATGAGAGTGTCAGTTTCTGCAACTTGCTTTTGTTTGTTCCGTTTCTGATTCGTTTGACACAAATTGTTTGTCAGTATCAGTAATCGTTGTCTCCGTTTGCAATTCTTGCATATCCGTTTTGCATTTCGCTTCACTGTCCTCTTTTCATTCTGATTCCCGATGATTGTGATCTGAAGCGGAGTTCCGATTTCATTTTGGATCGTGATATTCCTTTTCTCTTTGCCATTATGGCATTTTCTTTTCTTGTGCTATTATTCTTCTACATATCATCTTGGTTTATGTGGGTGCTGATTACCCTTTTCTGCATTATTGGTGTTGTTGTGATTTCTGGTGGCATGTTACTAGTGTACCGCTTTCAAGAATCCAAGAAAAATGTTCTTGCTATTCCTATTTGCACCTGATGTTTTTTGCTCATCAGAATTATCAAGATGAATCTGAAGGTACAATTAGTGAGTAGATCAATGTGGAGTGTAGTTTCATGTGTATCACTCCTTCCTTGCATACTTCAACAGAGACAACATATTTGTAGTTTAAAAGTTCAAGGCTCACAGTAGTTGATTAACTATGAATCATTGTAATTTTCCTTTGTTTTGATGTATCTCTCTATTGTTCATGTCAAGCTAGAAGTGTTGTGAACAACTTCTAGCTTGCGGGGGACTATTAGATATATAGTTAGTTAGAAGTTAGAGAGATAGTTAGTTGATAGTTACAAATGAGTTTGTTAGATAGTTGCTACTAATTAGTGAGTTAGTTAGTTAGTTTTATGCCTATATAAAGAGGTTTCATGTAATCATTTCACACAACTCTTCTCATTTTATATCAATTCCATTTGATGAATATTTGATCTCTTAATCTTTTCTCTTTTATCTTCGATGGATGCCATATTATTCAATAAACATATAGAGAGAGAAACTTTTGTACGTACCTAGAGTCACACACTCACACTTTCTTATTGGAGCTACATATGATACATATCTTCTAAAAATCACACCATATTGATGGATAAAAAGCATAAGAAACTTTAAGATGGTTAAGCAGAATAAGAACATTGATCAGTCGTTGAAGAGAACTTTGAAGTCCAATACTTTTCAATCTCTTCTGGAGTCCTTCCGGGAATTCTCCCAGCAATGAGATGCCACCTACAATAAGTCGTCAAACTCAGCTTATAACTTTTTCTTATCACACTACAACAGATTTGGGGATGGGCAGCGTTTTTTTTTAGCCATGGGCAGCCTTTCTGGGCGCTGCAAAATTTGGCGCTGGTGATTCCTCCCCAAAAATGGGCAGCGTTTGAGAAGCGCTGCTCATTAATAGCCATAGGCAGCGTTTGAAGGGAGAAGCGCTGCTCATTCACCTAGCGCGTTTAGAAATGGGCAGCGTTTGGTAAGGGGAAGCGCTGCCCATTTCTAAACGCGCAAGGTGAATGAGCAGCGCTTGGTGGGAGAAGCGCTGCCCATTCACCTAGCGCGTATAGCAATGGGCAGCGCTTGGTAAAGGAAAGCGCTGCCCATTGCTGGTGAATGAGCAGCGCTTCCCCCACCAAGCGCTGCTCATTCACCTAGCACATTTAGCAATGGGCAGCGCTTCCCTTTACCAAGCGCTGCCCATTGCTATACGCCCTAGGTGAATGGGCAGCGCTTCTCCCACCAAACGCTGCCCATTGTTTAATTTTTTTTTTCCTTTTTTTCTTGTTTTTTTGTACTTTCCTTTTTATATTTGATAATTTCCTGGTCATATACAGCCAATTAATACCAATCCAATCCATTATATACTAACAACATATATATATATATATATATATATATATATATATATATATATATATATATATATATATAAACTAGTTATATATCCCAATGCACCAATATGATCACAAACCAAAACAAACTAGCTAACAAGTTATTATATGTATCCAAAACTTAGCAACTTACAATATTAACAAATTAATATGTATCCAAATCAAACTCTCTACCAATATGTATCCAAAACTAGCCAGATACTTACAATATGTATCTAAATTAAAACAAGTTAGCAGCTAACATATGCATGAACTAATTCATATGCATGTATCCAAAACTAGCAAGCTACTTACAATATGTATCTAAATTAAAACAAGTTAGCAACTTACATATGCATGAACCAATTCATATGCATGTATCCAAATAAAACTCTAACAATTTACAAGATTACAATCTATCTAAAATCAAAAGAATTGCGAGACATAACGGCACCACTCTCCTCTAAGCTCATCAATTTGTGCAGTAGAGTATGTCTTCCACCGACAATCGGGAAAATACTGAAATTATATAATTAAATAAAATTAGAATTGAAATATATGGTTAAACCAAAATAAAAAAGAGTTCTGTAAAGATACCTGTCTGGGGATAACCATTTGATTGTGGGTAATAATTTCCTTCATAAATCTCATTACGTAATACCCACAATCATTGTTATTTGGTTGTTTCGGACACTACAAAACAAAAGATTAGTTAATTGTTAAATTTAATTTCATACATTTTTTTGACAACAATAATCTAAATAAATATATGAGAAGATTGATTACAAACTTACCACTATTGGCACCCATTTTGTCTGTGATTGTTCCAATCCCCAATATTCCTTCAAACAACTGAACACAATGGGATATAACTATATTATTAAAAATACATATAGTTAACAACTAAAACAAAGAAATATGCAGAGTGATCGAAATACACACACCTATTAAATATCACAACCAAGTCTGGGTGGGTGTTGAAATGATCATGCACAGAATCAATGTAGTACACCGTATCTGTCTTAGGATTTATTGCAAGCAAAATCCAATGATCCCTACAAAATAAAACTTTGAATAAGTAATTGACTAGTATTTAAAAAATGCATGTTATATAAGAATAGATTAAATCTCTCACCCTACGAGACACGGTGCCAAAAACATGGTATCGACGCCTCTATGTTGAGCATCCGATAAGCGTCGAGTGATATAATTTGTAACATCTTTCTTGTTTTGTTCCACAAGGTCGTTATAATTAGACAGATCCTCCCTGACATTACGGAGGTGTGTACTATCCGGACACAAGAACACATATCTCTGTGTCCGCTCCGAAGGGACCAAAATGTTATGATACAAGCACCTACAATTAGAGGTATATATATATACAAATTAAATTAACGATATAATAAAATAAACTCAATGATGTTAAATAATAAATTACATACGTACCTGATATATGCTCTAATACAAACACTGGTTGCCCAATTCATCTGACATAAATCATTAATATCCTGTTTTGGGATTATCAATAGTTGATCGGGATTTCCAAAAATGTTGTCATCCATCTGTAATACAAGCGGGGTTTCATCATCCATCTTGAATTGCGCATGCATTTCGGTATACAAAATAATCCTAGAATCATCAATGGAAGAGGCGGAGGGCTGACGCACTATTGGAGGAGGGGCTGGCTGAGTCACTTTTGGAGGGGCGGGCTGAGTCACTTTTGGAGTAAGGGAGGACCGAGTCACTTTTCGCGGAGGGGCGGGCTGAGTCACTGTTGGAGGAGGAGAGGGCTGAGTCACTGTTGGAGGAGGAGAGGGCCGAGTCACTTTTTGAGGGGCAGGCTGAGAAACTTGTGTTGAACGGCCGGACCGATACACTTTCTTGCTAGTAGATATTGCCTTGCTAACACTTTTGCCCCTAGATTTTGCATTTTGGCGTACCTATATATAAATCAAATAATTCGTTAGCTAGCACACAATAAATGACAAAATAAAATAATTAGTTAGTTACAAATATATTGTCACTTACAACAATAAGGTGCGCTGGCCATGCCACAAATGTACCAACTGCATCTTGCACAGTTAGTAAATCTATACTGGGTATTGGAGCAGGCAATGGTGCATCCCCCACAATTGCACAATCAACTCTGACTCTAACATGATTTGGAGGTATGGGTAAATTGTGCATCAAAGTTCCCAATTGGTCACATGTGAAGCCTATTGCAACCATTTGGTGTGAGTTTGAGATATACAATTCACACTCACACTCATTGTTGTCCTAAATCAATTATAAACAAAAATTAATAAATACATTGCGTAGAAGAAAGAGAGTTTAATAATTAATTTCTTATTTATCCTCAAAAAAAATAATTAATACCTTAGTTGACGGAATGGTGCAGCTATCTCGTGCGCTATCTGTGGCAGGGGATGGTACTGCAGGCGAAACCAACCCATAGTGCAATTTGATTTGACTAAGTTCAGACCTTAGACCTTCATACAATACCCGCAACTCTCTACTTTGTTTACAATCATGATGCTCCTCATAAGTTCTCTTCTTTGACCCAAGGTAGTTGGATGGATTGACGCCAAATCCACAACCCCTTGTACGACCTGGGTATTCTTCCTTTTCCAAGGCACGAGTAAGGATTTCCTTTTCAGAGCAATCAGTGATCTCTCCCTGTGACACAGACTCTGATATGGTTTCCTGATTCACAAACAAAAGTATAATAAATAAAATTATTATACATTTTAAATATCATAAAAGTTTCAAAACAATATTCGAGGAATTGGAAATACTTACAATTCTGTCGGTCACCTCCTTAGTTTTGGGATCCACAACCTCTCCATCCTTTTGTCTGGCTACTACCCACAACAAATGTCGCTCAATGCTTTCTTTAGTAGGATCTTTCCCACTCTCCTCCAACTATATTTAAATTTACCAAATGTTAATTAAGAAATTATAAATCAAAAGATTTATTAAACAAAGAGAAATCAAGCTTATTGTGTCTTACCAATCTCTCTTCAAAAACTTGATATCCACTAGCACCGCCTCTATAAGGGTACTCACAACCAGAAGCTCTCTCTCGATTCGCTTGGCATAGTTTCTATTTAGAGACATAAGTATACATTAATGTATAATATATAATTTTTTTTTGACGCAATGTATAATATATAATTATCAACTATATTTTAAGTTATAACTTAATAGATTATAGTACTAACCATGAAATCTTCATCTTCAGTGCGTCTCCTAACAAATGTAACCCAATCCTCCTCCGTAATAAATCCACTATATGGCGCTGGAGGCTTCCATCTGAGGTTTCCACTATTATCAAACAACCATTTTTTTTAGACTACCCCTGAAATTCCGATGTAGCTTTCCAGCTTCCTTCATACATCAGTCTTTTCGGGATTCATCCACATCAAAATATTTCTGCATACACATATTCAATGAAAATGATATAAATATATATGGTTACAAATTTATTAAATAAGATTACTAAAGAGATGTAAAATTATATACCTGTATTGTTAACCAAAACTCCTCTTTGTGTTTCCTCAAAACAACACTTTTCTCACTCCAAGTACTGATTGTAATTGGTATCATTTGTTTTACCTTACTACCGAGGAAGGTAACCAAATCTGCGCGATTATCCCCAATTGGCTGGCCCTTAATATTCCACAACACCTACATTATGTCATTAGTAAATTAGTTAACAAACAATTAAAACTAAGTGTTGAATTAATAAGTTAATTAGTAATTAGTAATTAGTAACTTACTGGTACTTTTCCTTTTCCTTTATTTACTCGATTGATGATATCTTTTTTGACCGTCATTCCACGAGGAGCCTGCTTTCTCATATACTTTTCAACATCACACTGATGATCGCTGTCATGATCACTGTCATGATCACTATGATCCGCCATCTAACCTGCAATAAAACATAATCATTGTTATTGTTATATTTATCTATCCAAAATAAATAAACAGACAAGAAGATGAAAACTATGTAAAATAACTACTTGCCAAGACTAAACTTCATCACAAGTTAGGTATCAATCTTTCATTTCAAGCACAACTAAAAGAAAAGGAACACATAAAAAAAATAAGAGAGGCAATTTCAGTTTTAAATAAATAAATAGTCACTCTAGTTTTAAACAACAAAAGTACCTGAATAAGTGGAAGCAATAATGAACTCCAACCTAGGCGAACCACGCACTAGCAAATGAACCGAACTCTCGAACAACGAATGCAAAGCTCCGACAAAACAAACTCGCAAAACCTAACAACAATTCACATATTCAGCAACAATCCTCAATTTCTCATGTTTAGAAATACATCACAAGTATCCCTTAACCTAGAACAACATTCAATTAACATGCATTTCACTAAATATCTCAAATTTATAAATATACAACACAAGAATTCCTTAACCTAGAGCAACATTAAATTAACAAGCATTTCATTTGGACATTTCAACAAACACTACACCTACATTTTCCCTCAAGTTTAGAAACACCATTTCAAAGAACAAATCATCAAGCATCAACTTTCAATCATCTAACCTAAAGTACCAATGCCATAAAATAATTAGAACATGTAATAATACTAACCTTAGTGAAAGAGAAACGAAAATGGGGAAGAAATGAACTTCCAAGTCCGAAATCCTTTGTGAAAATGGAGAAGTGTGGAAGAGTGTGAGAGTGCGAAAATGGAGAAGAGTGGAAGAGAAATGAAAATGGGAAGAAATGAGCTTTGGAGAAACGAAAATGAGAGCCGCGTACGAGTGAGAGTGAGAACGAAAATGAGAGTGAGAACAAAAATGGTGAGAGTGTGAGAGTGAGAACAAAAATGGTGAGCTAGAGTGTTAGAGCTAGAGTGTGAGAGCTAGAGTGAGCACGAGAAAGAAAGAGAGAAAGAGAGTTGTGCGTGGAAAGAAAAAAAAAAACAATAGCAATGGGCAGCGTTTTCATTAGAAGCGCTACCCTTTGCCTAGCGCTTTTTAGCAATACCCAGCGCTTCTATATAAAACGCTGCCCATTGCCTAGCGCGTTTTACCAATACCCAGCGCTTCCAAATAAACGCTGCCCATTGCCTAGCGTGTTTTACCAATACCCAGCGCTTCTATATAAAACGCTGCCCATTGCCTAGCGCGTTTTACCAATACCCAGCGCTTCCATATAAACGCTGCCCATTGCCTAGCGTGTTTTACCAATACCCAGCGCTTCCATATAAACGCTGCCTTTTGCCATGCGTGTTTTCACGAATACCCAGCGCTTTCCATATAAACGCTGCCTTTTGCCTTGCGTGTTTTACAAATACCCAGCGCTTTTTATTTAAGCGCTGCCTTTGGCCTTGCGCATTTTATCAATAACCAGCGCTTTCCAAATAAGCGTTGTCTATCCCTTTGACCGTTTCACCTTACCTAGCGCTTTTTAATAAACGCTGCTTAAGGTAGCGCCTATTTTTGCTACTTCTGGCGTAGTGTCAGTGATATGGGGACGTGAATCTCGAGTTCGAATCTGGATGTGACGTGAGATGGTGCATGTACGTACGTAGTGTTTATTTGTCATTTTATATACACATTTGCATGATATGAAAATCAAAGATAGAGTTACCTTTTTCCAACCAATCTAAACATTCTTGCAACGATATCTTCCTCTTCTGGGGAGAGTTCCGACCTAGCAGTGGTTGCAACAGTCACTTCCTGATTTGAGTCACTCATTTTGAGGCTGCAGGGAAGGATAAGCTAAACCCAATTGATATTTGCAGGCACAAGTATTGGAGATAAGCATATATATATATATATGTATATATAGGGGAATAAAAGAATAATTAGCTTTATTTTTTGTTTTTTCAATTTCAAAACAATTTTAGACATATTACAATCGTGCTGTTACTCATAGGATGTTTGTCGGTGAAAATTTGGGTGTAAATTTGTTTGTGAAAATGTTTTTTTTATTTATGTGGTGGCAATATGTTGACATGTTTTAGCAGGTTATAGTTGGGTCCCCATCTTAACAAGTACGATAATACCAAATAATTGGATGCATTTTTCGTTTCTAACTCTAGATATGTTTAATGTTTATGTACAAGAGGTTAATCTTGTTTAATTCCAGTCCAAGCAAAAATGAAATATGCGCAGGTTTTTTCATTGAAGAAAAGTGGACCTCCTTCAATTCAATTATTACTAAAAATCAGAGATAGTCTGTGTCACAAGCTGGCCATTTTTTAGGTCCACTGATCTACATGTATTTTTCAGAGTCACTTGTAATCCCTAAAAAAAACAAATAAATATATTTATTATCATGTAAGAAATTTATATTTATCTCTTCAATTTAAAAATTTGCACATAAATTTCAGATTTATTTTATTATGATATTGATGTACTATATCACTCAAATTATATGAATGAATAATTGTCTAGTTACTTATATTGAAAGATCTATTTCCTCCATTCACTATTATAAGCAAAAAAAAGGTTTCGATTCTTGATCACTATAAGTAAAATTAACTACTTTTGCCACATTTAAAGTTATAATTCTAAACTAAATAGAACATTTTTCTATTCAAAATTATAAAGGTCAATTCAGTAAATTTAAAAATTTGAGTTTTACATGAAATCCAAACATTTAATTGCAGTTAACTGAACTTCTTGATCACAGTGAAAGTAGTTGGTTTTGCTTATAATAAAGACCAGAATGAGTATTCAATAACATCGATAGTGAACCCACTATTCAATGATTTCCTAACATAAAATCAAGTAGATGATAATTACTAGGTGTGTAATTTATTTGATTTAAAATATTAAAATATTAATTTTATGACATTATTGGCAATGCGAGTGCTTAAAAAAAAATTAGGCCTAAGCGACGTGCAAAATTGGTGGCAATTGACAAGAGCTAAAGTTCTTTGTTAAATTCAGAATATACTCAATTTAGAACTACGCAGGTTTGAGATCATAAATTTGTTATCCGAACCAACCACATCAAGTATGAACGTGTTGGTTCGGGTTGGACCCAAACTTGAATGAGTTGGATAAAATACATGTTGGGTTGGCGTGGGTGACCGGGTTGAAGATCGACTCAGACCTATGAACACCCCTAGATAACACAATGATAACACGTGTAACCCTTTGATAAAATTGATTTTGGTAAAAGTGAGTTGAATTTAATGTGATTTCTGTTTGGATACATTTTTAAAAAAAATTATTTTGATCAAATCTTGTTGTTTGGAAAAACTGGATCAAAATTGTTTTTAGGTGTACAATTACCAAAATTGACTCTTACTTAAAATTATGTCATAAACTTCAAATTTGATAAAACTAACAACAACAAAAAACTAAATTAGTATAATAATACTAAATATGAAGTACCTATTTGGTGGGGCATATGACTCCATCTCGTGGAAGTTCTTATTTTATATATTAGATCGGATGGGCTTTCCTCAAAAATGGATTCTTTGGATGAAGTCTTGTGTTTGCAATACTACTTTTTCGGTGTTGGTTAATGGGAGTCCCACTAATGATTTTAAGGCGTTTAGAGGTTTGAGACAAGGGGATCCTCTTTCCCCTTTTTTGTTCCTCATTGTGGCGGAAGGCTTGTCGGCTTTAGTAGCTAAAGCGGTGGAGATTGACTATTTTGCGGGTTATGATATTAATTCTTCTCTCCGGTTTTCTATTATGCAATTTGCGGATGATACGGTGTTAATGGGAAAGCCTTCTTGGGATAATCTGTGGGCCATCAAGACAATTTTAAGAAGCTTTGAATTGGTTTCCGGGTTACGTGTGAATTTTCATAAGAGCAAGATCATTGGTATTAACACTTCAGAGGAGTTTCTTGATTCCGCTTCTACCTTCCTTCATTGTAAAACGGAGTCCATCCCGTTTAAGTTCTTGGGGATTCCGGTTGGGGCCAATCCAAGAAGGGCGACAACGTGGAAGCCGGTACTTGATATGCTTAGAAAAAGGCTAGCATCATGGAAGGGGCGTCATCTTTCAATTGGAGGTAGAGTCACTCTTATTAATTCGGTGTTAAATAGTATCCCTTTGTATTTCTTTTCTTTCTATAAAGCACCGAAGTCGGTTATTAAAGCAATGATTAAAATACAAAGGGATTTTCTGTGGCAAATCAATGATGGAGATAGCGGTATGTATTGGGTTGCTTGGAACAAAATTTGCAAACCGAAGAATGACGGAGGCCTCGGTATCAAAATTTTAGATTTATTTAATGTGACTCTTTTAAGTAAGTGGAAGTGGCGGGCACTTGTTGATGATTTCGCTCCTTGGAAAGGCTTATTATTTCATAGATATGGAAGCTTCAAGGATGCCTTTATACAACGGTCGGAGGGTGCATTAAGAAGAGGTGTTGTTGGGTTTATTTGGTGGCGTGATTTGATGATGCTTGATCTCGCGTTTTCTCCTCTATCTTTTTTCGGCCAGCAGGTTTCTCGTAGGATGGGGAATGGCGCTTCAGTGGATTTTTGGAATGATGTTTGGCTGGGAACTTCTTCTTTTTCTCGGCTTTTTCCTTCTCTATGGACGGGTCGTGAATCAAACCGTGTGGTGGTGCGGGACTTTGGAGGGTGGAGGGATGGAGTTTGACGGTGGAATGAATCTTGGCTAGTATCTCAATCGCGTGTTAATCATTTGGAGGCTGCATATCTTCAACAAATCTTGGCCCCAGTGACTCTTGCTCAAGGGATTGAGGATACTTGGATATGGAAGCTTGAGACTTCGAAAAAATTTACCGTCCGTTCTTGTTACAAAGAGATGCTTCGGGAGGTAATGGGGAGCGATCAAAATGAATTACATAAGATGTTGGAGAAGTTATGGAGATGTGTCGCTCCCTCCAAAGTTATTGTTTTTGGATGGCGCTTACTTAGGGATGCTCTTCCAACTCGCGGAAATTTGCGACACCGACTTATTATCGCACCGGACGATGACGCTCTCTGTCCATTGTGTTGGAATGAAGTTGAATCGCAGTTTCACCTGTTTTTGAGCTGCACCTTTGCATCGGATATTTGGTCGCGGGTGTGCGTTTGGTGTAGGATCGACCATGTGGGATCCAACAGCTTGCTCGAACATTGTCTTTGGTGGGGGAAGCTATCTAAAGGTAAAAAGGCCAAGAAAACAAAACACTTAATTTGGTTGACTACTTGTTGGAGTATTTGGTTGGCTAGGAATGCTCTTATCTTCAAGAACGAGGATCCCAACATTGAATCTATCATGTCACGCATCAAGCAGTTAACTTGGAGTTGGTTGGTCTATATATCTCGTTGTAATTTAAATTTTGATATTTCTGCTTGGTGGTTTGATCCACTTCATTGCCTAAACAATATGTAACTTTTGTTGTTTGGGTTTGAGCACCCCTAGTGCTTTTTTCAATGAAGTATTGCTTATCTAAAAAAAAAAAATAAAGTACCTAAATTAAAGTTACAAAATAGATACGGATTTAGAGATTTTTGTTTAACATTATGTAAATATATTTAATTAAAAATAATGATTTGCATGGTATTTTAACTTTAAAAAAATTAGTTAAAATAATTTCTAAAATACTTTTGCTTTAATTTTTTATACTTAACAAAAACATTCGTATATTTCTTTTTTTTGGCCAAATCGTATATTTCATATATTACTGAATAACTTTATTGGAAAATTATTCTTATTTATTTTACTATTTTGAATTATTATTCTTATGTTTACTTTACTATTCTTTTTACTATTTCTCAAGTTTTATTGCATGTATAGAAAATTTCATTAGTTAAAAAAGAACAAACTTTATCGTAATAAAGGGACTCTCTTTTCATACCAAAAAAAAAGTGGATTCTCTTTTTTTTATTTTTTATAAATTGAGTATTCTCTGCGGGCAACTCCAGATACTAATCTCTCGAGCTGGCTAGGACTACAACTGACAGCAAAATCCTCCTTCAAGAGATTTAACACTGTTACATATCCAATGCTTGATAAAAAAACTGGACAATTTTTTGCTAAAGAAAAAAATGGACTTTGTAGTATTAAAGATTGGAAAACTAAAGTAAGCATCACTCAAAAAAAAGTAAAGTTAAACCACTATAAGCTAACTTATCCGCTATCCGCTACTTTTTGCCAAACAGAGCCTAAAATGATACACACAAAAAAACGTAAAATAAGTTAAATCACTAGTACACTAAAATTTTTTGGGTAAAATATGTTTTTTGGTCCCTACAAAATTGGCCCCTTCTATGTTTAGTCCCTACATTAACGAAATAGGCATTTTGGTCCCCATTTTATTTTTCTGTTTTCAATATTAGTCCTTGACGTTAATTAGAGTGACAGAAGTCCCAATCAGCAATGCCACATAAGCATATTAGATGACATGGCATCCACATGTTAATCAACAATGCCACATAAGCATATTAGATGACATGGCATCCACATGTCAATAAAAATCTTCCTAAAGATGCTAATTATCAGCTTTGATGTGCATGTGTTTAATTAAAGTATATTTATTCAGGTTTTAATGTGCATGTATGTAGTAGGGTCTCTTTCTTCTCCAAAATTTGATGACTTTTATTTCTTTGATATTTTTCAATCAAGAAAT
This sequence comes from Astragalus glycyphyllos, assembly GCA_963573325.1. Lineage (NCBI taxonomy): Eukaryota > Viridiplantae > Streptophyta > Magnoliopsida > Fabales > Fabaceae > Astragalus > Astragalus glycyphyllos. The sequence goes on from OY754311.1 coordinate 9,159,784, forward strand.
TCAAACTTTTAACTCATACTCTTGAATTTTTATTTTAGTTGATAAAAACTGATATGACTTGAGATGAAGATGTGGAATATGGTATACAACTCAATACAAAGTTGTCTAATGCTAGTTTACAATCTTGCGAAAAATAATTGTAGAAATGACATATTAATATAATGATTTTTTTTACTTATTTATTCAATTCTGCAATATAAGAATTCTGCAATGCTCAGTGAAGGAAATCATAATAGTCCAATTGTTGTTAACTTCAACGATCAAGTCTAAGTTTCCAATGATGAAGAGACGAGAGTGATAGATGCTGAAGGAGCATGGTTTAATTTACAATTATAATTTAATTTTTATTCACCATTATTAAAAAGTATAGTTTATACAAACCAAATTTAGCCGACCTCGTGCATTGCGCGCATGGGCATTAGGGCTAGTTATTTTTAAGATAAGAAATCATATAGGAAGCTAAATTTTACCCTAATGTTTTGTTTAAGTGTACAAAAAGTATACATCTCTTTTAAACAGAAGCGTAAGAATCAACTCCAAAAGTATATTAATGGCCTTCTAATGTCGTCACCTTCTGATTACTTTCATATGGCATTAGTAGAAAATGAATGGTACCCGAACTGAATATGCATCTCGGCTGATTTTGAGTGTGGTCTTCTTTGTGTATCTGGTATAGTGTACTCACATTTGTTGAAGTCTCTTTCTGGAAGAAGAAGCCCGTGGGAGAAGAGGCCTCTATCTAAAGAAGACACATTTGACTAGGTTGAGTCTGGTCTGAGAGTAATACCTCTGGTACTTGCTACTTTTGGTAGTTATTTTAATGGCATTAGTTAAAATGCATTAATTAACAGAAGTTATGGTAAGAGGAATTAAAGTGAACAAAAGAATGAAGTCTTCTCTAAGAAAACCCTAATGCCGAGTCATAATGGATATCTTTGAAGAATGAAGTCTTCTCAACGAAATTATTCCATTCGCTGAGTTTAAATGTGAAGCCCACTCACCTCAAAAAAGAAGAAGAATACATAAGCATTAAGAAATTCTCCCAAGAAAAAGAATATCATCTTACAAAAACAAAGAGAATACTTCGGTGAAAACATAATATACACTATTGAGTCAAAAAAAAAGTTAATATTCACTATCACTGAACATTTTAGCATCAAACTTGAGCTAAGCTAAAGAACATAGAGAAACTCTTATTTTTCTTGAAAGTTTATGTTCATTGTAAAATCTTTATAAAGTTTTGTGTAAAAACGTCTTCTGTTAAAAGTGATTTAAAGTCTATTTGATTTGAGATTGTAGCGGAATTATTCTAAAAAGTCAAAGAGTTTAACTAAGGTTGGCAGGAAATACTTATAATGTTGTAACCTTTTAAAACTAGTCGAAAATCCTTCATCCTTTTCAATAAAATTGATGTGTCAGTGATTTTTGACTTTTTTACGATTTAAAACTCAAAATTTTGGAATGGACAGGGTAAATTATTCATGACGGGTCTATAAGAAATGTTATTTTCAAATTTTAAGTAGTGGGTAATTGGATTAAATGAATGGTAAAATAGTAGATTGGCCAAACAAACAAATAACTACATGTATAGTACCGCGTCCAGACTTATCAAACTTGGGGCCACAAGCTACTGGTTGTAGCTTTTGGCTAAACGTGAAATTCCACCGTGATTTCAGTAAAATCCAAACACCCACTTAGTGAATTTTGGAGGTATTTGGTTGGGTTTAAATTTATTTACAATTTTTATTTTTATTTGAATTGATTCAAGAGTAAACAAAGTTTTTGGTCACTGAAAGTGTTACTTGTTGTCACTTTAGTCATTGGCTTCAAAGAAATTACAAATTAATCGCTCAATGTTTCATCTGTTAGTCACGTTGGTTATCGCTGTTAACTCAGTTTTTAACTACGTTTGTTTCGCTTACGTGCCACGTTTTATGCCAAACAGAACGCTTACATGGCGTGTTGACTTAAGACAGATTGACCCACTTGACGTTTCACATCACCAGAGGACTATTTTGACAATATTCACCTATTTGAGGACCAAAATGGCATTAAAACAATAAAAATTATTTTGTTGCTAAAAAACTCCTCTCTCTCTCTCTCTCTCTCTCTCTCTCTCTCTCTCTCCCCCCTTCTCCTTCCTCTTCCATCTCACCTCTCTCTCTCCCTTCTCTATCTATCTTACCCCCCCTCTCTCTCCCTGCCATTCTCTCTCCCTCCCTAATGAGAACAAAAAATGAAAAATACAAAGAGAAACAAGGAAACTTTCAAGTCATTGACTTTAGAATAATTTTAGAAATCATCTTGTATTTCTTGTTTATATTAAAAAATTGTGTACCTTAGTAAGATGATTTTAGAGCTTGTATTGTGCTCTCTTCTTTACTTTTAGTTATGGGTTAATTGGACCCGAGCTTAGCCCATTTACTTCTTTTAGGTAATGGGTAATATATAAGTGGCCTTGTAGTACTTCAGGAGGGGATTAGAATCATATGTAAAATGGGTGGAAGTCAGAGCATGGTGCTCCTCTAGGTTCTTCGTAGAATTTTTCAAAAATCTTATAAATCCTTTCAAGATTGTGGTGATTTAATTGATCTTATCAATTTCTCATGAAAAGTGTGGCGATTCAATTGATCTTATCAATGCTTTGAAGTTTGTGGCGATCCAGCGGATCTTTTCAATTTCTCATAGAAATTGTGGCGATCATGACTCTTTTTCCCAAGAATTTTATCAATCCTTTCAAGATTGTGTTGTTTCGATTGATCTTATAAATTTTTCATGAAAAGTGTGGTCATTCAATTGATTTCATCAATGCTTTGAAACTTGTAGCGACTCAGTTGATATTATCAATTTATCATGGCGATTATGGCAATCATGACTCCTTTTCTCAAGAATCTTATCAATTCTTTCAAGATTGTGGCAATTTTACTGATCTTATCAATTTCTCATGGAAAGTGCGGCGATTCAATTGATTTCATCAATGCTTTGAAGCTTGTGGCGACTTAGTTGATCTTACCAATTTCTCATGACAATTGTGGCAATCATGACTCATTTTTTCAATAATCTTATCAATCCTCTGAAGATTGTAGTGATTCGATTGATCTTATCAATTTCATATGGAATTTGTGGCGATTTGTTTGATATTATCAATTATCTATGGAAATTATGGCGATCTTCACTTGTTTGTTCATCTTAATTCTACTTCATCTTCTTCATTCCTTTGATTTGTGTGAATGTTTTATTCAAATTCATGGATAGATATATTTTCGTGATCTATGAAAAAAAATAATCACATCACTCCCTCCCTCCCTCTTTCTCCATCCTTTTGACATAATTGTATATGTAGTCTTAGCTGATTTAATGTATCTATCTATATTTATTTTTAAAAGTGGAGAGAGAGAGGAGTTTTTAGTATTTTTTTTTATTGTTTTAATATCATTTCGGTCCTCGAATAGGCAAATATGGTCAAAATAGTCACCGGTAATGTGGATTGTCAAGTGGTCAATTAGTCTTAAGCTAACTCGCCTCGTAAGCATACTGTTTGGCAAAAAGTATGCTACATAAGTGAAACGAACTGGGATAACAAACTGAGTTAACATCGAGGACCAATATGACTAACGAATGAGGTATTGAGGAATTAATTAATAGTTTTTTATTTATTTTAGCGGTACTCTTATTTATCTATTTACCCTTTTAGCAGTATTTTATTTTACTTCTTCACACATTTCTTTTTCTTCTTCCTGTTGCGCGTTTCTTCTCTCGCTCAGCAGTTCTCCACGCAGATCACCGCTATAACGGCGTCGATTCTCCGCCAGCAAGGTATGTGTCTCCTCTCTCTCTCGCCGTTTCTTCCCTCTTGCGTTTTATTATTGTGCCCTAGAAAATGAAAAAGGGGATATCGTTGAAATGCTATGTTTCTTATCTGTGTTCTAATTATTTCCACACTCATGTTTCATCTACATCGCATTACCCTAAAATTGTAATTCAACCAATCCCACCGCCCCATTCACACATAGTTATGTTCTTTTCTTAAATATAAATACCCGCCCATTGATTTTTGTTTTGATGCCAGCTCATACCCAATCATTTCATATTGTCAAAAGAAGTTTTGGGCAATAAAGTTTTCGATTTTGGGTGTTTAAGATTTGTTACTCTAATCTATATCGTTGTTACTCTAAATTCAATGTTTAATGATAATAGAAATGGTTATGCATTGTGGTATGCTTGGTTGGTGACATTTGCGGTTTACTCCTTGGTGTTTTCTTTCCCTTGTGTTAGTTTTCCAAACACAGGGTAAGTCACCACTCACCAACACGTGAAAACTGAAAATACCCCAAACGAAAAACGTCAAAACCACACAGCACCAGCGCCACCGCCAGACGCCAGTCAACTACCACCACCCTCCGTCGTGCTCCGCCGCCGTCTCCACTTGCTCCGTCGTCGTCCCTGCTCTTTCTCAGTCAGTCATTCTCTACTTTCAAGGTTAGATTTCCACAATGCTTCAATATTGATTCTGGGTTTTTTGATTTAATCCGTTTTACCAGCCCTTCTTCAATCTGTTTTACATCGTCATTTCGTTTTCATTGCTTCTTTGATTTCGTTTTCAATTTACTTTCTCTTGATTCCTATTTTTAGGGTTTGTGTGATTTGGGAATTAGGAATTGGCAACTAATGTTGATGTTGGGAGTTAGGAATTAGGAATTGGGAATTAGGAATTGGCCATGATTCTGTTTGAAAGAAAATAAGCTTGCGTAAAGTAATAATAATTTGGCAACTAATGTGAATTTGGCAACTGATGGCAACTGATGAAACAAATAAATGATAATTTGGCAACTAATGATAATTTGTCATTATAATTTAATATACTATGTACACTTCTTATTAGGAATTTTGTTATAAAATGGTGCATGTAAATACTCAATAGCCAGCTAAAAGGATTCAAGAATATTATTGTTTGTTTCCCATGAGGTTGTATCGAGATAATATTTACAATTTACATAAAGTAGTTTAAAGTTTTTGCTGATTTAGTTGAATTTTTTTAAGTAGGGGCCTAATTTTTATGATTTGCACAGGGCCCCCAAAGTGCTTGAGACGCCCTGTCTTCTAGTGACAACTGTGGAAGGTCTTCGAAACTCGAGGAGATGAAAGAAGAGAGGGATGAAGAGGAGGAGGAGGAGGAAGAAGAAGATGTAGACTTCAATCCTTTTTTGAAAGAAACCCTTTCACAAGAAGCATCTTCAAGTTTGAGCTCTGAAGATGATGGTTTGGATGGTGATGTTGTCAATAGTGGGGCATCTTTGGGTACAGAGTTGCCAGAGCTAACTACTAAGGAGCAAATCTGTGCTCCTGGGGATTCTGAACATGGTGAAGATGAAATTATTTTACAATCTTCGGGTATGGTTTCTCAAACAGAGACGGATAAAGAGAAGCACATTGACTTGAATAGTGCCAATGATGGTAATAGTTTTAGGATAGGAGAATTAACTCACACAACACAATCTCGGAGTCCAATAATAGACATAGATAATGAGGATGCTATATGTATGCGCACTAGAGCTCGTTATTCACTTGAAGGTTTTAGCCTTGATGAGCTTGAGACCTTTCTTCAAGAGACTGATGATGATGATGATCCTCAAAATGCCGATGATGAAGAAGAGTATCAAAAATTTCTCGCAGCTGTATTGCAAGATGGAAATGGTGATGGTCTTTCATCTCATGAAAATGAAAATCCTGATGATGATGATGAAGATAATGATGCGGACTTTGAGCTAGAGCTTGAAGAGTTACTGGAGAGAGATGGTGATGAGAATGTAGCGGTAGAAGCGCAAAACGAGTGTGATGTAGCTGGACGGCGACCAGAGACTAGGCAAAAAAAGCGACAAAAGGCCTTTACCCCAAGTGAAAGAAACACATTAGGACAGATCAGGAAGCCACTGCGCCCCATCTTGCCCAATTGGCTTAATGGACCCTTGGCTTCAGGGAAAGGTTTGATTCCTGAGGCTACTCCGGGCTTACAATCTTCTGCTTCAGGAAATGGTCTTATTAATGGGTTTACTGCCCAGCAGATTGGCCAATTGTACTATTTGATACACGAGCATGTGCAACTTCTTATTCAAGTATTTTCTCTCTCGGTTCTTGAGCCTTCCCACAAACAGATTGCTTCTCAAGTTCAGGGTTTGCTTTGTGAGATGCTTCACAAACGTGATGAAGTATTAACTTTAAAGAGAGCGCCATATCCTGGTGTTTGCTTTACTCCTTCTGTTGTGTGTACATCTGTATCCGATAGGATCTCCCAATTTATTCCAGGCCAATGCAACACAGGGTTTGCTTCTACACAGGATGCACATAATGTGTGCTTTCCACAATCCCATCAGAGCTCTTTTGAAGGTTTGAATGGTCAAAGAAGTTGCTTTCAAGATACTGAGAGTTCTTTCTGGTTTCCTCTTGTAGGAGGCCCTGTGCAATCCATTTTAGATGTTGCTCCTCTTAATTTAGTAAGAAGATATGTAGATGACATGTATTCTGGTAGGTCATCTTAAACATTTCAAGTTTTAGTCATGCTTTTCCATTCTATGCTGGTACATAAGATTGACTTTTACTTACTCAAGCATTGGTTTGAAATTCCTTTTACAGCTGCCCAAGAGTTTAGAAAACGATACATTGAATCTGGTTATGATTCAGTTATTGAAAAGGAACCTCTCTTTCCTTTTTCTTCATCAATTTCTGGAGCTAACACTGAAGTTTCAAGTGGAAACATCACTGGAACAAATAATACAGTCTCAACATCACCTGGTCGAAAAAAGCCTAAGAAAACATTGGCTGCCATGCTTATTGAAAGTACGAAGAAGCAGTCAATTGCTTTGGTGCCAAAGGAAGTTGCAAAGTTAACTCAAAGGTTTTCAGCCTTGTTCAATCCAGCCTTATTCCCACATAAGCCACCCCCGGCAGCAGTTGTAAGCAGGATGCTTTTCACCGATTCTGAGGATGAGTAAGTTACATTTCTCCTCTTTATGCAAGCCAACTGTATTAAAAGATTTACTAAGAAAATGCTTGATCTTGATTCTGTTTTATCAATATAAACATTACCATTCTCTATATATTTCCATGTTTAAATGATACCTATGTAGGTATGTAAGTAGCCTAGAGATCTAAGGTCTTAAATAAAACTTCAGAACCTTTATCTATAGCTTAGCTAGGTTTAAAACTTTTGGCAATGCGTGCTATGCTTCCTAAAATTACAAGTGTCATTAGTAGGTGAAATATTCTTCAGAGTCTAAAGGTTTTGTCCTCTTGGCCCATATATCCATGTAATGCAATCTTAGTTTGACTTATAATTTTGCTTCTTAAATATGCAAGAGATGAATCCTGGAGGTGTAATGTCTCGAAAAACATTGAATTTCTAATTCAAACTGATTAGGATTTAGGATCAATGTTTTTGTAGCACACCTTGCTTGTTAGTTGTTATTTCTGCAAGTGGCCATGACATTTAGATGTAATACTTTTGTGAGTTTAACTTCTAATGTTGCGAGTCTTAATATCAAGACTAAGTGAGTTGATAGAGGGAGGCTCCCAGGTGGGGTTTGGGGAGATTGGATATGTGCAGTCTTACCCTTGCAAGTAGAGTGGCCATTTCCAGAATTTGAACACGTGGCCTCAATGTCACAGGGTAGCAATCTTACCATTGCGCTAAGGCTCTCACTTGGTAAAGTGAATTTATATAGGTTATGGATTAACGTGCCTTGGTGTGGAGATGAAACATTATAAAATAGGGAAGACTTCTGCACATGTCCATCTTCTCTAGGTGTTTAAATTATGAATATAAATAAGTTTCTCAACAAGAAAAGCAAGAATAAGTTAATCTTATTTATGTCCAGTAGTGAAAGGAAATGCTTCCATTGTGTGAACTGTGAAGTCACACAGTATATTACTTTTAATATCCAAATTCCAATACTACCCGTTTAAATCTTTTTGGTCCGGACATGAGTTGGGATTCTAAGGGTCAAGGGTCAAAAATAGAAATGACCATAACAAATGAGAGAGAAGTATTACATTTCAAGCCTTAAATTGGAATCTAAATTAGGGAACTTTTTTTCCTGGTAATAAATAAATGCTTTAAGTTCTAACAGAGACATAAGTATAACACTAATGTTGGAGCTTTCACTTTCACCTATAAAGCTTTAGGTAATGCAAGGGTCGTTTTATTTCTCTAATAAGTCCCTCTCTTTGAACATCTCTTCCATTACTTAAAAATCTCTCAAACAATGGTTTGGATTCCTTTTCTAACTCCATTCCACCCATTTAAACTTTTAAGATTAGAGGCTTTAGAAGTTAGATTGTGTGATTTTGAAACTTTCAAAGATATGTTGTTCTGCTTATGTTAATCAAAGTGGAGATTTCTTCTGCGATAGCTTGTACTTGGAAGAATAGTATTCATGTTTTGTTGTTAAGTTGTAACCTAGTACAAAGACAAATGATGAGACATTTTATTTTCATGAAGATAGTTGCCTGAAAATTTTATCTTTCTACGGATGAGGATCTTGTCAGTTGTCATGTTTCCCTTGAATTCAGCATGTTACTCCGATGTTCAACCATCCCTCGTGCTTAAATTCATTTTTTTTATTATAAGAATGGGGGGGCGGGGTTGATACGCGGTAACCTGCCCTTTTTAACTAAACCGAGGCATTGATATAGCACTCTTGCCCGCTTGACGTGGTACTTGATCTATACACTCATTGATTACAGGAAACGACCTAATAATAACAATATCACATCATTGATCAGTTTTGTGAAGTTTTGTTGAGTCTTACGTTGGCTATCTATGGTCTAACATAGCCATTTTTTTAAGGCTTGCAATATGTAATACTCATGGGTAGAGTTAATAAAGAAGAATAAGCTAATTCAAATTAACTGTAATAATAAAGTAGAGGTGACACGAGTCAATCACTAGCAAGGTGGGGTTGCACATGGAAAGTAGAGGTGTCACTTGGTTTTCACAAGAGAAGAAAAATAAAAGACATGAACAAATAAAGGATGAGATGAGAGAAGAGTGACGAGTTTGAGACATAGCTGGTTTTGCAGCCATACTTGGCTTCGCTAGAAACTAAGAAAGGACCAGAGTTCATTGGGAACAAAAACAGAAAAAAAGGAGATTGGAAAAGAAGATGAAGAATAAGAACAAACTTTGATAGTGAGGAGAGGAATTACCTGAGAAAATCGAAGAAAGAAGAAACACAAATTAAAAATGAAGAAACTCTTGAAAGAGTTGTTTCCTTCTGAAGAAAACGCAGATGGTGTGCTGGACAAACTAGGATTTTTTAGTGATGTGGGTCACACAAAAATCATATATCATTTTTGGTTTAAATATGTTTTTCGTCCCTGTAAATATACCTGTTTTTCAAATAATGCACTTGCAATTTTTTTCTTTAAACATGTTGCAAAATCAACTCGTTTTTAAAAATGGCCTCTATTAGTCAAATGTTAAAAAATGCTGACATGGCTAACGGAAATCTGATGTGGCAAATTTCAGCCCACATGGGTTTGACACATCATTTTTTTCATTTAATTTTAAATATTTTCTAATCTTTCTCCTTCCTCCCTCTCTCCTCTCGCATCTGCCGTCTCTCTTTCTCTCACTCTCTTTACCACACCCCTCTCACCACCTTACAACCTCCATAACCATATCTTGAGAAAAAAAAGAAAAGGGTTGAAGAATAGAACCGATAATGGCAACGTATAAAAAAAAGAAACAAAGATGGAAACAATTACAGATCTGGAAACATATCAAAAAAATAAGCAGATTTCAAAATCCCTTAAAATCAGATGCGCAAATCCTTTCTTAAATAACAAATCTTCGAAATTCCAAATCTATATATCTCTCTCTCAACAGAAACACAACATGGTTTCAACGAGAAGGCGAAAAAGCAGCATGGTTCCAACTGCTGCTTCCAACCAAATCCCAATCCTTCTATACTTTCTCCCTCTCCCTCGCTTTTCTGTGATTTTCATCTCTGATTTTTCCGATTTTCGTTGATATTAGCCTTTTGGATTTGTTTAATTTCTAGTGTTTATGGAGAAGAAGAAATATTAGGGTTAGTGAAAAAGAATTTAGGATTTGGGGATAAAATTGGTGTGAGATAAGGTCAGAAGCTGATGTGAGAGAGAGTTTATTTTCTGGGTTGCAGAGAAGTTCTCATCGAGAGAAAGGGAGATGAACTGAGAGAGAGAGAGAGAGAGAGAGATACAAACTGAGAGAGGAGGTAGACGAACTGTGAGAGAGAGAGAGACGAATTGAGTGAGAGAGTCCCTCCACATTAGCATTTAAAAAAATTAGAACTGAGTATTAATGACACCTCAGCATTCCGTCAGCCATGTCAGCATTTTTTAACGTCAGACTAACAGAAGGGCATTTTTAAAAACAAATTGATTTTGCAGGGACGTATTTTAAAAAAATAAGATTGCAGGGGAATATTTGAAAACAGGTATATTAGTAGGGACGAAAAACATATTTAAACCATCATTTTTTAACAGAAACAATCAAGCTTTTTCCCACTACGTCGGTTATAAAGATCAAACAAGGCCATAATGCCGTATCTTGACATATTTAAAAGATAACCCATTTACACCATAATCTCTCCTAATGTTTTTCCATAGTTTTTCTTGTCTCCCTCTACTTCAAACCATTACATTATCCTCCATTTGGCCAACCATCTTTGTGTCCCTGAATTTACTATTTTGTTGATTCTTTAGTTTACTATCCAACATTCAGTCCCATGCAGATGAGTTTACCTTCAAGTTTGAGCAGCACAGTACTTTTCTGTTAAAGGATAATATTGTAATTGCACGAACTGACTAATAACAAGTTTGATACCATGTTAGAGTTATATGGACTGAACCACGAAGGGGAGAGAGAGGGAGAGGGAGAGGGAGAGAGAGAGAGGAATCTGATCTAACAGAATTCTGTTAGATCCTTTTCTATATTTGATATTCTGTTTTTCTGAGTATTACAATTCTGTGCAGTCACTATTTATAGTGCTGCTGTATTACACTTGAGAGGAAACCGAAACAATGCTAGCACATTAACTAACTAATTAACTAACTAATAACAAGTCAGTTAGTGCAATTACAATATTATCCTTTAACATTTTCTATCTCAAATCTCACTCGAAGCGTGCATCCATTTCATTCAGCTGTCTTGCATCATATGGTTGATATCTTCCTTTCTCTTTTTGTCATTTTTTAGGGTGGACGTAAGGTAGTTAAAACATGAAACTTTTGGTATGTAGTATTTTCTCCAACTTCCCCCCTAAGGATCTGTGTGTCTATTGCCGAACTTGCATTCCATACCTCTGTGTTTCCAAGGTTTATCTCCATATCTGTAACTTTTTATTTCTTTTTACTCCTGCCTCGCCAACTATGTATGTCATCCAAAGAAGCATGCGACGAGGCACTGTCTTTTTTCGAGTCACAGAAAAGTCCTGCTAATTGCCATTTAATATTCTGGCCATCATTTTTGTCATCCAAAATCCACTGTCTTTCGGCCATGGCACCAACATGTCCACCTATAAATAACACCGTGTATATGCATTTTCATGATTTATCACAATTGTATTCTCATTGCCCAAGACAACTTTATGGAGTTAACTTCTCTAACCGATATATATATATTTTGCAGATTATTAGCCTTAGGGATACTGGAATATAATACAGACTGGAAAGCAATTCAACAACGATTTCTCCCCTGCAAATCTAAGCATCAGGTGACTATTATTGTTGACTAAATTTTATCAGGATTGTTTTTAGCTAATTTGATTGGGGGAAGCTTCTTCGTTTTCCTTTTTTTACTATCTTTTACTTGGTTACAGTGATAATTAATATATATATATATATAATATTGAATATTATATAATTTAGTAGTATTAAGCAATAAACTAACATACAATTTTAAGAAATCAAGTTAGTTAATAATTTAAATTAACATAAAAATGGTCAGCTTATATGCCCTGAGATTTTTTTTAATAATAAGAGACTAAATAATAAAAATTCATGCATCAACCTCATGTGTGAGCCTTTGTAACTTGACATTGGGCTTCATGGGACTAACAAAAACTACTTGTGGCTGAATTAAAATAAGCTACAATAAAAGTTTGTTTAAAAAAACTGGTTCTTCATCATAGGCTTTCCACTAGTTCCCATCAATTTTGTGATGAAGTGGTTTTTTGGGTTCAATAAATAGAACTGGCCGACCAATATCTGGTCAAACCAGCTAATCTGGTCTGGTTTTTAAAACTATGCTTGAAATGAGTCAATGACTAAATGGCATGAGTTATTGGTTATTTTAACTTCTGGCCCTTTGCTTGGACGGAGATCCTCTAAATTAAGGCAGGTTAGGTTAGGCTTACATTTGTTTCACATTGCCTTTTGTTGGCAATCTGCTTTACATAATTTGACTGAAGCGATGCCCAAACTAGTTGTCTGCAAACACTGCCTAACGGCGAGTTTCCTTTAATGATATGAATCAATGTGTGGCTGTTTGCAACAAGTTTTTTGGCTCTAGATATTCCTTAGTAAACACAGTAAGACTGTTTACAGCTTGTGGAAGTTGGGTTTAATAATTGTAATAGATGGGCATAGTATACTATTTGAGTCATTGATTGGGCAACACATTCTTAGTTTGTGAAAGTAATGTCTTGCATAAACTTTCTTTGATCTCTTTATGTTGTGCTCTTTAGTCAAAGACCCAGGTTCAGCATTTCTGTGCTTGGGTAGAGCTGATCTGCAATATCGAAGTGTCAGTATGATGATGATTTGCAGTCATTTTTAAACTAGTTTTTGTAAATCAAAAACGAAATGTTTAGTTAGTTAAATAACAAATTCAGCCATTTCATTTTGGTGGTCAAATTTTGTTGTATATCTGATATGACACTGAATGGTCTGGTTACAGATTTTTGTCAGGCAAAAAAACCGTTGCTCTTCAAAAGCATTAGAGAACCCAATAAAGGTAAATATATATATGCTTTTAGTCCCATATAATGAAATGTCATTGATGTATCTTATTTGCATTTGTTACTGGTGGAGTATATTATAGTATCAAAGTTAATGAGAACATGGTTTATGGTTGTTGTACCTCTTCTCTCTCTTACCTCTGATTCTGGACATATAAATTGAAATTTGGAACCAGCGGTGCCAATACTTTTTAACTTCTCATCCAGTTTTACTTGTTGATTATTTTCTTTTTGAAATTTTAACACGGTCTCGTTGATACGGGTCCTGGGCCTACTCTTGGAAATTAATAAGTGTGGTGCACAAGATCAGGTGGGGAATGATGCACCTTAATTAGTTTAGGGGAGAGAGTATGACATAACTAACTGTCTCGCTGGCAGTAGTGGGAGGCAATCAGGAGGGGATAAGCATAAGGAGACTGAGGGAGAGGGTGGCCTGGAACTCGGTTAGACCTTCGGGAATGACTAGGCCTCTCTAATTGCCTGGGCTATTTATCTTTGGTTTTCTCTGCATTATCTTCTATACCCAGGCTCTGATTTCACCTGTAACAGACCTGGAATTTCATTTCAACACCATAATACATTTACTTTTTAACTGTCATATCTTAGTACCCTTCAATTGGTATTGTTAGATAGCATATTTGATGTGTTAGAATTACACGTCATCCTTAGCTGTAGATATCGGTTAGGATTAGAATCACATTAGTTAGGATTAGAAAAAGCATGAGGCAAAGTCGAATCTGATAACAAAGATCCAAAACCAACACCCACCCCCCCAAAAAAAAAAAATTAAATGAAGGAAATTTATGGCTAAATACTCCAATTTTGAACCACTCAGTCAAATGTTGTGTAATCATTGGAAAAGTCAACTATCATGCATGTAAATCTTAGATAAATGAACTACAAACAGAATTTAAGATTTATTTAAATAATTACTTATACTATTTGCCTGAATTTTTTTATACAGGCAGTTCGAAGAATGAAAACCTCCCCATTGACCGTAGAGGAAATAACATGCATTCAAGAGGTAATTTATTCCACAGCATTTTGGATTTGAAAATTTTCTGATTGCAACATTATAACTTGCTGATGCATGACAAAAAATACATAGGGTCTTGAGCTTTGTAAATTTGATTGGATGTCAGTATGGCAATATATTGTTCCACATAGAGATCCATCATTGCTTCCACGCCAGTGGCGAGTTGCTCTTGGGACTCAAAAGTCATACAAGTTAGATGCTGAAAAAAGGGAGAAGCGAAGATTGTACGAGTCAAAAAGAAGAAAGTTGAAAGCCACTGCACCAGAAAGTTGGCAAGATATATCTAGTAAAGAGGTCTGTTATTATCCGAGGCTTATATGCCTGTCTTTGAATTTGTTTCCGAGGTCCTTCCTGCATATGATAAGCCATTATAGTAATCTTAAATGTAGTTTTTTGTTAACTTCCTGAATGGCTTATGATGAGGCAACATACATGCACAATTGGAATTGTTAGTTTACCTTTATGCAATCTTGGTTCATATGTGCACCAAAAGTATACGAAACTAGAAATCATCAGAATTTGGTCTTAATGTGCTTGTAAACATACATATCTTAATTATGTACTGGTCATATGCTTAACCTCTCATACCTATACTGGCTAGTTCATCAATCAACACAGTGGACAATGGGCCTATGGCTTAGTTTGACCACTTACCCTATCGGTCTTATATATGGGTTTTTGATTAATAGAATTAACAGATCCTGGATTTACTTTCATGGGCTTTTTTGGAACTTACTGCAGGATTGTGAGTCTGAAGTTGCAGATCGTATGGATTATTCAATCGTTCCTTATGTTCACCAGGCATTTCTGGCAGATTGGAGACCAGACACATCTACTCTTAATTATTCAGAGTGCATTTTGTCAACCCCTGGAGAAAGAATCCTTGCTCATGATGCTAATCAGCACGCGTTCCCACCAGTATCTATGTATCCCCAGCCTTTTCACTCAACATCTGATTTATGGAGTGGCATGAAAGGTGCTCCCAGTGCCCCTACTCCTAAACCCCCAGTTTTTTCTAAGACCTCTAGCTCCAAATTCTATTGTCGACCCTATCGATATAGGAAGGCAAAGAGCGCTCAATTGGTGAAATTAGCACCAGACTTGCCCCCTGTAAATCTTCCTCCATCTGTTCGTATAGTTTCTCAGACGGCTTTTAATGGATTCCAGTGTGGAACATCTAAGATTTACCCCCCTGGAGGTGGTCCCACTGCTTCTGGAAAAGATAATTCTGCATCTCAAATTCCTCATGGTGAGAAAATTGGAACCATTCATCCAGCTGAAGGTGCAAGACCTATGCCAAAAGACAGCCTCACAAGTTCTCAATTAGAAAGGTCTGAAACTGCTGAAGGCAGATCTCTTGCTACAGAAAAAGGCACTTATGCTGATCTCCAAATGCATCCTCTCTTGTTCCAGGTTGCTGAGAAAGGAAGCATGCCTTATTATCCATTTAATTTTAGTGCCGGTACTTCTAGTTCCTTCAGTTTCTTCTCTGGAAGTCAACCACAATTAAATCTGAATCTCTTCAATAGTTCACAGCAACGAAGCCACATTGATTGTGCTAACAATTCCTTAAAGTCAAAGAATTCCACTTTACTGTCAGGAGGCATTGATTTTCATCCACTTTTACAGAAATCTAATGATACTCAATCACAAAGCGGTTCTGATGCAATTCAGATTGAGTCACTTGTCAATAGTGGTGTGCCTGATACGGCTAATATATCTTCTGGGCTTAATGACAATTCCAATGAACTTGACTTGAATATTCCTCTAAGTTCTGTATCTGAAAGTGAGCAAAGTAGACATCTAAAGGCACACGATCCTAAAGAGTCTCAGAAAACTGTGGCAAGTTGTGCAACAGCAATGACACCTCGAGAGAATAATGCTCCATATCGTCAGCAGGGTGATAGAAATCCTTCACCCAGCAGTTGTGAGCTCGCTTCAAGTGCCCCTTTGGCCATTCCTGATGTTAACATTAGATATGATGCAGATTATATTGGTGATCAGTCTCATCCTGAGATAGTGATGGAGCAAGAAGAGTTGAGTGATTCCGAGGAAGATATTGAAGAACATGTAGAGTTTGAGTGTGAGGAGATGGATGATTCTGAGGAAGATGATAGTTCAGGCTGTGAGCAAGCTCCCGAGGTTCAAAATAAGGTAATTGCTTTATGTTTATCAGTTAGCTTTAGTTTTTAAACTTGTGTCTGTATACATTTTTCAAATGTTGATGGGGAGTAATAACAAATATTCTCTTATATAGATTGTTATTCTTTATTTTGTTTCAAGTTTCAACTTGAATCTTCCAAAATGAAATACTGAAGGCATACTTCACTTTTCGTATTGAGTTGAATTATTTAACATAAAAAGCACACTTTCTGTTTGAGCTTTTTAATGAGAAGGCATACATCTATTTGGAGACCACCACCATATTCATGTCTTTCCAAGTTTGACCCTGTTATTTGTTTGTCCCTCATGTGGCACCTTCATTGGTTGGTTATTACGTATATCAGCCAGTCAGTAGCAACATGATAATCTTTTTCTGCATGCAAATTTGAAATTCACATTATCCTTATTAGTTTCTCAACTCTACTCCAAACCGTGTTTTAACTCGAAGGCCCTGATAATAATTAATCTGTTACACTTCACATGTAAATTCACGTTCCTTCATGAAAACTTTCTAATTTTGACTAACCTATTTTGTTTTTGTTGCTTCTTGCTTTATGATCATCTGAGCATTATGAGCCAGTCTTTTTTTGTTGACTAACCTTTATTCTAGGTGGTGGCTGGTCGTTTGTCTTTGCTTTATTGTCGTGTATCATGCTAAGATCCAAAACCCTGTTATTCTTCTTTGGTGCTTCATATCCTTAGCTAATTTTTTGAAGTCTCTTTTTTCGTCCCTTAATAACCTGTTTAACTTTGTTTTGTTAGGAGGTGCAAAGGGCCAATTCTGATGCTCAAGTTGATTCTAGTTTCCCTAAAGATAGTGCTAAACCAAATATGGTTTTAATGAGTGATGGAATGGATGACTTAAGTAGTTCATCCTGGTTGAGTTTAGACTCAAGTAATCCTGCACCGTCGAAGATTATGCTTCAACGGGATATGGCCGGTGAAGATTCTGCACGAAGAAACTTTACAATTAATAAAGCAGTTACTGATGGCAAACATACCATAGACATGGTACAACAACCGAGCCTAGGTCCTCATATGTTTACCGCACCACGGAAACTTGGGAAGCATTATGGCAAATTCAATACAGATTTGAATATAGCATTGACTGTTGAAAACTCAGATCATGATGGTAATCATGAAGATAGTTGATTAAAGTGTTCTCGCAAATGGCAAATGGAGTGAAAATAGGATTCAGTGTCAAAAGATTAATCCGTGGTGGTAATGATAAAGAACCGAGCTTGTTTCTGTTATTCATATTGCTGCGGTTGCTGGATGGTAAGAGGTTAGGTGCTACAGGATAAGGAAATTTAGCAATCAATTCTCCAAGAATTGTGACTAAAGATATGTACATTTACCGGCAATAGGATTCTAGTAGTAAAGTTTTGTCTTTGTAAATATGTTGAAAGGGGTCATGGCCAAAATTAATGATTTTGACCATGTTCACCGGATATGGGCGTCCATTGTTTCCTAGGTCATGATGGAACTTATGAATTGTATAGAGCTATGTCCACTAATTCTTCTGATCTCCCAACAAGCAATGTTGAAAGAAGTGCCAAGAATTTATTGGATTTGCTGAAGTTACTTTTGTAGGGTATCTGTTTGGAGCGAACAACTAATACTATTGTTCATCCATTAGTCATAATAGCAAATTAAAATAGCCCTATATATTTTCTTTACAATTGTGTTGTTTGAAACATTAAGTTGGAACAACAAGAAGTTGACATCAATTTTGCTTGTTGGTAGAATTTATATACTCCCTCTGGACCTATTTATAAGCAAAAAATCACTTTTTAGGTTCATTGGAAAACTAATGTATTTAGACTATAATGTAGTCCAGATACGTTAGTTTTTCAATGAACCTAAAAAGTGATTTTTTGCTTATAAATAGGTCCGGAGGGAGTACGTTGTTAATAAAGTGTTGAACTTAGCTAATGGTGTCTCTGTTACTTAGCTACTAATTGAATTTTATTAATAACGATTTTGAATGTCGTTAGTTACAACTTTAGGTATTTGAAGATTATATGTGAATACCTAAAAATTGTTGTTAATGAATTTAGTTGGTGATTAATGAGTTGCAATACTTTGATATGTTAGTTAATCAAATTCAACACTTCATTAACCATGTTGTGAATTGCATTAATCGGAAAATTTGTTATAATTATTGCGTCTCAATCATTACGTATTCAATTAATTGACTGTGTAAAGGTTATCGACTCCTTATGCGGACTCAAACACTAAGAAAAATTTAATCAATTAAATGGAAAAACATAAACCCGATTGAAATAATGAGTAAACTCTAGAATTGGTTCTTCAAATACTACCCTCTCTCCAATTAGTCTCTAAACTATTTTAAATGATTAAAGACTAAAATGTTCCTAAAGCTTTTTCAAAGCAATCAAGTTAGTCCCCTAGTGAATGTGATTGACATTAATAGAGGGACTGACTACTTTGATGAATGAAGAAAAACGTTAGGGACTTTTAATCAGTTTAAATACTCCCTCCGTCCCATAATATAAGACACTTTTAACTACTTCACAGGAATTAAGGAGAGTAGTTTAGTTAGTTATTATCATTAATTATGTCTACTTTTTGTACTAGTTTTCCCACTTTACCCTTTACATATTTTTTCTCTCATCTTAATTAAAGTGTTTATTTACCACTCACCTACCTACATTCAATACATCTCATGCGTGATATTGGAGGTTGGGAGAGAAAAAAAGGAGCATGTCATAATTAATTCAATGAACAAATGGAATGAAGGCCCCTTTAGAAACGTAAACGGAAATTTAGAGAGGGAGAGAATAAAGTATTAGTCAAAAAATAATTAATGCAATAGACAAGTAGAAAGGGGACTTAAAAAAATTCTCAAAGGGGCCTTATATTATGTGACGGAGGGAGTGTAATGGTTGCAGGACCAAATTAATGGTTTACTCAAGTAATACTAATTCATAGCTTGCAACATAGGATCCACCTAATCAATTTAGCTATATAGTCAATGTAAATGTCTAAAAACATATAGAATCCTATTAAAAGCATAAACGACACAACACAACACACCCCAACGCTCAACCACTTAAGCAGCTATGCGGGACACCCCAATGAATTTTTTAACATCTATGCAAATTACAATTTGATGTAAGCATTAGTTAATTTGCAGCAATGCTTAAAAGAGAATCACTTTGTTCAAGGATATAAGAAAGAAAAAATGATTGTTGTTAACCTGTTATTTTATCAATCAAACATACTATGATTCTGTCGGTAGTGCTTGTAATCATTTTTTTAATAACATATCATTAGACATATTTGTAAAAAGATTTCCACACAAAAAAAAGTGCTTATTGTGTAGTACAGTTTAGTGCAGAAAGAATCACAACTCGAACCGCCGCATATACCCTCAGCAGAGCTGAGACTCAAAGCCATTCAAACAGCCACATCAGATTGGACCCCACAAGAGAAGAATTACATGTTCTACATGGCATTGGCAATCAAAATCCTAGGGGTGGACAGCGGTCGGGCTTGGTCGGGTTTGGGCCCAATGACCCCCATCCGGCCCAACCCACGGTTGGAACATACATGCTCAATTATGTCCATTTTTAAAAACGGGTTAGGCGGGTTCGGATTGGCGGATACTAGCGGGTAGACGGGTGGGTTTTGAAAATCCTTATCCCAAAACCTCATCCACTTCTTCTCATTCCCTCCACTCATTCCTATTCTTTACTTCCATGGCAATAGAACAATCTCAACTCAAACAACACATTTACATGAAGAGAAGATAAGATTTCATCATAATAAACCAACCAAATCCACATAAACTCACTCTCTCTCTTTCTCTGCTAAACTGCAGAGAGAATCCTCAGCACAATGTCTTGCTCTAACATCACCATGTTGGTATCCTCCAAACCTTCTCTATCTGATACCTCTAACCTCTCCTTTCGTTCTGCTTTGAACCCTTTTCAGCTTCCTTCACAAAACTCATCATCTCCTTCTACCCCTTCAAGAACTTCAGTTACTACTATTCAATGTGGTCTTAGAGAACTAAGAACACGTATTGATTCTGTGAAAAACACTCAGAAAATCACTGAAGCAATGAAACTTGTTGCTGCTGCAAAAGTCAGAAGAGCTCAAGAAGCTGTTGTTAATGGAAGACCATTTTCACAGACACTTGTTGAGGTTCTTTATAACATCAATGAACAGCTACAAACTGATGATATTGATGTTCCTTTAACTAAACTTAGACCTGTGAAAAAGGTTGCTCTTGTTGTTTGCACAGGAGATCGTGGTCTTTGTGGTGGTTTCAACAATGCAATAATTAAAAAAGCTGAAAGAAGAATTGCTGAGTTGAAAGATCTTGGTCTTGATTATACTGTTATTAGTGTTGGTAAAAAGGGTAACACTTATTTTACTCGTAGACCTTATATACCTGTTGATAGGTATTTTGAAGGTGGTACACTTCCTACTGCTAAAGAAGCACAAGCAATTGCTGATGATGTTTTCTCACTTTTTGTAAGTGAAGAAGTTGATAAAGTTGAACTTCTTTACACTAAATTTGTTTCTTTAGTGAAATCAGATCCTATAATTCATACTTTGCTTCCACTATCACCAAAAGGAGAGATATGTGATATTAATGGTAATTGTGTGGATGCTGCTGAAGATGAGTTGTTTAGGTTGACAACAAAGGAAGGAAAGTTAACTGTGGAAATAGATTCTGTGAGGACTAAGACACCGGATTTTTCGCCAATATTGCAGTTTGAGCAAGATCCAGTTCAGATTCTTGATGCACTTTTGCCTTTGTATTTGAATAGTCAAATATTGAGGGCCTTGCAGGAATCACTTGCTAGTGAATTAGCTGCTAGAATGAGTGCTATGAGTAATGCTACTGATAATGCTATAGAGTTGAAGAAGAATTTGTCAAGGGTTTATAATAGGGAACGTCAAGCTAAGATTACTGGTGAAATATTGGAGATTGTTGCTGGTGCTGATGCTCTTATATAATTGGATTTCTTTGTAGGTAATTATAATAACGGATATTGTTGCCCTTTTGTTTCTATCATATTATATATGCTTGTTGTTGAAGTAAGACTGCTATGCTATGTTATGTCATGCATGCAATTTTTACAATTCTGTTGTCTTTTCCACATAGGAAAAATGTAATTTAATCTGAAGCGGACTCCTTTTTCTTGTTTCAGTTTTTTTTTCCTTTTGAATTATATATATGTAATAATAACAGATATGTATAAATAATATTCAGAGACTTCTATGTGTTAATATGTTCTGAGTTACACCATGGGGCATGGCAGTAGTCTGTACTTCTGTATAAATAATCACGAAGTGTATGTTTGGATGAGTGATTGCACATGTGGTTTTGAATAAACTCATTTGAGTTGGTTAGAATCGAGTTTGAAGTGAAATGATTCCTTTTGAGATGTTTTCTACTCGAAAAGTAAGTAGGGTAAAACTTACAATGTGTTTGGATCCGCAGTGCACTATCCAAGGTTGTCAAATTCAAGTAAACTCGCTTTGTCTAGGCGAACTCAGCTCGTAAACTCGGTTCGAAGACTCGTGCGATTCCACGAGTTAAAACTAGAGTTTGACAACCTTGGCACTCTCTTTTTCTCTAGTCAAAGACATGATTAATGTGGAAGCTATCTCTAGTATATGCTTAGCGTAAACTTTTCAGTTAAAAGTAAATATACTTTTTATTACTTTTTGTTAAACCGGGGTTTGAAGTAAGTAACTGAGAGCTTTCTGTCTGTCAAAAATTGAGAGCATTCTGATGACGTGCTTCATTTCATTGCAATGAAGTTATGCAGCTGAAAAAGTTGTTGGGCCTGTGTTTGATAAATCAAAATATGTAGCTCAACTATGATGAGCAAATATACAAATACTAAAAGGTTACCTTAATAGTTACATTACATATTCATATTTGATTACAGACAACTATGGTTTCTACAATGTCCTTATCTGTCATGTAAGCTTAATTTATAAAAAACTTAGTTCTGATTTCTACAGTTGAAAATTTGGATACAGAAACAGAGAACATCAAGGCCAAACAAATTTAGAAATGGTGGTAAATAGTTTGTTAAGCGTTTGAAATTTCATAAAACGAAAATAGGAAAATTAAGTATTAGCTCATGGTATCTGATACGAACAAGGTTAATGAGGGCATATTGGGAGTATTCAGAAAGTTAATGAATGAAAGAAGTGGAAATCTATTTCTTGGGGACCACTAGCACACAAAGAATCACTGATGTAACCGAATGGCCTACATGGCAATTGGGTGGGGAGTGTGAGGAATATTCTGCTAATATGGAGAGAGAGTGTTATAGATAGTTGGTTAGAATTTTCATTCAGTTTTTAGGCTTGTATTGGGATAGGGTCTGGGCTGGGACTTGGCATTCTTATGCCATTTTACTGTTTCATTATTCATCTTTTCATCTTCCTTGTAATCACTCACCATCAATTCAGAGAGATCCTCTTAATTGAGTTATAATACAAGGGCTTGTTTCATTTTGTTGTTCTATGGATTCCGGTATGTATCAGTATCAATTACAGATTATCTGTCCGTAAGTCCATTCATATAAATGAAAACAACTTGCCATAAGTTCATTACACGGAAATCATGAAGGGTTCAGAATATATGTTGAGGTTGTGAAGACTATGGTAGGTAAGGGATAATTTGACAGAAAAAATGACATCAACCAAACAAATTGATTAAAACAAAGGGGACATGCAATACGAATTCCTTGTGAGCAGGGAGCAAATAGACTTGAAGCAGTTCATAAAAGAAAAATCCGTAGGGAGAATATAGAGATTTGAGTGGAATGATTTAATACGTAGACCCATTTGGATAAATAGCTTAATTAAGCACTTATGGCATAAGCACTTATCATATAAGTTCGCTTATGCATGGGCTGTTTCTGTAATAAATGATAAAATAATATTAAACTATTTCACACAGATTCTACTCACATAAATCTAACTCCATGCTACCGAATCAGACAATCTATTTCACACAAATTATTTTCATTCAAATTCAGATAACAAAACATGTCACATTAGAAGTTTTCCTCATCGAAAAGTGAATTTCCTCATAGAAAAGCAAAAAAAGCGTAAAAGAATTAAGCAGGTGAAAATCATAAAAATCCAGAGAGAACTCACCAATCTAATGAGGATTGTAATACAGAGACAATCTGTAAGTGTAAAGGTAAACTAAATTAGGGATATAAATGTTTAAATGATCATGCATTATTACTGATATATGGACATCACCAAAAACTGCAAAATGTCTAACAGTAGTTCTCATTTGTCTAAACTGCAATCTATACAAAGATATTCAACTCCGGCCTACTGTATACATTGTTCTGCTCATCCTCTAGGGTAGGGTATGCTGCTACAAGAGCATCATGAGCTCCAATATACACCAAGTTATAGATCTTCCAATACACCTCCCTTACCTTTCGGGCAGGATGGAAAAGCCCTTGGAGACAGTAATTAAGAACAACAGCAGCACCCAAGGCTATCCTCATCCCTTCAATGGCTTCCATCACAGCATTTACAACATGTGGAGAAGTTTCAAATATGTTTGGCCGGACATAGTTTAGTAGATGGACTAGCGCATCCTCACAACCCAAACCAGCCACTCCCAGTGCCATGTGCTTCACTGCAGATGCAGCTGTCTGTCTATGAACCAAATCCATGCGTAAGATCCTCAAGTTAGTAGAACTATATGGAAGAGCTTCCATCAGAACTATATGGAAGAGCTTCTGAAGTCCATCAATCAGAAGCTCTTCCAACCGCGCATCTATATCAGATCCTCCCAAGTTAGTGACCACATTCTCAATAGTTTCCATAACCATCCTCCTATAAGGTTCACTCTCATCTTTAAGATCCTCAACTATTCTACCAACAATAACGGCAACAATAACGGCAACACCAACTTTGTTTGCTATTTCTACCGTCGTCTCCACAAGTTGCTTATAGTTTCTTCTATCCAAAGCCATCCTCCTGACCCAGAAGTTTCTGAAAAATTCAGGAAGGATATCAGTTCTGATATATTCAGCTTCCACACCCTCCGTGCTCACACTCTGCTTCACCACTTTCAGAACAATCTTCTTCATTTCTTCATCAGGTGACTGGAATTCCCGAATCAAAATAAGCATGACTCCCTTAGTATAATAGCTGGCATATAGAGCTTCCATCAATCGAATGATAAACCCAATTGCCTTCATAAAGGCAGCCAACACCTTCCCACGGTGTTGTCTAATACCCTTCCACAAGGGCTTCAGCACCGAATCAAAACTTTCAATACCATAAGGCGCAGCAGCTTCGGCGAGAGCAGCAAGAGACAACGCAGTGATTGTTCTCACTTTCTGATTCTCATCATTCAGACCATGCTCTATAATTGCCACAAGAGATCTTAAATGAGGCAAAACAGCACAACCAATCAAAATAGCAATCTGCTGCACAATCTTAATCCCTGTGTGCCGAGCTTGCCATGATTTCTTACTTTGACAATCAGCCTTCAAAAAGGGTAACAAAGCAGGAACACCAAGAGCAGATGCAACAACACTAAAAGCTCTAGCAGTAGTATTCCTAACATATTCATCAACAATATCTACATCCGGACGCATCGCAGCAATCATTGTAGCAAGCCCAGCAGCTTTACTAAAATTAGAAATTATTTCCCTCCCCTCCACACGTGCATAATAATCCTCATCAATCAACAAAGGTTCAACAACAACAAGAATCTTATGCACATAAGGACGAACCAATTCATCCAATTTATAAAGAACTCTATCAATTACCTTAACCAAAAGATGTCTCTCCTGATCCTCCAAACTAGGCTGCATAAGCAAAGGCAAAATCCGATTAAACAAAAGACCAGCACCAAATTCACGAGCTTTATCAGTCAAATACCTCAATGCTGTTTTCCTCTGTAAGGGACTACCATTCTTCACTCTAAGCAAAAGCTTCATAATCTTTCGTTCTTTTCGCTCATCGGGCGACAACTCCTCTTCATTTTCTTCATTCAACAAAGCCCCAAAGTACTGATAATCCTCAGGTTTCATGAAAGGCAAACCACCAGACAATTCCTTTGGAACATCAAATTGCTGACCACGATTCTCTTCAGGAATCTGATAAAGAGGAGTCCCCAACGGAGTTGGAGTAGATAGGAAATAGGAGGATCCAAAATCTTATACCCTTGTTGTGGAAACATAGCATCAAGTTCCTCATCAGTCAATAATATATCCATCTCAAATCTATCGGGAATTGGAGTATCCAATTGAATTGCACCAATAGGAGTATAATCAACAACAATGGGAGTTTCATCCCACCAATTTCTCCTTACCGGCGTTGAATTCCACCGCATTGTTTTGGCCTTCTTGGCGGCGGCGGCGGCATCGTCATGAGACTGGTCCCACCGGTTCCTGATCTATGATTCGTTGAGGTTTTGTGCAGACGGTTAAGGAGTCGTTATCGGAATATCATTGAGGAGCGATTTGGGATCGGCATCGAAGGTGAGTGACTGATCCATCTTCTTCTTGATCTTGCGTTACTTCTTCTGAGGGTGTATCGATGCCATATTTATATAGTGCCAGAGAGGCCCAAGTCTTGTATTTCGCGGGGGGAAAAACTACTGTAACACACCACCCTAATAAACAAACAAATGTTTTCAAAACTAATTGGTGGGAGGACCAACTCCTCGACTCTAAAAACAGATTGTGCTCGATTGCGAATATGGATTTCATCGGAGTTCGACATTGCTCATTGTTTCTTAAGGGTTTCCATAACTGATTGGAAGATTACACGTCCCGTTTAATACTTTGTTGATACACTCGTCAACGTTAGTCGTCATGTGCCCCTAACATCGCCTTCATCACGTGCTTGGAGCCATTGTTCCTTTGGAATATCGTCGGCCCACTTCACAACTTCTTCACTCCAATTCTTGATTTGGCACCAGTAATGTGCAACACTTGTGTCATGGCATTTCCCGTGGGAACAAAAGTTACTGTTGGTAAGGCTGCCAAAGAAGCAAAAAATTTGTGCGACTGCATATAATAAAAATACCAACCGACATTCGTTATAATCTTTCTCATATCTTCTTTCTTGAAATTCCTCATGAAATTCTATGATATGTGTTGAACACAGCCTAAAGGGCATTACCTTATAGGAGAAGTTTGAACGTCTGGTCGTTAAACCCGTTTTCTTCTCATCCATGGGACTCGTTCAGATTTGATTGTAACCCGAATAGGCTTCCATGAAACTCAATAGTCGGTAACTAGATGCTGCATCCACCAGGCTGTCAATGCTAGAAAGAGGATAGGAATTTTCGGGCAAGCTTTGTTCAAATCTGCCTAATCTACATACATTCTCCATTTGTCATTGGACTTCTTCACCATCACACCAATGTTCTGATATAATCGCTGGATAGCAAAGACCGAATAGAAGCGTAAGACAATTCTTCGAGTAAAAATTGTGGAACCCTTTCATTAGCCTCTCAGGGCGATATATATAGCGCAAACAATGATTAATGGAAATTATTACAGAATATAGTCATTACAAGAACAATTAGTATATCCATCTAATGAAAGTTTGAGTAAAAATGAAAGTTGTCGTTTCAGTTTACAATTGAAATTCAAATTGTGCTTTTGTGAAATTTGTATTGCGTTTTCCACGATTTTATTGTGAGTCGTTACCAATGATGATTGTCAATTAAAATCATCAGAAACATAACAAGCTCAACCTTGATTTGTTCAATAATCAATTTGGAAGAAGGAATTCTTGAAGGCAAATAAGTGCTAGGAAAATAGTGATGAAACGTGAAGGTAAAGAGAGATGCTTGAAACTTGAAAACAGAAGATTGTTAACGTTGAAGCATCTTGTTGAAAGATTATAATCGAGAAGGATAATATAGTACATTAATAATCTAAAAATTATAATCGAGAAGGATAATATAGTACATTAATAATCTAAAAAGTAGTGTCAACTAAGCAAGACACATCACCTATTAACGGTCATTGAGACGTCTGTTAAAGTCAATAGGCAAAAACGTTAAAAAAGAACCACTTTAACACATATTTGAAACATAAATGGTCAAAATGAGGAAAAAGTGACAATTTTTTTTTTATATGCAAAGTGGTTAGAAAGTAGTTAGAGAAGAGGGGAGAGCGAGTTCGCACATTTTCACCAATAATATCTCATTAAAAATGACAAAATTTTAGTGAAAGATAAAAGAATAAAAGTGTATTTAACTTTTTTTTTAATAATCAAACAATAAACTACCGATCCAAGCAAACATATCCTCAGAGACATGGAAAGCAAAGCTAGGAACCGATTTAACATTTCTAGCTTCATCTTATCGAAATAAAAAATATTTCTGGCTTCACATTAGTCTGTCCGTGACTGTGCCTAGGACAATCAATATATTAATTAATGATTTAGTTGAAGAAATTCAGTTTTGGCACAAATTTCCCCCTCATCAATGATTTCTGCCTTTTCACCCTTCAGTCCTATCAGAAGTCAGCAACAGCTATAGTATACTCTAATCAATCAATTAATATTGGACTGTACTATTTTATACTCTTCAAACTTATTTATAAGAAAAAAGTCACTTTTTAAGTTTATTGAAAAACTAATGTATCTTAATTACATTATAATCTAAATATATTAGTTTTCTAATAAACCTAAAAAGTGTTTTTTGCCTATAAATAAGTCTAAAGGGAGTATCTATATTCAAATTCAAATCTTTCACCCATCATCGTTAATATAAAAAAAATAAAATATCTTTCGAGTTTTCTTAATTTATTTTTAAATAACGAATAAGTTTTTTAATTTTTTTTGTAACGATTACGTCTCTTAAATTTTTTAATTTCAGTGACCTAATCGTTACAAAAAGTAGTTAAAAGACCTATTTATTGCTTAAAAATAAATTAAGAGATCTCGAGAGATATTTTGTCCCTATAAGAAAAAATTATAGAGTGGTACTATGAATTTAGGACTATAATTTTTTTTACACAGTAATCAGATATTCTCTCTAAAAATTGTTATACTGTAATCACTTAAATTATTGAAAGGAGGTCTGTACGAAATAATTATAATAATAAAATAAATAATAATAATAAAAAAATAAAAAATAGTAATAATAAGACAAGAGATTAAAATCGGACGCCGCATTTGATCCTACACTAACCACTCAATACTGGTAGTAATTTTGGATGAACGAATGAAGCGTTTGGCAACGCAAAAGCTTCAACAAGTTGACAGACAAGTACTTTGCGGAATCAATCACATAAAAGAGTGAGTATATACTTGTGTGTGGCTGAAACATTTTTTATGCTTTGAATCAATTCAAAAAAACACTTCACACACTCATTGCCACCGCCGCACACACACAATTCCAACAACAACATCAACAACAGTTTCTGTTTATTTATTTATTTTTAACGTTTTGTTGCACAGATTCAGAGGAAACTTGTTGCTGCTAATGGATCAGTAATTATCAACAACACTATCGATCAAATGCTCCATCTCATATCAAACCAAATATACAACAACAACATTTTTGCTTAATTAGTAATGGTTACTACTATGAAGATGTCGTTGCAGCTCAATTGCAAAACGACGGCGTTCCCCGATAGAGGCGGTTGTTTGAAGCTTACACCGTTTACTGGCTCCTTCCTTCGTAATCCAACCACAATACCTGCAATTGGCTACCAAGTAATATTCTCATCTTCCTCTCTCATCATTCTCACCTTTATGCTTTCCTATCTCGATCATGTATCAAGTAATATTCTCTGCTTTATTATTATTATTTTTTAAATAATAATAAGAATTTTGCTTTAATTGAATTCTTTTTTTTTTTCAGTCTTGTAAAGCAGGTTGGGGTGTTTCTTGCATCAAAGCTAGTAGTGCAGGTTAATTTGTTATTTACCTTTGTCATTTTTTCCCTTCAACTTTCTGATTCGATTTTTATGTAAATAAATTGGGTTTTTATTATTTTTTTATTTTTTATGTTTTGGTAGATTTTTCTAGGAAGAGACAACCGAAGAAAAGGTCAATTGCTAGGTCCAAGGGTTCTTCTTCTCCAAAAGGTTTTGTCCCCAAATCACCTATTGGAGGAAACAGTAAGAAGAATACTGGGGTTAAGAAGGGAGATTCTTTAGCTTCAATTGTCAGTGAGATTTCTGGGGCGGGTAATAAACAGACACTTGATGTGGATATTGATGATGATAAGAATAGGGAAGTTGAATTTTCCCAGGATGAAAATTTTGAGGTTGTAGTTAGTAGAACTAACGAAATTGGTGGGGAAATTGAAAACAATCATGTAGTTGATGAGGGTGTTGTTGGTGTTCTCAAGTCACAGGAGGAGGGGGGAACTTCTTACATTGGAGATGTTGGGATTGTTAAAGATTCAGAGGGAAGTACATTAGAGTATGAAGAAGTTGATGACAATGTTGAAGGCACAAATGCTGATATTGATGGTGAAGAGGAAACAAGCACCGCTACTGTCGATGATAGAGTAAACGAGGAAGCTTCTCGGTTGTTGGAGTTGAAGTTGGAAGAAAGTTTACGGAAGCAGGAAATAGAGAAGATTGCAGAGGAAAATTTCTTACGAGGGATCAAGATGTTTGTGTATCCTCCTGTGGTTAAACCTGATCAAGATATAGAAGTGTTTCTTAACAAGAATCTTTCAACACTGAGTGATGAACCAGACATTTTGATGTTGGGGGCATTTAATGATTGGAGGTGGAAATCTTTTACCATTAGGTTGTATAAAACACATCTTAAGGATGAATGGTGGTCTTGTCAATTACATGTTCCGAAAGAAGCCTATAAAGTAGACTTTGTGTTCTTCAATGGACAAAATGAATTTGACAATAATGACCAAAAAGACTTCTGTTTACCTGTTAATGGTGGAATGGATGCATTAGCATTTGAGGAGTTTTTGCTCGAGGAGAAACGGAAAGAATTAGAAAAACTTGCCATGGAGCAAGCTGAAAGGGAAAGACAGGCCGAGGAGCAAAGGCGAATTGAAGCAGACAAAGCTGCAAAGGAAGAGGATATGTTACAGGCAAAGACAGAAGCTGAAAGAAGGCGAGAAACATTGCTGCAATTAATGAAAAATGCTTTGAAATCCATCGATGATGTTTGGTATATTGAACCTAGTGAGTTTAAAGGGAAGGACTTGGTCAGATTATATTACAATGCAGGCTCGGGACCTCTTAAAAATGCGAAGGAATTATGGATTCATGGTGGGCACAACAGTTGGAAAGATGGATTATCAATTGTTGAAAGGCTTGTTCAATCTGTTTTGAAAGGTGGTAATTGGTGGTATGCTGATGGTATGCTTCTTACATATCTATTCCTTATCTTTGATTTTTTTAGGATTAATTTGAAATAGACAACACTTTGTTCTTATAAGTTTTTATGTGCAGTTGTTATACCTGAAGAAGCTCTTGTTCTGGATTGGGTTTTTGCTGATGGTCCTCCACAAAGTGCAGTTGTGTATGATAACAACAATAATGTAGATTTCCATGCTATTGTTCCTATGGCTACACCTGATGAACAGTATTGGGTTGAGGAAGAGCAAAGGATATACCGAAAACTTCAGGAGGAGAGGAAGTCGAGAGAGGAAGCTCTACGTGCAAAGGTTTGTTCTTGTAGAGGATAAAGTGGTGACACAAAATGACTAATTTAGTAATATAAAATGATGAACTTCGTGATTTATTGAATCTTTCAGGGACTATTTTGGTGACAAATTTTGTAAGATTAATGTGAGAGAGTTTTAGATCTTTGAGGAATTAATTTGGTTACCAAAATTATTGGGGAACTAACGTGATGATGCTTACTGACAACTTAGATCGAACTTTGTCAAAATGGACATTATGTAGTGATTTTCGACGACCAACTTGATTGTTTGCTCTTTGTGTGATGTAATTTCTCATGTATTAGTTCACCTTTCTGTTTTTGGTTAGGTAGATAATTGGAATTCTTATCTGTAGTGTGTTTGAGATCGATCCCTTAAACCAGTTTGCCTAAATTCTATTTTGCTTATTTGAACCTTTCTTTTGCGAAGAAAAAAAGATTAATAGATAATTCAAGCAACTAAATACTCATGTTGCTGATTTGGTTCTGTTCTTGTTGCAGACCGAAAAAACAGCACGAATGAAGGCCGAAACAAAGGAAAAAACTTTGAAAAGTTTTTTGCTATCTCAAAAGCATATTGTGTTCACCGAGCCTCTTGATGTTCAAGCAGGGAACCCAGTGACAGTATTTTATAACCCCTCCAACACAAATCTGAATGGAAAACCTGAGGTGTGGTTTAGATGTTCATTTAATCGTTGGTCTCATCGTAACGGTCCATTGCCACCTCAGAGAATGTTGCCTGCAGAGAACGGCACTCATGTCAAAGCCTCTGGTAAATCTTTTCCTTAGTTTATTCAACTTGTTATATAATGTGACAAAACTTTGTTCTCTCCAGGAAAAAGATATTTGGTCCAAAATAAGCTTTATGATTTTGTGTTTGTGCAGTTAAGGTTCCACTGGATGCATATATGATGGACTTTGTATTCTCTGAGAGTGAAAGTGGTGGAGTTTTTGATAACAAATTTGGAACGGATTATCACATACCAGTTTTTGGAGGTATTGTAAAGGAACCACCTTTGCATATCATTCATATTGCTGTTGAGATGGCCCCAATTGCAAAGGTAAGCTAGCCTATTGCACGGAGCTTTAAACCGGATATTCTAGGATATCATCAAATTTTGAAGAGGTTACCTTATCTATAGTTAAACTTCAATTTTTAAATTTCCACTTTCTATTCTTTTTCTTTTAAACTAACATTTCTTGTTACACTTGTTTGTATGCAAACATTTTCGTTTTAAGAAGGTTCTTGCATTATTAATGCAGTCTCTCCTTTATTTTCAATAATAGTAGGACAAAGAAGGGAGGCCATAATTAAAGAGTGTGATTTTAGGAGAAGAGATAATATTTGTTTCTCTTATTTTTGTGAATTGATACAAGGAGAGTTGGCTAACCATTCTGCTTAAACTTAGGAAAGAGAAAGATAAGAGATAAAACAGAAATTTATATAAGATCTGACTTGAATAACCCAGGTCTTAATCTAATCTAAACTAATTAAAAAATTCAAACTATTATTTCTAACAAGCTTTTACACCCCTCTTGATATCCATCATGTCCAACATGTTTACAATAGTAGCACAAAATTAGGGCGAAATAATCCCTTGACGAGGATGTTTGCTAGCTGTTAAATGCTTGGAATAAATGGCATATGAATAACATCATCTCCCCTCTCTTGTATAAAGTGTCTATCAGATTTTGCATGTTTGGCTTGATTATGCTGTATTGGGTTTTGAGCAATACTTACATCACAATGTAGCTTTATTGGTGGGTTGATAGGCAAGTCCAATTCTTTAAAAATCCATATAAGTTACTTGTATAGTTTCTCTACACTTCGATGTAGCGGCCATACTGCTACCCGCTACACGGTTATAGCGTTTTGCAGGTTGTCTGCTAAGCTACGCGATATGCTATTGACTATAGTGCTTGAGTTCCTATCACTCCGCTATATATTTTTATTTGAATATAGATAATTAGCATGTATCCTTGCATAGCTAGGCTGCTGCTGAAGGATACTTGATTCCATTAATCGGTTGTTATTGCAATTTTTTTTTTTAACTAACTGATTGTTACTTTTTATTAATGCAGAGAACATTTGTGACTTAGTTTAACATTTTATTTTTCTGTTTCTGATGGTGTTCATTTTTGGTAGGTTGGAGGCCTTGGTGATGTTGTTACTGGTCTATCCCGGGCTGTTCAAGATTTAAATCACAACGTGGACATCATTCTTCCAAAGTATGACTGTCTGAACCTTAGCAATGTAAGTTGTTTTTGTTTCCCTGGTACTTGAATTACATCTTCTATTCTGCATTAGGTATTTAACACATATACCTTGATTCATGAGTTTTCTGGCCTGTCCCCAACTCTCTGTTGAATACAGCATGATGTTGTGATTATCGAGATGGTATAGTTTGAGTTTCAATATGAAACTTGTTGATAAACAAAGGGAAGGAAATTCAAGTATTGTTTTGACTTGTATCTGCATGGAAATGCATAGCTTGTTGAATATATAAATGGCTATTATTTATCACTCTCCTTAACATTTTGTGGGAAACCTGCATGTTTGTGTTTTTGTTTTGGTTAATGTTATTAGTATCTGCTAAACATATGGCTTCTGATGTAGGTAAAGGACTTTGGATTTCACAAAAGCTATTTCTGGAGTGGGACTGAAATAAAAGTATGGCACGGAAAGGTTGAAGGCCTCTCTGTCTACTTTTTGGAGCCTCACAATGGGTAAAGACTTTGCTTCTTTATCTTTTTCTCTAACATAACATAACATAAAATAAGCTCTTCTTTTAGGGCTTCATATTTTATGATTATTGTTAACTTGTGTTTGGCATTGAGTCTTAAACTATATCTACTTTATGATTATTTTCAGCTGTTATATCCCATATCCAGATGTGCATCTTTTTCAATTATTTTTTCACCTTTTTTTTTTTAAGTAACTGAACTTTTAGTCACTAATACAATGAACATGGCCATGAAGCTGATTTGAAATACTCAACTGCTTCATAAATTTAACTATGATATAAAAATCAATATTCTTTCTTGCAGATTCTTTTCGGTTGGCTGTGTATATGGTCGTGGGAATGATGCAGAGAGATTTGGTTTTTTTTGTCATGCCGCTCTTGAATTTCTACTCCAAAATGGATTTCATCCTGTAAGGCATTACCATTTAATTAGTGATTAAGTTGTTTTTTTTGTTAATTTTTTTGAAGAAAAAAGTTGTTGATTTAATAACATTAAAGATAGATTTTCTTTCTCAACGTAAGTGGAACTTAAAGTGCCTATTGTTACTACTTAGGATATCATCCACTGCCATGATTGGTCGAGTGCTCCAGTTGCATGGCTATTTAAAGACAACTATACTCATTATGGTCTTAGCAAAGCACGTGTAGTCTTCACAATTCATAACCTTGAATTTGGAGCTCATTTTATTGGAAAAGCTATGGAATATGCAGACAAGGCTACAACTGTAAGTGCTGGTTATGATATTCTTCCAGTTTAATTGATGATTATTCTCAATGTACTTGGTTGGTTTCACATGCATGCAGGTCTCCCCCACTTATTCAAAGGAGGTTGCTGGGAATCATGTAATTGCTCCTCATCTTTACAAGTTTCATGGTATCATAAACGGAATTGACCCAGATATATGGGACCCGTATAATGATAACTTCATTCCTGTAAGTTGGCATATACTTAGATCTTTCTTTCTTACACAACCTCAGGGGCATGTAGTTATTTTTATTTTCTATTGATTATTGATTCAGTTATGACTAGCTCCAATATACATTATTCCAGGTACAATACACATCAGAAAATGTTGTTGAGGGAAAAAAAGCTTCCAAGGAAGCCTTACAACGGAAGCTTGATTTAAGAAAAGAAGATGTTCCTTTGGTGGGAATTATTACTCGATTGACTCATCAAAAAGGGATCCATCTCATCAAACATGCCATATGGCGTACCCTAGAACGTGGTGGACAGGTCTTCCTCTTTTATATTTTACATCAGTTTGAACCAATGCCTATTGGATTCAATAGAAACCAAAGCTTACTTTCATACAATGACTTAGTTTGCTGCATAATAGCGGAATTTTCCTTAGTATATGGACAGTAGGAGTGCAAATTGTGAACATTTGAATTACCAATTTTATTATTATCATAAAATTTTTTATTGTTGCTATACTTGATACTTCATAGTGTGAGCTTTTAGGCTAAGTAGTTGTTTGACAACTGATGCAGTATTAAGTCTTTGAATAAGTTGTGTTGAGCTTAATCCCATCACTCGTGTTAAAGTTAAGCAGCAAGTTTCAGGTTTTAAGTCAAGTTGTTCAATAGAAGTTAGATGTTGATGAGAACATGTTAAATGAAGGGCAAACTGGGAAAATCACAAGAGTTTATGAAAGAGGCAAATGGAGAAAGGCTAGTGGGGGACCCACTGCTGCAGCAACGCACGCACTCTGAGGGATAACAAACTTCTGCCACGCTGGCAGAAGTTGATGATTGGCAGAATATTCTGTGATATGGAGAGAGAGTGTATATATTGTTGGTTACCATTTTCATTGGGTTTTTAGGCTGGGTTTGACTGGGAATTTGGGGCTGGGAACTTAGCATACTCTGTGCTAGTTAACAGAATTCCTCTTCATCTTTATCATTCCTTTGTAATCATCTATACCAATTCTGAGAGATCCTCAGAATTGTGTGCATAATACAAAGGATTATTTCACTACATTTTACTCTGTTTTTTTGATATCCATCAAGTGGTATCAAAGCAACCGATTCTGGTTGTTTATGGTCCAAACTCGCAGCGCAATGGAGAAAAGATTAGATGGAATGGAGCAGAAATTCGAACAACAAATTGCTGAGCTGAAGAAGCTCATCATTTCGCGAAGTCGTTCTCGCAGAGGAAGACCTCGCCGGAGACAACCACGCCGGCAGAATTCTGACGGAGAAGACAGCGCCGTTGAGGGCGAAAGTGAAGGCGATGGCTCTCGCTCTCCTACACGAAGCAGTAGTCGCGACTCTTCGCGAGATTTTGGTGGTCGGAAACTGAAGATACCCATCTTCAGGGGCAACGATGCGTATGGGTGGATCGTTCGCGCAGAGCGCTACTTTAAACTGAATATGGTGGATGAGGAAGATAAGCTGGACGCTGTGGTAATCGCATTGGAAGATAAGGCACTCAACTGGTACCAGTGGTGGGAAGAACAGAATACTGAGCTTTCGTGGGAGAATTTTAAGGCTGCAGTGATACGCAGATTCCAATCGGGTTTCGTTCAGAACCCGTTTGGCCCGTTACTGAGCATCAAGCAAACCGGGTCCGTAATGAAGTACAGGGAACTTTTTGAGCGTGAATCTGCTCCTCTTAAGAAGGAAGAGAGAGTAATGCTGAAAGGGATCTTCATTAATGGCCTCAAGGAAGAGATCCAGGCAGAACTGAAGCTCCATGCTGGTGGATCGTTGGACGAGTTGATGGATAGAGCCTTGTTACTAGAAGAGAAGAACAATGCTTTAAGAAAAGGGGGGTTGATGAGTGCAGAAAAGAAAGGTGGAGAGAAACCATTTGTGAAGAGTTCCAAGGGCTTCACAAGATGGGAAAGGGGAGGAGGCACTAGCAGTAAACCTAGTGAGTCTGAAACAGGGGAGAAGAAGACAGGGGTAGGAGGGAAACTGTCTCAGAATGAATTAAGGGAAAGAAGTCGTAAGGGCCTGTGTTTCAAATGTGGGGAGAATTGGAGTAAAGATCATGTCTGCAAACTTAAACATTTTAAGTTTGTGCTGATAGAAGGGTCAGGAGAGGAAGAGGCAGGGGAGAGTGAGGAAGAAACTGAGGAAGCAGAGATAGTCACCATTAAGACCTTGCAACTTTCACTGAGAAGCAAGGAAGGGTTGACTTCCAACAGATCATTCAAAACTGTTGGGATGATAGGTGGATTGGAGGTGTTAGTGTTGGTAGACTGTGGTGCTTCCAGCAACTTTATTTCTAAGAGATTGGTGAGGAAATTGAAGCTGGTGTTCCTGGACACAGGGGAGTTTGAGGTGGAAGTGGGCACAGGGGATAAGGTCAGGAATAGAGGAGTTTGTAAAAGCTTGGAGGTGGTGATTCAAGGAGTTTCTGTGGTTCAACACTTCTTTATCATGGAGTTAGGAGGCACTGACCTAGTACTTGGCATGGACTGGTTGGCCAGTTTAGGTGATGTGAAGGCCAACTTCAAGGACTTGGTGTTGACATGGGGGAGAAAAGAAGATAAGAAGGTGATGAGAGGTGATCCTTCTTTGAGCAAGGCTCAAGTTTCCTTGAAGACAATGTTCAAGGCACTTCACAATGAAGGAGAGGGGTACATGCTGGCTTGTCAAACAGAAGAAGTGCAGAGAACAGTTACTGATGAAGTAACTGATGATGCCTTGGAAGCTGTGTTGAGTGACTTTGCAAAAGTATTCACAGAACCTCAAGGGCTACCACCTAAGAGAGACTGTGATCATGCTATCATCCTCAAAGATGGTGTGAATATACCTAACATTCGCCCTTATAGGTATCCTTATTATCAGAAGAATGAGATTGAGAAGTTTGTGAAGGAGATGATGGCTGCCAACATCATACGACCCAGTAATAGCCCATATAGTAGTCCTGTCATACTGGTGAAGAAGAAGGATGGAGGGTGGAGATTTTGTGTAGATTACAGGG
Organism: Astragalus glycyphyllos; assembly: GCA_963573325.1. Lineage (NCBI taxonomy): Eukaryota > Viridiplantae > Streptophyta > Magnoliopsida > Fabales > Fabaceae > Astragalus > Astragalus glycyphyllos. The sequence goes on from OY754311.1 coordinate 9,197,308, forward strand.
CTCTGAATAAGATCACTGTGCCAGACAAGTTCCCCATTCCAATTATTGATGAATTGCTTGATGAATTGGGGGGAGCTAAGGTATTCTCCAAGCTGGATTTGAAGTCAGGGTATCACCAAATTCGCATGAGAGAGGAAGATGTCCCTAAAACTGCATTTAGAACTCATGAAGGGCATTATGAGTTTCTAGTCATGCCTTTCGGTCTCACCAATGCTCCATCAACATTTCAGTCTCTCATGAACCAGGTATTAAAACCTTATCTGAGAAGATTTGTGTTAGTGTTTTTTGATGACATATTGGTGTATAGTAAAACTAAGGAGAGTCATCAAGAACATCTGAGAACAGTGTTACAGGTTCTCACTGAGAATGAATTGGTGGTGAACAAGAAGAAGTGTTCTTTTGGAAGGGAGAGTTTGGAGTATCTGGGACATATTATCTCAGGGCAGGGAGTGTCTGCAGACCCTGCCAAGGTTCAGGCAATGGTTGATTGGCCCAGTCCAAAGGATGTGAAGAGTTTGAGAGGATTCCTAGGCCTCACTGGGTACTATAGAAAATTTGTGAAGGATTATGGTAAAATTGCGTGGCCATTAACTCAACAATTAAAAAAGGATAAGTTTCTGTGGAATGATGAATCTCAGGTTGCATTTGAGAAACTGAAATTAGCTATGAGCTCAGTTCCTGTCTTAGCTGTTCCTGACTTTGCAAAGACATTTGTAGTTGAGACTGATGCCTCAGGCAAGGGGTTGGGTGCTGTGTTGATGCAGGAGGGTCAACCAGTGGCTTTCATGAGTCAGACATTGTCAGACAGGGCTCTCAGCAAGTCTGTATATGAGAAAGAGTTAATGGCTGTGGTGCTGGCAGTGCAGAAATGGAGACATTACTTGCTGGGAAGGCATTTTGTAATACATACTGATCAGAAAAGTCTGAAATTTTTAGCTGATCAGAGATTGATGGGAGAAGAGCAGCATAGATGGATTTCAAAATTGCTAGGCTTTGATTTTGAGATCAAATACAAGCCTGGGATTGAGAATAAGGCAGCTGACGCATTGTCTAGGAAATTGCAATACTCAGCCTTGTCTACAGTGCGGTTCTTTGAATGGGAAGATATAGAAACTGAAGTGAACAATGATGAGAAGCTGAAGGGAATCATACAGGATATTGTTGTGAAAGGAGGGGAGCATAAGGGGTACAAGATGAGCAATGGTAAGTTGTACTACTTAGACAGATTGGTGATCCCAAGGAACTCTACCAAAATTGGTTTAATTCTGAAAGAGTTTCATGACTCTGCTTGGGGAGGACATTCAGGCTATTTTAGGACCTACAAAAGAATTGCAAACTTGTTCTTTTGGGAGGGTATGAGAAGCACTATTCAAGATTATGTGAGCAAGTGTGAAGTGTGCCAAAGGAACAAATACCAAGCTCTCAATCCAGCTGGTCTTCTCCAGCCACTGCCTATTCCTAAGCAAATATGGACTGATGTGTCCATGGATTTCATTGGAGGGCTACCTAAAGCTGGAGGTATGGATACTATACTTGTGGGTGTTGATAGGCTAACTAAGTATGCCCATTTTATTGCATTAGCCCATCCCTATTCTGCAAAAGATGTTGCTGAGTTGTTTCTTAAAGAAATAGTGAGACTTCATGGATTCCCGGAGTCAATTGTCTCCGACAGAGATAGGGTGTTTATTAGTTCATTTTGGACTGAGTTGTTTAAAATGGCTGGCACTAAATTGAAGTTTAGTTCTGCTTACCACCCTCAGACTGATGGCCAGACTGAGGTGGTCAACAGGTGCTTAGAGACATATCTAAGATGTATGACAGGTTCTAAAGCTAAGCAGTGGCATAAATGGTTGAATTGGGCTGAGTTTTGGTACAACACTAACTACCATTCAGCAACCAAAATGACCCCTTTCAAAGCATTGTATGGGAGGGATCCACCACCCATTCTCAGAGGTGATGTCCAGTTGACTAACATGGAGGAAGTTTCTGTCATGACTGAAGACAGGAATGAGATGTTAGGAATGTTGAAGGATCACTTGGTTCAGGCTCAGAACAGGATGAAACAAGCCAATTTACACAGAAGAGAAGTGAATTACTCGGTGGGTGACAGTGTATACTTGAAGATACAGCCTTACAAGTTGAAAAAGCTGGCCAAAAGGGTGAATCAGAAGCTCAGTCCTAGATACTATGGACCCTATGAGATTATAGAGAAGATTGGTGAGGTAGCCTACAAGTTAAAACTTCCTGCAGACAGCAGAGTGCATCCTGTATTTCATGTATCTCTGCTGAAACCTACTGTGGCTGCTGATGTGACTGTGCAACCACTACCTGCTTATGTGAGTGAAGAAATGGAACTGCAGAGTTCACCAGAAGAAATACTAGCAGTAAAGGGACAAAAGATGGAAGACATTGAAGTTTTAGTGAGATGGAAGAATCTGCCTGCTTGTGAGAACTCGTGGGAATCTGTGGCTAAGATGATGGAGCATTTCCCAGAACTTCACCTTGAGGACAAGGTGAATTTTGAAGGGGAAGGTGTTGATGAGAACATGTTAAATGAAGGGCAAACTGGGAAAATCACAAGAGTTTATGAAAGAGGCAAATGGAGAAAGGCTAGTGGGGGACCCACTGCTGCAGCAACGCACGCACTCTGAGGGATAACAAACTTCTGCCACGCTGGCAGAAGTTGATGATTGGCAGAATATTCTGTGATATGGAGAGAGAGTGTATATATTGTTGGTTACCATTTTCATTGGGTTTTTAGGCTGGGTTTGACTGGGAATTTGGGGCTGGGAACTTAGCATACTCTGTGCTAGTTAACAGAATTCCTCTTCATCTTTATCATTCCTTTGTAATCATCTATACCAATTCTGAGAGATCCTCAGAATTGTGTGCATAATACAACGGATTATTTCACTACATTTTACTCTGTTTTTTGATATCCATCAGATGTATGATATCTTATACTTGGAACCCCCCTCTGTTGGATCGAGCGCTTACCACTAGGCCAAAAGCTATAGTTGTTAGGAAGGGCGCAACTTTATTTCCTTAAGGATTCTTAGCGCATTGGGCTTGAGGGGCTGCACCCATTATATGGTTTGGGATGTAAAGCCCATCAAGTCCTAAGGGCAACGCTGACCAATAAAGCCAACAATCTCCCCCAGTGTCACCCAGGGGATTCGAACCCATGACCTCACTCTCATACCACTTGTTGGATCGAGCACTTACCACTAGGCAAAAAGCTAAAACTGTTAGCAAGGGCGCAACTTTATTTCCATAAGGATTCTCAGAGCCGCATTGGGCTTGAGGGGTTGCACCCATTATAGGCGCCATGGTTTGGGATGTTAAGCCCGTCAAATCCTAAGGGTGATGCTGACTGACCAATAAATCCAACAACCTCCTCCCTATATATTTGTCAAAGGAAAATTTTATGCTTTAAGTAATTGCTTGTGATATTCATTATAAGCCAAGGATAAATGTCAATGTACAGCTTTTGAAATCGATATTAGATTCTCTTGTTCAATTTAGAAACTCTTTACAAATGATTCATTGAAGTAGATGTGTTGACTGAATAAATTTGAATGCAGGTTGTATTACTTGGTTCTGCTCCAGATCCCCGCATCCAAAATGATTTTGTTCATTTGGCCAATCAATTGCTTTGCTCGCATAATAATCAAGCTAGACTTTGCCTTGCGTATGATGAACCTCTTTCCCACTTGGTAACTTATGGAACTCAAATCTTTGGATAACATTTTACCTATTATATCATATTATATCTTTGGATAACATTTTGCTCAAATCTTATGAAACTCAATGGGGACCTACTGACTCATTTAGACTTTTTTTTATTCTAGATATATGCTGGTGCTGATTTCATTCTTGTTCCTTCAATATTTGAGCCATGTGGACTCACTCAACTCATAGCAATGAGATACGGTTCGATACCTATTGTTCGAAAAACTGGAGGTTCGTACATACTTTAAATGGTCTTGTTGACTTAACATCCTTCAATAATACATTGACCATTAACCATGTACTTTATACATGGAATAATTCGTCTTTTCAACTTTTTTTTATTCATCCAAGTAGGTTTGGTTCAGCTAACTTTATCTTGATATAATTTTACAGGACTTTACGATTCGGTATTTGACGTTGATAATGATAGGGATAGAGCACAAGCACAAGGTCTCGAGCCAAATGGATTTAGTTTTGATGGAGCTGATTTTGTAGGTGTTGATTATGCTCTTAATAGGTGAGTTATGTGTCACATCACATGATGAAAAACATCCAAAAATTAAAGAAAAAAAGCAACAGTACCAACTCACACAAGAACCCAGAAGCATTCTATTTTCTTGCATATTTTGATTTTGAACTGTTTTATCTACTTGCTTGCCCGCGTTTGTTAAGTTTTAAATATTACTTTTCAGGGCGATATCAGCGTGGTACGAAGGTCGTGATTGGTTTAACACTTTATGCAAGAGGGTGATGGAGCAAGACTGGTCTTGGAACCGGCCTGCTCTTGACTATTTGGAGCTTTACCATGCAGCACGCAAATTGGGATGATATTTTAATGGACGGGAAGTCATGCAAATTAACATTTATTCCCATTGTACAGCTTTAGTCTAAATGTAATTAGTTGCACGTAGTGAAAGATAACAAGGTGATATCAGTTTGTAGAGACGAGTCTCTCGTTCATTATTTTTTTGGCACGCAATAATGCAGGTAAGCTCATAGTTTTAGTATATATACTAGCAGATAAGACACGTGCTCGGTATGAGATGCAATAAAAGAAGTGGAAAAATTTATTTGTTAGACTGACACGTGGTCCACAAGGTTAAAATGGTAAATATATAGGAGTTTTGTTTCTTATAATAGAAAGAAATAGAATTATTATAATAGAATGTATGGATGCTGAGAGATTGTGCTCTTTTTTTTTTGGTCAGAAAGAGATTGTGCTCTTAAATAGCTGAACTTGTGAAATGCATTGCAGAGTGATGTGTAGTAGATGTGCAAGTTCTTTTTTGTGCATTACAAATTGAAAATCAAGATGGAATAAGAGCGAATTTTTAATGTGTTTAGGTAGTGACTGACGCCTAATTAAGATAAGATAGAAAGATTTATTTTATTATTTTTTTGACCAAGAAAGATTTATTTTTATACTGGTATTTATTATAAACTGAAATTACTTCTGTTTTCTTTTTTTGTCAAATGAAATGACTTTTCTTTGAAAAAATGACTTTAAAATCATCTTCGACTAGGGTTGACGAAAAGATTGACAATGGACTTTTTTTGGTCAAGATGATGGACTTTTATATTGAATATGAAGCCAATTTTATATGCAAATTGTCATAAAGTTAAGGGGTTTGCTACTACACCCCCTTTTTTCTACTCACATCCTCCCCTCTTTACCATGCACCAATTGGGATGAGATTTAAGAGATATAAAGTCGTGCATATTAAGTTTCATTCCCTTTAGTGTTAAGATAACGTAGTTCATACTGGTAAAAGATAACAATAAGGTGCCATTAGTTTGTAGAGATGAGCCTCTTTGTTCATTATTTTGTTGGCATTCAATAATGTAGGTAAGCACATAGTTTTACTATATGAACCGTACCTTGAGGGTCTTGGGATAGACCGAGTAGGTGTCTGGTCGTTTGTCTTATGGTGAAGTCGGGCACTGGAGCCGAAATCAGGTGGTACCTGCAAAGATACTCTGACGTCTAAATCGGGAAGTAGAAGTTAAATGATGGAGAAAAAACGTACCTGTTTGTGGGGGTTAACCTATATTTATAGAGCAAGGTGACGATGGCCTGCCGTTCGATTAGGCGAGTCAATCTCAGCCTTTAGCGGAGCGTAGCTGCGTGGGCCAGTCTTGGTCCATTAAAATAATTGGGTCGCCGGCCCAGTTTGGAACACTATATATTGGCAGATAAAGCTCATATGTTTGCGCGATAGTTCGTTGAATCACAAAAAAAACAAAAATTTTAAATGTAAATGAAAACGAAGTGTTGAAAAAGAAAGAAGAAGAAACATGAACAAATACTCCTACAGTCCCTAATATAAGAAAATTTTGCAGTTTTAGTTTCATTGGATAACTGATGTATCTGGGCTATATTATAGACCACATACATCAATTATTTAATGAACCAAAAGCTGTAAAATTTTCTTACAATAGCAACCGGAGGGAGTACATAAGAACAAAGTAAATGTAAAGCAACAATAGACCGTATCTATTCCTATAGTAAACTGATAATATATAAAATAATTTAATTTAGGGATAAATATGTTTTTAGTCCCTACAAAATTTCATTATTTTGTTTTTAGTCCCTATAAAAAATTTCGTCAACTTTTAGTCCTTATAAAATTTCACAATTTTGTTTTAAGTCCCTATAAAATGTAAACTCGTGTATACCTTTAGAATTTTCGAATGATATTTAGCATACACGTTAAAGATATTTAAAATATCTCTCTCACAAAAAATAAACTCAAAATTTGATTTCTAGGTTCGTATTTCTTTTAACTTGTTTATCGAATCTTTTGCACTTAAAAAACGTCGATTTAATTTATGCGTTGTTAAAAAATTCAAAGTTTTTCTGGAAGAGGTGTTTATAATTTCCTCAACATGTATGCAAAGCATCACTCAAAAATTTAATGGATATACACTAGTTGGCATTTATAGGGACTAAAAACGAAAATTTGAAATTTTATAGGGACTAGAAGTCGATGAAAAATTTTATAGGGACTAAAAATAAAATAGTGAATTTTGTAGGGACTAAAAACATATTTAACCCTTTAATTTATATACTCTGTCTTATAATGTTTTACATCATCGTCCAATTACAAGCTGATATGTTATTAAAAAGAAGTGAGTCAATTAATAATCACCTTACATGTCATCCATACCATGAACTATTATCGGTTGTGGGTGTAAAAAAGTTTACACCGACAGTGCGTAACAATTAAACTTTATTTAAATTTACCTAATCTATACCGTGTGTGTTTTTACTGGTAGAACATATTCATGGGTACTTTGGATACTTCCAGTATTTATTAAATTACTTAAAAGATGATTTTCTATATAAAATAAAAAATAATTTTACACATAAAATTAACTTTTTTAATTGTTGAAGTAAAGCCAAGCTGATGTGGCAAAGTCAATATGTTGAAGTCAAGTCAACACTGCCTAGTCATCAGGCCACTTCATTCCCTTCGTTCCTTCACTTCACTTTACCTTTTACTTATGCTATTGTATTAGTTAGAGGATTTTAGGTCTTTCTCATCTCTCACTTTCAGTTAGAATAGTTGGAAAATCTGTTAGGAAATTGGTTAGATTGTGTAACTGATTAACTCCAGATTAGCTGTAGTATATATAGTTAGTTGTAACTCACATTTCATTTCAATGAATGATAATCGAAGTTTTTCTTCATCTTCTCTGTTTCTCTCAATCACCTTGAGATCCTTTCTATCATTCATGGAGTCGATTTACCAGTTTTCACATTAATATTATTTTTGATATTCATATTTTTTTGTGGTAGTGTTTTTTAAGCAAGCAAACTCGAGCCATTTCATTCATTACAATAGGAGAAATACAACGTGGAATAGTGTCATGCAATTGGTGACTAGCAAAATATTGAGCCGCCCTAGCTAAGCTATGAGCTACACAATTGACTTGTGGTGGTGGTTTTTGATATTCATATAAGAGAATTAAACATTTAATATATAAAATATTTGAGGACTTGTACTAGTTGATAAAATGAGATGAAATACATTTAAATATTTGAACTAGGTATTAACTATAATGTTTATAAGTAACTTTACCGCATACGTGCCGATAGGTATGGGTACCTCTGTTCAAGGGAGAAAAAGCTCTATTCTAAGAGGACTAGTGAGAATTTGAACTCGATACCTCCCATATAGAAATCCAGGCATGCTCCACTTGACTAACAACTATATATCATAAGACCAAGTATTTTTAACTTGGAAACTCCTAAGAAACTGAAAGTACCTTCTGCATTTTGAATTGAGTTCCCGAGATTAAAATAAAAATAACTATTAGATAAAATTATTTTTAGAAAATTTTATGTTAACCAGAAGCTGGTTTGTGTTTGTTTGTAAGTATAAAAATCCTTTAATCTTCTCTCTCATCTAACACCCTCATTATAAAATGGATTTTTAAGAAGCTACTAAAAGCAACTTCTCATTTTAACCATAAAAATCATCCTTTTAGATTCTGATTAATATAAAAACTTAAACAAACACTATTAAAACTATTTAAAAATGATATTTCAATTGAAGGTGGCGATATATGAGGGTAAGGAATGGAGAAAGAGTATCAAACTTGAATTGAATTTAATTAGAGTGCAACACATAACAATTAGAATACTTTTTCTACAGTATAAGTAAATTCATGAGTTGGAGTGATAAAAATGGAGAGAAATTTTTTATGAAAAGATAAAACAAAAGTTTTAAAAAGAGAAAATTTTGGGTCCAAAAATTATCAAAGGATGAAAGGCTGAAGAAGATTAAAAGTACATAAATTTAAAGGAGGTCAGAACATGTAATTAGTGGCTTACTCATTTTGATTTCAAATCGGTAGCTAGAAGACCGTCGAGCAAAACCCTAACTATCTTAAAAAATTAATGCGAAGAGGACAAAATTTTTGGGTATAGATAAGATGATTTTTTTTGACGTGATAAGATGATTTTTTTAAAAAAACTATTACTTCAACTATAATAATAAAATTTGCCAACCAAAATGGATGGAAATTTAAATTTAAATTTGAGGACTTTTTAAAATAAATTAGGACGAAATTTAAATTTAAGCTGTGTGTAGAAACAGGAATTCAAATTTAATGACTGTGTAGACAAAAAAATATTAGGGATAAATATAAGTTTAATAAAGAAACTAAAATCACCAACAAATGACAAAATGCACTAATTTTATAGATTAGTTAATTAATAGATAAATGTAAAAATGCTAAATTATTGTTGTCATTGGTGAACCATAATTGGGGTTGGGTTGGGGATAGGAGAAAAGGTAAATATTCTTTACTCAATTTACAGCTGTATAAAATAGCAAAGTATGCAGAAAAGTAGGGAAACCCCTGAATCCAAGTCCTACCAAAAGCACTTTCACTTAATACATAGCATTGTTCTGTCTCTATCCTCATGTGATATCATGTCTCTTCTTTCACTTTCTTGTGTACACTATATAAATCACAAGCTCAACTGGCCATTGCTATGCTTAGCTAGCTGTTCACATGAAATGAACACCCTGCAACTCACATTTCACCCTTCAAACCCTTCAATTAATCCTCCAACTCCAACATAATTCGTAGGTTGAATAAAATGCTCACTGCTCATAATATATACCTTGATTAACTTTTGTGTCCACTGGCTATAAATAGAGATATTGTAAAAAAAATACTATAAATAGAGGAAACAAGATAGTGTATGTAACCAATACTGTTGGGCCAATGACACAAGCCATCCTGGGATATGGAGGTTGATCTAATACTCTCGAGTTCAATTTTAGCAGTGGACAAATTCAGTGTTGATCACTACAAAATTTACTCCTAAACACGTTGAAAGCATTGGGATACTCCGTAAATAGCCAGCAATAAAAAATCAATAATGCTCATAGTTTTGCCAACATAGTAACATAATAATGCACCTCTTTAGTATATAGAGCCTAGACCTTTGTTCCTTAGCCGCTTTCATGCACCTTTTCTTCAAGCTTGAAGACTGTTCATCACGATGACTTGGTTTTGTGGATGTTGAACTTGAAGGGGTAGAAAAACAGTGTTCCATGTTATGTGGGTGTCTTTGAATTATTTGTTGTGAATATGAAGTGGGTTTGTCTGAGAATCTATGAAGGGAATTTAAAAGGGTCGGTAGACACTAGACAAGCACAACTCAAAGAAAGAAATTTGAGTGTGTGGGTGAGTGAGGTTGAGGATGTGTGTGTGTGAAGAGGAATGTGAGTGAGGTTCAAGAGAAATTAAGGTAACCAATGTAAGGAGTAAATTGCCTATGGGCCGTTGTCCTTGTTGTCCTGGAGCTAAGAAACATACACTATGGCCCGCCAAGCGACATCGGGATTGGGCCGCCAAAATCAAAAAGATGTGGATACGGCGTGTTCGAATTAAAAATCATAAATGATATATCCTTGAAATTAACATCTTTCTTTTTGTCAAAGGAAAAACAATTATTGCGTTCGGCGGTGGATACCCTGGTCTTAACAAAAAAAAAAGGAGAAACGATTATCCAAGAGCACTTGAATGAGATGGTAGGGGTTTCTTCCAACTTAACTAAGGTCCTGGTTTCGAATCCAACATTGGGCTTGCAACATTGTTAAATATTTTGAGGAAGAATTTTACCACCAATTGTTAAATCTTCCATAAGGAGAAGTTCATTTTTGCGTGTGTTAATAGGGTCAAACATTTTGGAAATACCACCACAAATAGGTATGTCATTTAATTTGCAATATATTTCATTAATTAGACAACTAGGGTTTTATTTTTAACCCACGATTAAACTTGCCCATCACCTAGGGCATTGATAACTCTTATTTATAAGAGTTATTTATGCTCTCTAGACTTAAATTATTGTGAGTTCTAAAGTAACATTATTGTTTAATTAAGTTAGAATCAGTTGTTTAGTGTAAATGAGGGGTTAATGTTGGTTTGTAATCATTTGGTACTTTGGTGCCCTATTTTGTATTTTGACTTGTTTGCTCTGTAGCTTTGTGATGCTACAACATTGGAGTTTCTACGTCAAATGCGATAGAAAACGTCGATGCATTGATTTCAGCGCCTCCTAGTTGCCAGAACAGACAAACACGTTTTGATTTGGGGGACCAGTACTATTATTCCAAGAATATCCCCTTTGCATGGGCACGTTATACATATAAGGACATATCAAGACAAATTATACCTCCTTTAAGGTTTCTCTTAGATTATTCAACCCTATAACTATTTAAGGCAACTTGTTTGCCTCCTTTATCATGCTGGTTTGAAGGAGGAAAGTTTAGACATAACTTTCTCACTCCATTTTTGTACTAAGCTACCTTTTATCACCAAATTGGAAAATCTGCACTACAGTGTTGGGAACATTGCTGCAGCATCACTGGACCTATCATTAATTGGAGATTTACTTGATTTGGGAGTTGTTTTCGTGCCTCCTGCTCACTAAAGTTGGAGCCTAGATAGTCTACCTCTTTTTAGTATTTTCTACTCCTTGTAATTTTCAGTCTCATGGCTTTACGTTTAGCCTTTATGCTTTGTTTCTTGTGTTTGTTGCTCAACATGAGCTAATCACTTGTAGTTGGGATGCTATTAACTATATAATGAAATTTTATTGGTTTTAATGTAATGTTTGATGTTTAGCATTTTTAACTTTTGTCTGATAATATTTCCAAACCTATTATAGAAATGGCACCTAATATGAGTACATGTTTGTAGATTCTGAAAAGGTTTATGAACTTATTTCAAAAGTTGATATGGATAGTGGTTATTAAAGGAGGACAAATATCATAGGGTAATACTGTGAGCGTGTAATAGCCAACGGTGAACTTAATTAGAGCTTAGACATAAGTGTTTTTAGAGCTCGTTTAATTTGTTACGGTTTATTTTAAAAAAAAATCTCTTTTAAAAAAAATATAGTCACTTATGACGATATGTTATACGTTTGTTACAGATTTTTAAAAAAATGAAAAGCTGAAAATAATCTAAAAACTGCTTCATATGAGAAGTTGTTTTGAGTAGCTTCTCATAAAAATCAGTTTTTTCAGAATGATTTTTTTAAAATAAGTGATTTTCAGTATGTTACACAAACACAAAACAACTTCCCATTTTGCTTAAAAATGTCTAAAAACTAATCTCTAAATTATTTAACAAAATCACTTATTTTTTAATCCATAATAAATGGGCCCTTAACGAAGCCTTGTACAAAAGTGACTGAAATCGTCTATATGCTACAACACCCAGATGCTACAATATCAGATATAACATTGGACCATTATTGTGAAATTGCACAATAAAAGGCATACCAACTTGTTTTCATTCCGAATTTCTACAAACCCTTTAATTTTATACCGTTGATGACAATATTGGTTACAAAAACTTGTTTTATTTTGTTTTCTTCACTAATTTGCAAACCAAATTAAGCATTGAAATTAACTACAATTCCTGTGGGTACGATCCTTATTTTATCACTTTACTAATTGTTGAAGTGTGTACACTTTACACGTTAATTTTCACAACAGGTGTCACTGGTCGATGCATTTGGCATCATTGCTTCCTCTTCCCTAGCAACAGTAAATCTCACCGCCTTCCAAATCAAAGACTAGGATGAAGATTAACTTTATAAAAGTTACTCCTTGAGTAACTTTAACCCTACTCTTTGAAAATTATCAACAACAAAAAACTCTATTTTGAAAACAAATAAATGAAGTTATGAGGCTTGGCTGTGTAGGAGGAAACGAGTTTGAAAAAAGCACCCCCCAAGCATAATTGTTAAATCCGGTCCATTCAAGGTACTAGGTCATTAGTCGAACTGACCGGATCAAACCGCATGATCTAGGCATGACGCTCTTAAATTCATACATCACATTCCATCAAAAGAATTTTACCATACCCTAAAAATCTCAACATAATTAACCAAAAATTCTTCAAATTCAAGAATTAAAATTCAAATTCAAATCCAATCATAAGGTTCATAGTGAGTTTTTCAGTTTTTTTATTAAAAAAAACGCGCAAGACTTGCCCGAGCTATGGGTTAATTAATGCAAACTGATTGAGTTGATTTATTCAGTCGTGTGGCCGATCTACTAAATACTCGACCCGACTATGTGACCAAGTCACAGTCAGACTTGTCAAATTGGTTGGGTCGACTAAGGTTTGATAACATATCCCTCAAACAAAAAAACCAAAAGACAAAACTTAGGTGTTGTTTCATACTAAATTTTCCAATCACATCATTACGCATGGTAGTTTTTAAAATAATAACTAAATAAAAGATAATAATAATAATAAGGATAATAATAATAATAATAACAACAATAATAGTAAATAATATTAATAGAAAATCCAGGTGTCATGATATGATTGGAGAACAACACTAACTACACCTATGGGGTAAAGCTAATACGGTAGAAACGTCGTCGTTTGATGGAAGGCGAAGTGGCGAACCCAGCGAAGCTTACTTGCTAAAGAGGCGACCCGTAGCGTGGCATGGCTTATTGAGAAAGTAAAAGTAGCTGTTCCGTGTTAAACTCAAACAGAACGACTAACAAGGAACAAAACAACATATAAAACCAAACCCTAATTTCATTCCTATCTTATTCATCATCCATTCCACCATAATATATTACTTCTTTTTTTTTGTCTCTTTCCCATCTATTTCTTCAAACGGATCAAAACCCCTCACTTCAATCATCATCCATCTTTCTTTCCTGGTGGGTTTCTGAATTTAGCTTTATTTTCTTCAAATTTCCGTATCGATTTGCAAGGTTCATTATATTCGGTGTTTGATATTTGCAGAAACTAATCAAACTTGCAATTTAATCATGTCTAAGACCTCCTTCAAGCTTCAACATCCTCTCGGTACTTTCCTTTCTAATTTTATATTTTTAATTTCTATTTTTCTTCAATTTCTCATAGTCTTTTGTTTTTTTTGGGAATCGGAACATTTTGATTGGTTGAATTCATAGTCTATGCCTTTTTGTATTATTTTTAATCTTATGTTAGGAAAAAAAATCCGTTTTTTAAGGTTTTTCATTCATCTAATTGAAATATTATGTTTTAGGTTTTTATCTAAAAGGATGAAAGAATGAACATGTTAACTATGTTCACATGAGTATTTTGTTATGAATTTCAAGAGAAATTTTTGTTCATTCGACTTGAATAACTGCTTGTTTGTTTTTCACATGTCAGAAAGAAGGACGGCTGAAGCTTCTCGTATTAGAGAGAAGTATCCTGATAGAATCCCTGTAAGATGGTACTCAGTATGGTTACATCATATCAGTATTTATTCTTCCTTAATACACTCTTATTCAACTATGGCATTTGTTTGCAGGTGATTGTAGAGAAAGCTGGAAAAAGTGACTTTCCAGACATTGATAAGAAGAAGTAAGTGATTTTTCTTATGCTATTCTGTCCCTTTTTATAAGTTTTCAGGTCTGAGAATATTTCTTTTGTGCCTTAATTTTATTTTTTTTGGGTCTTGATGTTTTTTGTGAAGACTTTGGAAGGTTCCTATTTTTTGTAGTTAGTAACATAAACAAGAGTTGCACCTGCACTAAAAACAAGTGAGGCATGGTTACTGTAAAGTTTTTGGCCAAAGTGAGGCTAGAATGAAAAAACGATATCCTTGTTGTATATTCTATTTGGCTAAAGTGGGGCGTTGTATTAGACCTGGCCATAAATTTTGTCACAATTGTGGGACATTTAGCCTCTGGCGCATGCCTGGACTCCACTGCGTGATTTCATTTAGTTTGAAGAGCAATTAACAGAACAAGGATTGTGGTTGGTTATAAAACCAAGTCTCTGCTTAGGCATTTCTGGTAATTTGGTTTGTGAATAGGGCATGCTGCATATGCGTAAGCTTTAAATCTGAAGGTTTCTTCAGATTTGTCCATCTTGACAGAAATGTTTCCTCCAAAGTCCAAAATAAAAAACTCTTTAGTATTTTTCTGTGTGCGTCTTGAACATGGAGGCATATGTGCTAGAGATTAATATTGAAACTCAGAGAGGATCAAACTTGGTTTTCTTTCTATATTCCAGCAATCAAGGATTATAAATTATCTTCAATCATTGCATATTGTTGATATGATTCCATGCTATAATGCATTCTCAGTTGGTTCTGTTCTTCTTTTTGATGCTGTAGGTACCTCGTACCAGCTGACTTGACTGTTGGTCAATTTGTTTATGTTGTCCGCAAAAGAATTCAGCTCAGTGCAGAGAAAGCTATTTTTGTTTTCGTCAATAACACTCTACCTTCAACTGGTAAGTATCCAATCCTAGGAAATGATGTTTTTTTTTCTTTTTCGGTTTGGTAGTAGTTATTAACTAAATAAATCCCTTGTTGCAGCCGCACTGATGTCTGCTATTTATGAGGAAAATAAAGATCAAGATGGCTTTCTTTACATGACTTACAGTGGAGAGAACACCTTTGGATCCCACTAAGCATAATTTGTGACAATCTGTGTAAATAGCTGCCATAAGATGTAAATTCGCAGCAGTCAATTGTCAATAGATGACCTGATGAGTCTTGTTTTCCTGCAATTTAATTATGTTCCTTATCTTTAGATTATGAACTTCTATGGATGGACTTAGATCTGGTTACCACAATTGAATTCTCAAATGCCTGGTTTCGGTAATATTGTCTGCTTTATGATGCTATTTTGGGGTGATGATTAAGGTGAGGCATTAAAGATTCGGAGTAGTAAAATGGCATTTCATCAAACTAACCCTAAATCTGGACAAATTTGATGTTGAGATTGGGTCTATTTAAAGTAGGATTAAGTTGGTCTAAAAGACAATTAACATAAAATTATAAGCTTATCATATATTTATGACTAAAACTTAGAAGATTAAATATATTTTTATTTTTAATGATATATTAACAAATAAGAAATAAGGCAAAGTGTAACAAAAATATTTTAAACTAACAATACATTACTTAATATTTTATTAATATTATAAAATGCTACACCACCAACCTTTTCAACTGATAAATTATTTATTACTTTATCGTATTTTATTGTAATTTTATTAATTAATATGATGTGGCTCTTAAGGACCTATGGCATAAAGGTTTATCATATAAGTGTTTATGTTTAAGTTGTTTCTATAATAAATGATAAAATAATGTTAAATTATTTTTTTGTAAGCTATAAGTTGTATTACAAGTCATCGTGGGGAGCTTATGAAAATTGGTTGAAAACCGTTTGTGAACATCTCATAAGTTATTTTCATAAGTTATCCCAAGCAGTCTCACAAATGCTTATAATAGTAAATAAACTCAAATATACCTAAAAAACGCAGTTAGTAACTTTGTGCTTTATATTTTTATAAGGATTGTAAGGCATGTGCTAATTCTTTAGACCCCTTAGGAGCATAGTAGAAACTTCAATAGATGGGACGCGATCCCTCTTTTTACTGGCCGTTGAGTTTTATAAAACACATTGTTCCTCTTATTGCAATAAGAATAAAACACTTACTAACTTAAATGTAAACGTGTTGGAGTGCCTTTGTAGGTATCTTGTGTTTTGATCCAGAAGCAATGACTTATGTTAAGCAAATTGACTCATATTTTTTTTTGAAACGAAATTGACTCATATTACATGTATACGAATGTGCTAAAATATCAATAATTAGTTTTCTCACTTCACTCCTTGCTTACTTTAGAGTAGTCAAATCTTTTGTTTCATCATTCCTAAATAAATTAATAATAATAAGATACCTTTGAAGTGAGAAATTCACAGTTTCTATTGTTGATTTGCATAACAATCTATCCTTAAGTATGTAGAATAGGTGTCCTCTTTTTCTTGAAGTGGTTTTTGATCCAATTGACACAAATTGAGGCCCCTGTTTTAATCTTTTCAAGACTAATCACAGCAACTGCTTTGGCTTTGGTGAAACCAGTTTTTGCACTCAAATTCTTGTTCTTGTTCTTGCTGGTGTCTTTTTGGGATCTAGTGTCCCTATCATAATCCATAGCACCAACACCTCCGGCACCCCACTGTTCAGCCCAACTTGGTGCTTCGTTGGCCATCTTTTTACTCGATTCCAAGAATACCCTAAAGCAAGAATACTACTACTCATTAAACTAGCATTGGTTACTTCATCCTTTCCCTTATCAGGAAACAATGGATCAATATATCTGCAGGAATTTAAGGAGGACATTGGTCCAAGTGCAAGACTCTAGCAAGATTTTTATAGCTTTGGTAATACTAGTAGTATTAATTTGTTGCTTATCATTTATACATAGATGTGTACTTTTCATAAGTTTAGTTGCACTTTAAATGATCTAAATTATTTTAGCAATTTTTAAATGGAGAAAACTTAGGTGTAGTTCTATAAGATAGTCGGTATTGTTTTTCAATCACACCATGACACGTAGATTAACTATTTATTTATATTTTTTTGTAACTTTTAGTTATTTTTTATAAAACTAGTTCAGGTTTCATAGTTTGATTAAAAAACGGACCGCGTTTGTGACACCACACCTAAGTTTTGTCCTTTCTAAATAAGTTTGTGGACCAAAATGTTTGTATTGGGTCCTTAAACTTTTAAATAGACTACATTTAAGTCCTAAAATTTTAAAATAACTTGCAATCTAGTTCTTGAATGTAGGATTCAGTCACAAAATATTTAAATATTTAAGGACCTACCTGAAAATTATTGAGAAGTTTTAGTATGTAGTGACACAACTACAAAATGTTGGCAATTTCATGGAGCTAATTACGTTTTTTTTTTTAGTTCAGCGATATAATTTAGAAATTCTCAAATAGCTAAACACCTGCATAGTATTGAAACCTTTCAAATTGTATTATATGATCCCGCACTAATTGATGCAATACATGCAGGCTCTCCTACGCAAGTTGCTGCTAGCTCTTCAAAAGATGTCTCTCCTAAAGGTCACTTGAAAAAGATTTAAATAAAGCAATTCATTCAACAAGGTGAAATCTCTATTGCAGATTTTAAACAAGCTTTGGACAAAAGAAGAAGGGAAGAGTAATGTTATTGAAGATGTTGCTAAGCTTGATTTTGAGTTCACAGTGTTCAAATGTAAAGTTCAAAAGTAAGACTCGAGAAAAATTAGAAAACTTAACTTTAAATACACTTTTTTTTTTGCATGAGTTTTGGTTCTTATCCGTTGAACACTCTGATACCCACTGAGTTTTGTTGGGTGTCATACCTACATCTAATCACTCAATGACACCTATTTTTTATATTTAAATAGTACACTAATTTTGCCTACAAGATATCATACCGACAAAAACTCAATGAGTATGGTAGAATTCTCCAACTTATAAAAAATGTGTTCCCCCTTACGAGATCCGTCGATGTAGACCCCACTCACCGAAAAAAGAGGAGAGAAATTTAGATTTTGGGTCTATATCGTTTTTGCTTCATTTATGTCGAAACATGAGTGATTCTTGTAGAGGAGAAGGAGAAGAATACCATGGCGGTCAGAGTTAACTGGAGAAGCGCAAACGTGGCGATTATGATGGTTTTGAGTGAGTGGAATTGAGAAACGAAATGGAATAGGATAATGAATATGAGGAGGATTGAAGAGCTAGGGTTTACAACAACAAATGATGAAGAGGATGATGAAGATTTCGAGTTTTCTAGATTGACGTTGGAGAAGATGATGAGAAATTGGAGTTTAATTTTGGGAAAGATGATGAGAAAGTAAATAGAACCTAATTGAAACTGAAAGATATAGATAAATGACCTAATTGAAACTGAAACATTAACATTTGTCGCACATACAAGCCAGTTAACTGTGCTACATAAGCAGTTAACGGTCACGTCATCCTACATTAACATAGATGGACGAAAAGTCCAAAAAAGAATTTTGTGTCACTAATTTGAAACATATGACCTACTTTTAAATAAAAAAAACTTAAAGGACGAATGTGAATTTTTAAAATAAATTAAAGAACCTCATGTATTTTAGACGATATATTATATTCATCGTAGAAGCGGCTGCATAGGTGTGACATCTGTAAAGTCGTTCAATCTAGCGAGAGAAAGTGCTACAATACTTTTAGCAATTTTTGATGGTTTAAAAGTTGAAAATCACACCCAAATTCCACTAATGATCATCACCACCGTCCGTAAGTAGAAGTTCACATTCCTCCAGGTCTGCATCGTCCTCAATAGTGATTTGATTAGTGTCAATTTGATGAAAAACAACGAAAAACCAAGTCAAAATTTAGGCACCCATATTTGTTTTTGTTGTTTTTGGCTGAATCAAAACAGATCACGTCATTCTTAAGGACCATGCAGACATGGAGGAACATCAACTACTACTCATGAGCGACGTTGGTAGTCCTCAGTGGAGTTTAAAGTGATCTTCAAATGTTTGACCATCATAAACTATTTGAATTGTTGAAAGACCCCATCCATCACCTTAAAATATATGCTTAGTCGTTGCATTGAAAAAGCATAGTTAGAATGAGAGAGATGAATAGTACCTCGTACTCAATTGGATCTAAATGCAGAAGGAGGAATTGAACAGAACAGACAAAGGAAGTTGAATCAACTCGAGGGCCACCATCCCTGTTATTTTCTCTTTCTTTTCAACTCTTTTATCTGGTTATATATGAGTCTTTCTGTCTGGTTAAACAAACATTGTGCGACATTTTTCTTAATTTGTAAACCATCGACCATATCGTTTAGAATTAAATGTGTTACTTAGGCCAGCCAGCATTGTAAATTACCATGTGAATTGTTCAGCCTTGGTACGATTCTAGCTGGCCAAAGGTATTTTGCCGTTCAATTCAATAGTGTTGGCAGTTGGCACCACACCAGGACACAGTCCATTCTATGATCAATGCATCAATTTCTATTGTCCTTGTCTTGTCTCTAATAATTAATTATTTGTTATCCATTCTATAATTAATTATTAATAATATATAGGTAAAAGGACACACATTCATAAAGCTCCGTGGTTAAAATTAAAGAGATGTTTTTTACACTTTGATACGGTTAATGTCTTTAGACTAGCTTTTAAATTGATTGGAGTCAAGATCTGCTGGTTCAAGGGTTAAGATCAGAAATTTAAAGAAGAAAAGGGAAAGGCTAGTCCAAAGAATGGGGAAAGAAAAAGGAATAAAGAATTAGGGTAATGTCTTTTTAACTTAGGTAAGTGGAGCCTGATTCAAAGGAATACCAAAATCTTTGAACAAAAAAATTGGTACAGTAAAGTGAAATAAAGAGGATCTTGTACCGTTTTCTTATCTTATTCCTTAGTCATTCTCTAAGATATACTACCAAACATGAAACATCAAAATTTATTGTTGAATGTATTGTGCATTTGTGCTTCTAAATAAAACTCTACTTCCATTATAACTTTTTTTTGTTACAAAAAAATTAGGTGAATTGAGCTCATCAGGGTTAGGGTATGTCTCACGGCTCTTTGAGTGCTTCCATTATAACTGAGTCATTAAAACCTTTTTTTTACAATAATTTAGTCATTATAACTTAATTGCTCTTACTATGCACCATTAACTTACCCAATAGTTCACCACCCATAAAAGAAAATGTCTACTATTATCCAACTATTGATTGATTGTTGTGATTCCAACCAATGTTTTGAGAATTGGACCATTCATGTCAATTCAACTGAGAACCAGGAAGTTCAACAACTGGTTCAATCAAGTTGAACTGCGGTTAAGCCGCTTTGAACCACTAATTGAACCATTTGAAATGATAATTTTTTTGTTTTTTGATTTCTCTTAAACATAGTAATATTTTTAAGGTAGATATTAGTTTACTCGATTCAACTATAGTTGAACTGAACGATCCAATTGAACCGTTACCTAGAAGTCTCCCCGCTTCAATTATCTGTCAAATTAAACACATAAACTACCTCTAAAAGAGGAGAAAAAACACAGGAGGGAGGGGTAAAAAGCTAATGTTACAGAAGATATATGCACATAAAAAAGTGACTAGGATAATGGGTGACATGATTTCTTGTGTTGGAAGAGGCGCAGATGGACGGTAATTCAAGGAAAAGGTAACATCAATTTTTCCTAAAGCATTTGGGAGTTTGGTACAACATTTCTTGAAATCTAGACGATAATGAATCAAGCACAAGGGAGGCATTTGGCAATAACAAATTTTAAGCAACCTTGCCAAAAATTAGCAGGCTTTTTTTAAGCAACCTTGCCAAAAATTAGGAGGTAAAAATTCGATTTATCCGAAAAATATCCCTCTCATTTTTACTAAAATCTGAACACAGAGCACCAAATTTTTTCAGTTTCCCGGAATTATCCCTAGAAAAGGTAATTCCAAAATTTTTTTCATGAAATTTCTGAAAATGCGTAATTCTGGAACGTTAAAATGTGTTTCGGAGTTACTTTTTTTTATGATTCCGGAAAGTTTTTTTGTTTCCGAAAATACATAATTTTAGGTAATTCCGGAAAGTTTAACTTTTTTGCCTTCTGGAATTATCCTTTTTTACATACTTTCGGAAAACGCTATATTTTACTCTTCCAGAATTATTCCATGGGACGTGATTCCGAAATTTCTAAATTTTAGCTTTCGGAATTATGTATTTGTTTACCTTGGATTTTGGTAAACACCGCTAGTTTGAAATTGCTTCTGTTTGCAGGATCAACTAGTAAATCCTAAGACCATTTGTGTTAAAGTTTTTCCCAGAATTATATGTGTTCTTGCAGTTTAAAAGTCAAAAGAAGAAGATAACCGTCGATCTCGCGCGAAACCGTCGAATTTCCTCAATGAGGGAGAATAAAACAAAGAAAAAATTGCAGAAAAGCAAAGAAGAAAACAAATTAAAGTTTCATTAATTGTAAAGAGAGTTGGTGCACAAATCATACATTCTTCTCTTGGCTCGTTTTCTCTGTAATGTGTTGGAAGTTAGAGCGTGAGAATTCTGTAATGAGATTGTGACCCATTTTTCCTATGAGAAACTCCTATTTATATGAGGAGGGAAAACGCTAAAACTAACCAACTGTATAGAGAATTTAAAAAGGAAACTACCAAAGCTTTGACGGCGAGCACTTGCTTTTGACTTGCTATTGAATTCAATTTTCTTCTCGTCGAAATATCACCCTTCAAATCTAGTTAAGTCTGAAGCTTTGTCGAATTTGCCTTCTGATACAACTCTTCTGTGTTGAAACCAACACCTTCTTCTAAGAAAACCAAAGTCAAACCGCGTTGACTGCATTTAATTTAGCCTGTCGAAATTACAGGCTAACAAATTGCCCCCCAAAAATGTCTTTTTCGACAGGAGCTATGTGAACGGCAGAAAAAGAGCATTTTTGAAAACCCTTTTCAACTACTCTGATGATGTCACTTGCATCACGTTGTAGAGTGATACGATGTTTCAGTGAAAAAACAACTTTTGGCGCCTCCGTTGTAAAGTTAGTGGGCCATGTTTCACCTTGAAACTCCCCACTACTCATTGCGAGTAACTGCTCCATTAAGAGGGAAACTCAAGAGTTTTCAGCCTTTGCACTTCAAACAGCTATAAAAACCATCGCTTCTCCTTTATTTCACTCCTTTTGAAACCTTTGTAACCCTTTTTTTTTCTTCGCGAGAACACTTGTGCTCAATAAACCCAGAAAACTAGACCCTCATCAACACCTTCCTTTCACGTCAATGGCAACTTCGTCTCAAACTCGCGCACCAATCACTGACAAGCAACAACCCTTCGCAGAGCCTGCTCTAACAGATGAAGAAGCAAAAATCCTCCAATCTCAGGTACTAATCCCTTTCCCTGAGCCTTTAAAGTACGCATTTTTAGGGCTTGTTCCATTTGCTTGCGATGACACACCTGAAGTTAAGGAGGTTTTCCCAAGCTATCACCAATATAACCCTAAAATTTTCCAAAATGGGCCTTGGGTCATGAATTTCATGAATAGCCCAAGTAGGGTCTTTAGGTCATCACCTCCCGTCGACAAAAATCACCCACCTTACCTTAATTGGCTCAACAAAGTGGAATCCAAAAGGGGAAATATTTGGAAAAAAACAAGGGATCTTTGACCTTATCCAACTGTCGAAATATGGCCCTAGATACCAAAGCCCCATGCTCCTTGCATCTCTGCATTTCTGGGAACTCACCACCAACAGTCTGCACTTCAAGTGTGGCATGCTTACACCTACCTTGTTGGATGTTGCTGCCATCACAGGCTTAAAACCAACAGGGGAAATTTTCGACCCCAGTACCACTGGGACTGACCATGAATTCGATTTCAAACGCCCTTCCTTCAAAAGCTATATCAAAGAACACCATATCACAGATAATGACGAAGTTTCTGATATTGAGTCTAACGCCTTCCTCACTTTCTGGCTTTCATTCTATGTCTTTTTCTCCTCTTCGCTCCAAGTGGCTAAAATGTTCATTCCCTTGGCCATCCAACTACATGAGCGTCGAGAGATAAACCTTGGGCACCTCCTTTTGGGGTCGCTCTATGAAAGTTTGCAATTAGGAGCCTATGAACTGAAGACTCTCAAACCTGATGGTACACTTCTGGTCTCTGGACCAATTTGGTTGTTCCAACTGTGGCTCATTGCCACTTTTGAGTCGAAACTCCGGATGTATATCCCAAGTGATTATACTGAAACTGTTGATCAGAGAACCATCGAAGGGATAAGGCTTGCACTTTTGAAGCCTAGGCAAATTGGAGTTTCTGATGAAGATTTATTCATTTCAGCATTCAGAATGTTCTTAGACTGTAACACTTTCACCCACACAATGGCTCCCTTTGTCCAAAGGAGTATTGGGCCTGCTTGGTTCACTAGGGATTTTCCTGCAACCTCGTTGGTCGAAGAAGAAGAGAGTAACCAAATTTGGGGCGCCTTCTTAACTCCAAAACAGCTTTCTGCAAGAATTTCACCTGGGAAGGTTGTTGCTTTGTTTGGAGTATATGCATACCACCCAAGTATTGTCGCTCGACAATTCGGATTATGCCAAATTCGACCAAGTCCTTTCTTTAAGTCTAGAACAGAAATGATGATGCCCAAGAACGAAAGGGAATGGTGCAAATGCCTCAACAACTTCGCCAAAAAAACCTTTTATCTTTGCACCTGTTAAGTTTGTGCATGTATTTACTTGCACCAAAACCTTTTGAGTGGTGGAGAGATTACTTTATGAGTAAACTATCTGCTGTTGAAGAAGCCACGCTGCTGACAAATCTAATCTCTGTTTTTCCTCTTCCGCAGAAAAAGAAGACCAAGACACCAGGTATGCACATACAGGAAATTCGAGCTTTTCAAAAATACTTTGAAGTTGTCTATGACCCAACGCATCTTAATCGAACTATTTCTCAAGCTGCAAAATTTTTAAAAGAAAAACTTGTCGAAAAAATTCCAACTATGTTGTTTCCACCATACGTGAGCAACAGACATGCTTTCGCTTTGGCGCATAATAAACTTAAATTTCCAAATTTGCCCACCAGTAAATTGGCTTTATCTTTTCACTCACCACTTCCACCATGGTTTATATGTGGTGGGTTTTCAGCTCTTAAAAACTTTTTAACAACTAAAACAGCTGAGAAAGTAGTTCCGACAAAATGTGACATAGATACCTTTGATGGACATCTCCATCTCGACATTCAACATGTCCGAGTTTTATCCGCCACCACAGAAGGTGATACAACGACTCTTAGAGCAAAATATTTCTTTTCATGTAAAAAAAACTACTAACATACTTGTCAAATGTCTGCAGCTATCCCTTTGTCACCTACTCCATCAGAAGAAACGACAACTACAACAACCAAGAAGGTTTCAAAGAAACACACAAACACTTTGTCGAATGAGAAACCACCACAATCAAAGAAACAAAAGGTAAACATTTCATTATTTCTCTTTAAATTGAATTACTAGACTCAACACTTATCAAATTTCCCATCTTTTAGAGCAAGAAGAGATCAAACAGCTCAGCTACTGCCACTCCTCCAAAGAGGAAGAAAACTAAACAGATGGTTGTAAGCGACGATTCAGAGGTTGAAACGTTCAAATACTCTTTTTTCTTTCTTTCAATACTTGTATACTTCTATGCTCTCTTACTAACAAAATGCATTGAATTCTTTCAGTCTGATGAAAGCCCACCAAGGATTTTGAAAGTTGTCTCCAAATCTCCTCCAACAGAAACTATCGAAAAACAAACAGGGAAGGATGATGCGCCGCAAGAAAAAGCTCCAAAGAAACTTAGGAAGAAAAGGGAGATCCCAAAGCCTGCTAGCGCGCATTCACGTGTCAAAGGAGACACTTCAAAGGTGACTAACACACCTTCTACTCACTTCTATTCAACAATTTGAGTTAACAAAGTACATAACTCTGTTTATACATTTTGCCCAGGATCTTGAAGATCAACCTGCCACAATCTCCACCAAACAAACAACACCAACTTCGACCCCCACCGTCTCTGCACCAACTAATGATCCATTGGTCGAAGCAACGTTTGAAGAGAGTAACCTCATTGTCGTAGCAGATGAGAGTACTCCAATGACTCTTGATGATCTCCCTCTACAGCAAGAACCAACAGAGGTCGAAAACCAAGGGCCTGGAGGAACTGATCTAGCAGTGACTGAGATTCAGGCCCAAGACCAGCCACAAGAGAAAAACGAAGAATTGGTCGAAAATGTCAACCAGAATCAAAATCCAGAAGGTGATGATCTTTTGGTCGAAAAATTTGACCAAGTTCAAGCAACTGAAGACGACGTTATTATGGATCAGCCACTCGTTAATGATCCAAATCAACCTCAACAACAAATCGAAGAAAAAGAAACAGAATAAGAGGAAAACATTGAAGAAGCAGAAAATGATAAAGAGATCGAAAAATCCAATGAGGATAATAACAATGATGATACCGCAGAACACGTCGACGAATCCCCCACTAAGGAAGATTGCTCAACTGGCCTCAACCTCTCAACTGGCATTACCATGCGTGAAGAAGAATGGAAGGAATTCAAGAGTAAAAAACCCCTTGAGGCTCTTCAATTGCTGCTAAAAACTAAAACCTCAAGTGAAAAGAAATCCATTTCTTCGACCACTTCTGCGGGAGAGCACTCTGAAAGCTCTAAAGTGAACCTGTTGCAAGAGCTTCGCACTAGAGTCCTTGAGGTGGACCTGTTTCAAGCAATTGAAGACGACCATATGGTAGCCTTTAAAATCAAAGACCTGCTGCACAAACTCAACAACCCAATGGCTAGCACCTCTCTCATTGGATTTCTTGTTTCTTTTGAACCTCTTCTGGAACAAATCACTAAGGATCTTGAAAAGAAGAAGAAACATGCTTCGCTCAAAGAGCAGGAGAGTGCCATGAAACTAGAAACATGGATTGCTATTGAAGCTTCACAAAACAAAATCTCTTCCCTACAAACCAAAGCAAAGACTGACATGAAAGCTGTAGAGGGATATGATGCTGAAATTGCTGGTTACCAAAAAGAGATTGACAGGTTGGAGTCACTGATCAGAGCAGCAGAAAAGAAGAAATCTTCGGTCTTGAGGGGCATGAAGACTTCAGAAATGTTGGAGGCTGAAGTTAATCAAGAAGCAACCCACTGCCTTGGCCTCTTGGAAAAATTCGACGCACATGAAACCAGGGTCAACCAGTTGGTCGAAGAGGAAAACTTTATCAAACGAGATTGGAGCAAGCTAAGGCTCTGTTCGAAGACTTGAAAAACAAACTCGTTTTGTAATTTGCGATTCCATTTTTCCTTGTATTGACACTTTGTAATTTTAACTTCCAATTCCAAGTATTGTAAATCAACAATAGCCTTTGTTGGCACCGTTAGTATACACTTGTAGAATGCGAAATGGTCATTCCCAATTTGGTGACCATTTACCTAAGACTCTATCTTTTTTATCCATGGGTAATATAACTTTCCACACTAGATCTCCTAAGGAAAATGTTTTTAGCTTAACCTTTTTATTGTAGGCTTTAGCCACTCTTTCTTTTTGCCTTATAAGAACATCCAATGCATGTAGTCTTTCTTTATCTAAATCAACCAATTCATTTAACATCATATTCCAATAAGAATCTGATGGAATTTCAAACTGTCTTTGAATCCTAGCTGATTGTAAATTTCGACAGGTAAGACTGCGTCATGTCCAAATGTAAGTCTATAAGGAGTAGTGTTGATTGATTCTCTGGGAGAATTTCTACATGCCCACAACACTTGATCAAGCGTTTTAATTTTGTTGGCAGCCTCCACTTGACCATTAGCTTGAGCATAATATGAAGTTAGTAACTTGAAACCAATTTCAGAAGCAAAGTCAACCATTTTTCGACCAATAAAAACTGTGCCTTGGTCAGTCGTAATGATTTCAGGAATTCCAAACCTATGTAAGATATGGTTTTGAATAAAACTTATCACAGCTTCCTGATCAACATTAGTTAAGGGAACAGCTTCCACCCACTTGGTGAAATAATCTATTCCTACTAAAATAAAACGGTGACCCTTCGACGAAGTTGGTTTGATTTCACCAATTAAGTCTAAAGCCCAACCCCTAAAAGGCCAAGGTTTTATTATTGAATGCAATTCACTTGCAGGCACATGTTGTATTCCTGCGTGTTTTTGACATTCTTGACAACCCTTGGCAAAATCTATGCAATCTTTCAGTATAGTTGGCCAATATACTCCTTGTCGAAATAAAAGCCATTTCGTTTTGTGACCTACTTGATGAGATCCGCAAGCACCACTATGAGTATTGGAAATTGCTAAATATGCCTCACTTTCACTAAGGCATTTCAATAATACTCCTTCAGGAGTCTTTTTAAACAATTCGTTCCCAATAATCACATAGCTTAAGGCTCTGTACTTGGTTTTTCTATCTGTCACTCCTGTTGGATTCTCCAAGTATTTGACAATTTGCCTTTGCCAATCATCATTCGACATATTGCAATGGCATAAATTTCCACTTCATATTTTTCAAAAAGTTGAAAATTTTCCACCAAATTTAACATCTCTGCCCCCTCAAGTTTTGGCAATGACAATTGGGCATTGGATGGATCTGTCGAAATCAGTTTGTGCTTTATTTCTATTAGCTCCAATAGCTTTTCTTTTGACACTTTGTACCCTGAAGCTACTTGTGCCAAATCATTGGCCTCTTGATTCTCTATTCGAGGCACATGTTCTATGTGAACAGTATCAAATCTTTTTAACAACGTATTAGCAATGGCAAAATACATTATTAATTTTTTTTGATGCATTTGTATTCTTTTTTTAACTGTTTCACGATTAGTTCTGAATCTCCTTTAATTTTGACATGTTTTGCCCCCAACTCTAACAAGATCTCAAGTCCTGCTATTAAGGCTTCATACTCTGCCTCGTTATTGGAGCATGTCCCTTCAATTTTAAACTTATACCTTGTTGGTATTTTTGTTGGTGAAATTATTAAAACTCCAACTCCAACACCATTTTTATGGCTTGAACCGTCGAAGTATAACTTCCAAGGTTGTGTTTCCACTAAGTTTAATTCTTTTTCAACCTCTGAATGGTCAACTATGAATTCAGCCACTATTTGTCATTTTATTGCTTTTAATGGTTGATAAGTCAAAGAGAATTCAGAAAGAGCTAAAGCCCATTTACCTATTCTACTATGTAAAATTGGTTTCGACAGCATATGTTTAATAATATCATAATGCGAATAAACATACACATCTGCAGGCTTTATATATTACTTCAATTTTGTACAAGAGAAATACAAGCATACGCACAATTTTTCTATAGGATGATACCTAGTTTCTGCATCATTTAGAATCCTACTAAGGTAATAAATGGCCCTTTCGACACCATTTTCATCTTCCTAAGCTAACATGCTACCTATAGAAAATTCTGAAGCTGCTATATACAATTTCATTACTTTATTCCTAATTGGTGGTAACAAAATTGGTGGCTTCATCAAGTATGCTTTAATCTCGTCAAAAGCTTGTTGGTGTTCTGCATCCCACTTGAACGCATCTTCCTTCTTCAGTCGAAGTAATGGCGAAAACACTTGGGTTTTACCACTTAGATTTGAGATAAATCTTCTAAGGAAATTGATTTTTCCTAGTAATGACTGCAATTCTTTTTTGGTCGAAGGAGCTTTCATTTCCAAGATTGGTTTCGTCTTGTTTTGATTGATTTCAATGCCTTTTTTGTGTACAACGAAACCCAAAAAGTCACCTGCACGAACATAGAAGGCACATTTAAGTGGATTCATTTTCAATCCATATTTTCTCATTCTTTCGAATGATTGTCGAAGATGGTCTATATGACCATTTCCTGAGGCAGATTTAATAACAATGTCATGTATGTATACTTGCATAAATTTTTCAATAAAATCATGAAACATAGAATTCATTGCCCTTTGGTACGTTGCCCCAGCATTTTTAAGGGCAAATGGCATTACAACCCATTCATAGACCCCCAATGCCCCTGAGCATCAAAATGTTGTTTTCGACGTATCTTCTTCAGCAATATATATTTGGTTATATCCAGAATAACCATCAAGCATGCTTAGGTATTCATAACCTGCAGTTGAATCTACTAGCATTTCTGCCACTGGCATGGGATACTCATCTTTAGGTGTAGCATTATTTAAATCTCTAAAATCTATACACACCCTAAGTGTACCATTTTTCTTAATTACAGGCACTATATTTGCAAGCCATTCGACATACCTGACAGTTCTGATGAACTTGCTCTTTAGTAACCTTTCTATTCCTGGCTTGATCTTCACCAAGATTTCTAGTGCAAATCTTCTTGGAGTTTGCTTCACTGGCTTCTTTCCTGGTCAAATTGGTAGTCTGATTTCAACAACTTCACGACTCAACCCTGGCATTTCATTGTAATCCCATGCAAAGCAGTCTTTGTACTCCTTCAGCAATTCAACAATCTGCGCCTTCAACTCTTGATCAATCTTAGCACTTATGTATGTTGGCCTTTTTATTGAGCCATCTCCCAAATCAATTTCTTCTAAGGGATCTTGTGCTTGGATCCTTTTGGTTGAACCCATTGGATCTTTTTCAAAACCTAAAGGCTCGTCATCATAGACGCAATCAAGCCTCTGGTTTTCGACAATGTTATCTTTATTCTTATCTTCAACGGCTTCAGCAACTAATTGTTGTTGTAAGTCAGCTTCTAAAACCGTTTTTTGCTTATTTTCGGCCACGTAGGCCGTAATTCTATCCCATACAGTGGGCTCATCCATAAATAACTATTTATGGTCCTTCCCACCCTGTAGGCTTGACATAGCCTTGTGGGTAGTTGTCTTCGTCAATGACCTCTCTATCCCAAATGAATCCATAGTTGGGATCAAGAATCACTGAGGTCCTCATATTATCTTGGCTTTCATAATGATGTTCAGAGGAAATGCATGGCGCAATGCTCGCCAGTTTCTTGTCGAAGGTTTTCTTGGTGATAGTATTCACCTCAGCCTTGAAATAGCTTTGATCACCCTCAATATTTTCGACTAGGCCATCTTCTCTCCAAATAATGAGCCTCTGGTGAACTGTCGAAGGGATTGCCCCCACAGCATGGATCCATTCCCTTCCCAACAGCATGTTGTAATTTGCCTTAGTTGAAATCACCATAAACATAGTTGGCCTTCTAATGCTTCCAACAGAAAAGTCAACTTCAATGGCTCCAAGAGAGTGGCCACTTTTACCTTCATAGTTGGTAAGGATTACGTTGTGTGTTTTCAGATCTGTTTCACACTTCCCAATCTTCTTCAGCATATGTTGTGGCATCAGGTTCACAGTAGCGCCACCATCAACCAAGATCTTGCTTACCCCAACATTGTTTACCTATGCTTGGATATACAAAGGTTTGAGATGATTCCTCATCCCACAATCAGGTCTCTCAAAGACAGCATGTTGCTCTTCCACACAACCATTCTTGAGGACATAGTAACAGATGGGTTTGTAAGTGGTTTCTTCGTCGAAATCCTCTTCGACGTCGTTTACTTCAGAAACCACGTCATACTCAATTGGGAGGATTGAGACTACACCACACAAGACGTCGAATTCTGACATAGAATCAGCAAAATCTGAGCCCATTTCTTCATCTAAGTTGAGGCCCTCTTTGATCACTGAAAGTGGTGGAAATATCCTTTCAGTAGCTGGCTTTCTAGCCATTTCAAGAGACTTTGAAGGTGTTTGTTTGCCTTTCTCTTTGTTGGAATTTTCCACCTTGCCTGCAGCAGCAACTTTTTTCTGGCGTTGATATCTGCGCCATTGCGTTCTTGTCATAGGGTTCTTCCCTTTGTAATTATTGTTATAGGCATACTTGTTAGATTCAGTTGCCTTATTTTGGTTAGTAGCACTAGTGCTACCCCTGACCAATTTTGCTGGTTTTTGTTGATTTCCAACATTCTTTCCAGCATAATATACTGGGTAATACCCAATACTCTTTCCACCAGAATGCACCCATTTCTCGACAGGTGACTTTGCTGGAGGGACATAAGTTTTAATCTGATCTTTCTGAGGATTCCTTGTCGAAGTAACCTTATATTGGATCCCTCTGTTGTTGTAACTGAACTTTGGCCTTTTGTCGACCCACTTTCCTTTACGTTTCAATTGAGGCTTAAATCCCTCAAGATTCTTGGCAGCCTCTTTGTCGAAGACAGTACTGCACCTAGGGCAAAACATAACTTCAGTATTGTTGATTTTGCAGCGATTGAGGAAATCAATCAATTCTTCTCCAGCCCTTGGATACACTATCTTCATTTTTTCAGCGTACTGGCCTTCAGTGACCATTTCGACATCAACCTTGTCGACAGCTTTCTCTACCTTAGCATTTTCAACAACAACCTCTGTGACATCAACCACATTGAGATCAACTTCAACCAACAATGCATTAGCTGTTGGCAAGGGATCAGCATCAATCTTTATTAGTGGCTTAGATTTGTCACCAAATTTCAGCCTTCCTTCGTCGATAGCATTTTGAACCAAATCCCTGAAAATGACACAACGGGAAGTGTTATGCCCTAAGAAACCATCAAACTTACAAAAGCCTCTTTTCTGTCGTTGTTCTAATGGTGGAATCTTTAGGCCCTTAGGCACTAAGATTTGACCATCAGCCACAAGCAGATCAAATATTTCGTCACATTTAGATACATCATAAGTGTAAGTTTTTGCGACAAATTTATCATTCTTAGGTTCCATAGGATTTTTCCCATTAGAAGGTTTTAACAATTTGCAAGTATAAGGAGGTCCTGGTTTTAGTTCTGCAATGTTAACCTCTTCTTCGACATCTTCATAAGATATGTCGTATTCTTGGTCACTGTCATTAGCTTCGACATAAGCAACCTTTTCTTTCTTACTTTGGAATCTACCTGTTCTGGCTTTTTCAGCTTTGAGTCTTTCGACTTGTCGAACTCTATCAGTCAATTGTGCCATATCTCTTAAATGTAGTGTGTCTAGTTTCTTTCTTAAAGTGTAATCTAGACCACCAGCAGCCATTTCGACTAACTCATGCTCAGGCACTTGGGTAAAGCACCGTATTTTGAGTAGTCTAAATCTATTGAGATAATCATCAATAGATTCTGCCCCCTTGCGTCGAATGCTAGTCAGCTCTTTAAGACTAATCTTACATTGGCCCATATAGAACTGCTCATGGAAGGCCTTTTCTAATTGACTCCAATTAAAAATTGAATTTGGAGGCAGTGTAGTGAACCATGTGAAGGCATTCTTAGTTAGAGAATTTGGAAAGTACTTCATCCTTAAATTCTCATTATGTGCTAGATCGCCAGCCTCAGTCAAATAACGAGCCACGTGTTCGACGGTAGATTCACTGGTTTCTCCAGCGAACTTTGTGAACTTGGGAATTTTCCATCCCCTAGGTAGCTCTGTTTGTAAGGTGTATTCTGACAAGGGCGACACAAAATTAGGCCTATGTAAACCTAAGTTAAGGCCATTTTGGGTTAAAATAGTTTCGACCATATTAGCCAGATTGTTTTGTGCTCCAAAATTGTTTTGTTGCACTTGTCTGACCACTTCGTCTGCATTTTGGTTTCTATTCACCAACACAACTTCAGGGATTGCCTCTATCTTCATAGGCTCTTCGACAATTTGTTGTTGTCCTTGGTTTCCCTGATTCATAGGAATTGCATTGTTAGGCCTTTCTACAGGTATCTCTACAAGCCTAGCATTTTGCATTTGGGGGATTTGCTGGTTATGTACTGGTGGAGTACCAAAGAAATCAGCAATTCTTCCCATTTGTGTTGCCAACATTTGGTAACTATTATTAGCGTTTTGTATCAAAGGATTAAACACAATACCAATTTGTTGTGTTAACATATTGACCATATCATGATTGCTATCATCCATTTGTTGTCTTAATGCCAACAAAGATGTTGTAGTCAGATTAGTTTGGGCATTGCGACTATGGATGCCCTCTGTTGAACTATGAGTAGGAGAATACCCTGTAATTGCATTATCTGCAAATGTAGACGAATTTTTCTGAAGGCCTGCCATCAATGCTGTTGGCATGCTATACGGTAAAGCCCTTCCACTCATAGTAAATGGCATATTTCCAATCATTGGATTTGCCATCAAAGGACTCGTTGGTCCTACTATTGGTGGCACAGAAGCCATTGTATTAACATTTGTTAATGCTGCAGTGGTCATCATTGACACGGGAGTAATTATGGGAGAAGTTATAGCGGTTACTCCCATTGTTGTCCAAGAAGGCATAGCAACGGTTATGCCTGTGACATTTGTAGCGTTAACGTCACTAACTGACGCTTGTTCTTGTGTACTTTGTGCATTTGATGCAGAAGCATTACTTGTACTAGAGCGTGCCATCTCTGGAAGATGTTTACCACTCCTTAATTGCATGCACAGACAAACACAAAGTTTAAGAATTCAACGAAAAACTTTAAAATTAGCACAAATGTCCCACCGGGCGTGCCAATTTGTTTACCTTGGATTTTGGTAAACACCGCTAGTTTGAAATTGCTTCTGTTTGCAGGATCAACTAGTAAATCCTAAGACCATTTGTGTTAAAGTTTTTCCCAGAATTATATGTGTTCTTGCAGTTTAAAAGTCAAAAGAAGAAGATAACCGTCGATCTCGCGCGAAACCGTCGAATTTCCTCAATGAGGGAGAATAAAACAAAGAAAAAATTGCAGAAAAGCAAAGAAGAAAACAAATTAAAGTTGCATTAATTGTAAAGAGAGTTGGTGCACAAATCATACATTCTTCTCTTGGCTCGTTTTCTCTGTAATGTGTTGGAAGTTAGAGCGTGAGAATTCTGTAATGAGATTGTGACCCCTTTTTCCTATGAGAAACTCCTATTTATATGAGGAGGGAAAACGCTAAAACTAACCAACTGTACAGAGAATTTAAAAAGGAAACTGCTACAGCCTTCGACTAGGATAACTACCAAAGCTTTGACGGCGAGCACTTGCTTTTGACTTGCTATTGAATTCAATTTTCTTCTCGTCGAAATATCACCCTTCAAATCTAGTTAAGTCTGAAGCTTTGTCGAATTTGCCTTCTGATACAACTCTTCTGTGTTGAAACCAACACCTTCTTCTAAGAAAACCAAAATCAAACCGCATTGACTGCATTTGATTTAGCCTGTCGAAATTACAGGCTAACAGTATTATATAGGTAATTCTGGAATGTTTTTTTATTTTTATATTTAACATTTGATTTATTTTTTTTACAGATATGGCTACACCTGACGGCAACCTTCCCTTTACTTTGGATTTATCGGACGAGCTTACCACAAGGTACATATCTTTCTAAAGCGCTTATTGTTTATGATTTATCGGACGAGTTTACCACTATAAGTTATTAATTATGTTTACGATTATTTTGTAGATCTTTGCTACTCGTGATAACCTTGTACGTTGGGCTAGAGACATCGGGAAAGCCAACGGAGTGATTCTTATCGTTCTTCGATCCGAGTCCACCATGAATGGTAAAAGGAAGAAGAATAAGATTATTTTGGGTTGCGAGAAACATGGCAGATATACTGGAGTAGACATTGAGTGTTCTAGACACAAGTCTTCAAAAAAGTATGGTTGTCCTTTTAGTCTGAAAGCTACACCACTGAATCCTCCTAATTGGGATTAGAAAGTTTAAGTTATGTGTGGAACTCACAATCATGCGCCTCATAAGAGTTGTCTTGGAGCAGCAATTTTTGGGCGATTTAGCAAGGAGGAGCGGTCTATTATTGAGGAGCATTTGTTGTTGAATGTGAAAGCGCAAAAAAGTCTAGATGCAATTAAGAATAGATTTGCCAACAACTTGAGTACCATCTCTCGGATGTATAGAAGCAGCAACAAGCTTTGATTAGGCGGGAGGTAACAAGACTGAGATACAGAAGCTCATGAGATTGGTCGAGTTTGAGCATTACTTGTGTTGGATCAGACAACTTGAAGAGATAGACACATATTATCATCTATACCAACAGGTGATTAGTGATGGCCTTCAGACAGTTAAGGAATCATTAATTTCTTATGATATGCCCTCTCAACCTCTTGAGAAGTGGATGTCGATGCTTGACATGGGACATGTTATAGAAACTAGATATTAGATAGCCTTGGTTGCTTTTTCATCCACAGATGGTGGGTCATGGACATTGTTGCCTTTGAGAGGCTCATATGTTTCTAGTCAGAGCCACTTGTTTGGTGTTGGATTTGTCCATGGAATCATTGGGTCCATGTTATGTTGAACTCTACTAGTCCATTACCTCCTGTTCATGGATCTTGGTCTGCATATGCTTCACCTGATGCTAGATCGTGGTTATATCCATATGTTGGACGTCTTCAGTTATGGACTTCTTTAGTTCTAGACAATATTGCACCGACCGGCCCAATTGATTATATAGACATTACCTGATTGTATTTTGATATATTTTATTGCACGATTTAATAACATATTTTATTCCACGTGTTTATAATATATTTTATTCCACAACTTTATTATTTAACGGTCTAGATTTTGCCGACACTTTTTAACGGTCTTGATGTTGTCGATACTTTCAATAGTCTAGATTTTGCCGACACTTTTCATCAACGGTGGAAATCCGCTTTGGGGTTTCAGATTTTTCACTATAAATATACCCATTTAGGTTTTGCTTCTTTCACACACAACAGAAGAAAATGGACACCCTAAATACACAATACTCTGGCGATTCTGCAGTCACTGTCCTTCATCATCAGGGCACCATCACCAACAGAGATGATGATGTCTATTTCCAGTGTCCAACAACTATTACATGCAGGCTTAAACACAACATCACCTTCGCTGCTATAAAAGATAAACTACACAGTAAGGTGCAACTGGAGGGTGACGAGCGAGAGGTCACTCGTATCATTTATCGCAAACCCGATTGAGGCGCTCGTGGATGTTTTTGGTGGTCCACAATGGATATGAAGAACGACGATGACGTCCAAGCCATGTATTGAGGTGAACACAGTGAAACGAAATGAGAATATTCATTGATCAAATCTGAATTGTATCTGTACAAATGGGTTAGCTATATACAAGAGATTGAGCATCAGCTCAATGGCAAAACTGAAAGCAGTTAGAAAATGAAACTAATCTAACTAATCTTACTGACTGCTCTAACTAACTTAACTCAGCATTAGTCAACTAACTGAAATAAACTAATCATGGTTAAGTAAATACAGTGAGGCTAAAAAACTGTAAAAATTACAATCTAATTTAATTACTCTATTACTCCCCCTCAAGTTGGACTGAACACGTTGTGAAGACCTAACTTGGAGATGAGATTGTGAAATAATGGAGCAGCAACAGGCTTGGTTAATATATCTGCCAGTTGATGTGCAGAAGGAACATGAACAAGCTTGATGGTGTTGGCAAGTACCTTTTCTCGAATGAAGTGGCAATCAATCTCTATATGTTTGGATCGTTCATGAAAGCTTGGATTAGAAGCAAGGTGAATAGCAGATTGTGAGTCAGAAAATACCATGGTCGAACTGAGAATTATTTCAAAATCTTTGAGTAATGAGGTAAGCCACTGGATCTCACTTGCTACACTAGCAAGTGATCTGTACTCTGCTTCAGCAGAGGAGCGAGACACAACTTGTTGCTTCTTAGATTTCCATGAAATCAATGAGTTACCCAGAAATACACAATAACCAGTAGTGCTCTTTCTTGTGTCTGGACAATTTCCCCAATCTGAGTCAGCATATGCACTGAGATGAAGTGGAGAACTAGCAGAGAAAAACAGGCCTGTACCTGGTGTACTCTTAAGGTACCTCAACAAATGGTGGACAGCATCCAAATGTGTTGTAGTTGGAGCAGCCATGAATTGGCTTAGTTTATTAACTGTGAAGCAGATATCTGGTCTAGAAATAGTGAGATAGAGCAATCTACCTATCAACCTTCTGTATTGAGTGATGTCAGATAAGGGCTCACCAGAGGAGGCACTTAGCTTGAGGTTAGGATCCATTGGCAAATGAGCAGGCTTGCAATCTGTAAAACCAGTATCCTGTAACAGAGACAAAGTATACTTTCTTTGGGAAAGAGAAATCCCATCAGTTGCACGAGCTATCTCAAGACCAAGAAAATATCTAAGTTGTCCTAGGACTTTTAGCTTGAATAATTTTTCAAGTTGCTGCTGTACTTGAGTAATCCTAGTGGGAGAGGGACTAGCTACTATAATGTCATCAACATAGACTAGTATTGCCACATAGGATGTTCCAAAACCAATAGTGAACAGACTATAGTCATTCTTAGACTGAATGAATCCACATTGAATGAGTGCATCAGTGAACTTTCTGAACCATTGTCTGGAGGCCTGTCTTAAACCATAAATGGATTTGTTTAGCTTACAAACAAGGTGCTCCCCCTTAGTGTGATAACCTAAAGGCAAATCCATGTAAACTTCTTCAAACAAATCACCATTTAGAAAAGCATTGTTAACATCTAATTGTAACAAATGCCAACCTTTTACTGCAGCTAGAGCTAAAACAACCCTAACAGTGGTTAGTTTAGCAACAGGGCTAAAAGTGGCAGTAAAATCAACTCCAAATTGTTGGGTGTATCCTTTAGCAACTAAACGGGCTTTGTGTTTGGCAAGGGAACCATCTGGGTTAGTTTTAACCTTATATACCCATCTACACCCTATTGTACGTTTGTCTTTGGGTAAAGGGACAAGAGTCCAAGTGTTGTTGAGTTCCATGGCATCAAGTTCAGCCTTCATGGCTTGTTGCCA
Organism: Astragalus glycyphyllos; assembly: GCA_963573325.1. Classification (NCBI taxonomy): domain Eukaryota; kingdom Viridiplantae; phylum Streptophyta; class Magnoliopsida; order Fabales; family Fabaceae; genus Astragalus; species Astragalus glycyphyllos. Next base: position 9,235,185 of record OY754311.1, read on the forward strand.
TTCTGGGAACTTAGCTACTTGGTGATAGTATTGAGGCTCATAGTAGGATGAAATTTGGTTAATGAAGTTGGCATAATTGGTTGAGAGTTTGTTATGAGAGACATAGTCTTTTATAGGATAATGAGAAACACTGTTACAGTGATAGTTGTTGAGGTAGGAGGGGGGGTGAGGTACCCTAGTAGATCTCCTAATTGGTGTGTTATTTGGTATTGGGTCTGGTGTGACGGATTGTGGGATTGTGGGGGGCACAGGGGTGTTTTCTGTGGCAGGTGCAGCATGTGGCAGAATTACGGGAATGGTAGTTGTGCCTGAGTCAATATCTGGCAGGGGTTTGGGAATTACAAAGTCTGGAAATAAGTCCAATGTGTGGTCAAATTTAGGAAGATGGTGAAAAGGAAATGTTGATTCATGAAAGACAACATCTCTTGAGATGAAAAAGGTTTTGGTTTGTAGGTTATATAGTCTGTAGCCTTTATAGCCAATGGGATATCCTAAGAAAACAGAGGGAATGGCTCTAGGGGTGAGTTTGTCTCTTTTGGATGGAAGGGTAGAGGCATAAGCTAAACAACCAAATGTTCTAAGGGAATGTAGGTCAGGTTCCTTGTTGAACAGTAAATGAAAAGGGGTTTTGTGGTTGAGCAGAGGTGAGGGTGTTCTGTTTATAAGAAAGACGGCAGCCTTTAAACAATCTCCCCAAAAGGAAATGGGTGTCCTTGACTGAAAATAAAGGGCTCTAGTGACATTGAGAAGGTGTTGGTGCTTTCTCTCAACTACTGAATTTTGTTGTGGTCTCTCAACACAACTGAATTGATGTAAAGTTCCCTTTGTGGCTAAAAACTCAGTGAGAGCCAACTCCTTAGCATTATCACTTCTAAGGGTTTTGATAGTGGTGTGGAACTGTGTTTCAACCAATGCAAAAAACTGTTTGATGTACATAGGAGCTTCAGATTTATTAGATAGCATGTATATCCAAGTGAATCTAGAGTAGTCATCTACTAATGTAAGAAAAAATCGTTTGTTATCATAAGTAGATGCATGATATGGGCCCCAAATGTCACAATGTATGATGTCAAAGGATGCATTAGACATGTGATTGAAAGAAGGAAATGAAAGTCTTTTCTGTTTAGAAAGAGGACAAATATCACAAGAGTGATGTACATTTGAATGAGGAATAGAAAAACCTAGAGTCTTACTGAGTGAAATCAAACATTTATTTGACAAATGGCCTAATCTTGAATGCCAAAGTTTGAAAGTATCTATAGCAGAAACCTGGTTACAAGAGGGTAAGACAGTCTCTTGAGTGTGTGACTGAGGAACGGAAACTTCATGGACTTGAGAAGGAGTTTGATGAGCCTTGAAGAGGTATAATCCCTTGACAAGCTCACCTCTCCCAATCAACTTCATGTGCTTGAGTTCCTGCATCATATATTGATTCCCTTGTAAGAACATTGAGATATTTGAAGTAGTTAATAAAGAGCCTACAGATAAAAGGTTTACATTGAAACTAGGAATGTAAAATACATTGTGTAGTAATACATGAGGACTTAGGGCAACTGAGCCTATGTAGTGAACTGGTACAACTGTACCATTAGGCAAAGTGATAGAATATCCATGAACACGTTTAATGGAGATGAAGTTGGACAGTGTGCATGCTATATGACAAGTGGCACCAGTATCAATGATCCAAAGATGATATGCAAGGGATAATTTCAAGTAGTTAGCAGATGTAAGATTCAAGCAAACATTGAATATACTACCTGAAGTCTCAGCACTAGTAGATGCCTCAGAACTAGGAGTGGCAGCCTGTGTCATTTGAGTGGAGAGGAGTGCCATGAGCATCTTGCATTGATCTGGAGTGAAATTACCATTCTGAGAAGAGTCTGTAGCAGCAGATACATGATTCACAGTAGCAGAACCTGTAGTAGTTGGCTTGTTCTTTCCATAGCCAGGTGGATATCCATGCACTTTGTAGCATTTGTCAACCACGTGTCCAAGAAGCCCACAATGAGTGCATAGGGGACGTTCCTTCTTGGTAGAGGTAGGTTTGGAGTGATTCTTGGCTTGATAAGCTTTCACAGCAAAAGCGATTTGAGCCTCCAAAGTAGGACCGGTCTTAGCACTGATTTCCCTATGTTTCTCATCTTGGAGAACAAGGGAGAATACCTTTGCTATCTTGGGAATGGGATCCATAGCAAGAATTTGGCCACGAACATGGGAAAAACCATCTGAGAGTCCCATAAGGAATAACATGACATATTCGCGCTCATTTTCTTCAATGAGAGGCTTAACACCGCCACAGTTGCAGGTATTTTCAGCCTTGAATTCTTGAAGTTCTTCCCAAAGAGACTTCAATTTAGTGTAATGTTGAGTAACAGAGAGATTACCTTGATCTAAACTGTTAATTTCCTTACGCAATTGATAGATGCGAGGGCCGTTTACCTGTTGGAAACGATTCTTGAGATCGTTCCAAATGTCTGAGGCAGAATTTGCATAAACGATGGAGGTGACAATGTCCTTTGATACTGCATTGAGGAGCCAGGAACACACTATATTATCATTTCGTTTCCATGCCGTCTTCTTCTTGTCATCAGCATCGTCTGGGTAAGGAAACGATCCGTCAACATAGCCAAATTTATTCTTGCCTTTGAGAGCGAAACGCATCGAGCGGTACCAGGAGTTGTAGTTGTCTCCGGTGAGGGTTTGGGTGACAAGAACCAAACCTGGATGGTCGTTGGAATGAAGATAAAGAGGATCAGAAACGTTATCTTGATTCTCAGTGGATGACGCCATTGAAGCACAATAAGGTGAATGACGCAGGTTCTTTAGGGTTCCAAGAAACGTGGTAATCGAGCGATTGAAGCTCGGAAATGTGAAATTTCCAGAGGGGAATCGATTACAGCACAGATTGGATGAAGATTCGAAACGCGAATTGAAGAATCGAATCGGAATTTGAGAGAGAAAACGATCAACGATGAATGAACAGAGTGACGCGGAATTTGAGATTTTCAACTGATACCATATTGAGGTGAACACAGTGAAACGAAATGAGAATATTCATTGATCAAATCTGAATTGTATCTGTACAAATGGGTTAGCTATATACAAGAGATTGAGCATCAGCTCAATGGCAAAACTGAAAGCAGTTAGAAAATGAAACTAATCTAACTAATCTTACTGACTGCTCTAACTAACTTAACTCAGCATTAGTCAACTAACTGAAATAAACTAATCATGGTTAAGTAAATACAGTGAGGCTAAAAAACTGTAAAAATTACAATCTAATTTAATTACTCTATTACCATGATGACCAGCCATGGTGTGTTTCAATTGAAGGGTCATTTGCAGTTGTACTTTTTTCGGTTACATTTTGCAGTTGTACTTGGAAACCACACGGAGCGTCACTGAGATCCTTCGCCGTATAACTCCACAATAGTTTCTGTCATGTTTTGGACCTTGTGTTTGTTTGTGTCTGTTGTTGTAATCAGTTATTTTCGACCAATGTAAACGATGTTTTTAGTTAAATAATGTTCAATTTTAAAATTTGACTTCCAGAATTACGTAGAGGGTGATAAATCCGGAAATTCTTTAAAAATGCATTTCGGATTTATCACTTTCGAAGTAATTCGGTAAATAAATATTATGTGTTCTGAAATTATGTGTAAGCACGTAATTGGGTGACGGGTAAAAAAAACCAAATTAGCGTGACGATTTTAAATCTTTTTTCCTTTCGTAGCTCAAGTCCAAAAATCGACATCACAAACTTCACATAACAGCAATGTAAAACATTGGTCATAATTTCTCAAATTCTCTCTCTTATTGTCTAAATAACTTTATTAAAAGGATGAAAAAACAGAGCAAAAGACGCAAGTGTTGTAGTTTTGGAATACAGTCAGAAAAGGACCAAACAAAGCAACACCCGGCATAAAATAAAAAGGAAAATAAAACAACTTACGTTCAAATTCGATCTCAGTGTTAATCCATTTATTAATTTTCTAAGTTATAAAATGGTTATCAATTTTTGGTAATCTTTTATTCACAATCTTATAACGATGGGAAGAAGAGAAAGAGTTCAGCTTAAAATTTAAAATTATTATCAGCTCAACTATTTAATTAAGATATATGTATAAACATCAAACAAAACTGTGAGCAAAGTACAGTTGTAAGTTTCTTCTATCATTCAATTTGCTGCTAAAATATAATCCTTCTATGAAGTATAAACAAAGTTATCCCAAATCCCCCAAGTTGATTTAAAAAATGAAATTAAAAATTAGACAGCGAAATCCATAGAACAAATATACCATCGTCTACATTTCTCTCTCTCATAGAATTCACTTGGACCTTCTCACAGATTTGGACTTGTTCAATTTCCTCGACTTATCTTCTCCACTATTGGTCCAAGTATATCCCTCTGGAATAGCAAAAGGATCTAACTCCAATTCCCCTGAAGAGCTTTTTTGCTGTTGCTTACTCCTAGATTGACTATTGCTTCTTCTCAACCAAGAGGATGAGAATGAGGACGACGAAGAAGAATGGCTTTCTTGTCTTTTCCAATCCTCATCTACTAAACCAAGCAAATGACTTGGACTCGAGAATGGTGTGTAGAATTGCTCAACTGGTTGCAGCTCAACGAACTTTGTGAACGTGATCACCACCCTCACTGTAGGGACCACTGGAATTGCTACCTGCCCCACCAAAACCCAACAAATTAACCATCACCGTCGGATCATGAATCAAATCACTAGAAACAATCAAGTCAATCATTATAATTGAACAGTAATTTAGTTTTATTATAATTTTTTTTCGAATGAGGTATTATACGATAAAGATCTCTATCTCTACTGCATTCTAAGGCTAGATTTCAAGTTTTATCATAATTATTATTCCCAAGTTTTATTATAATTTTTATTCCCAAGTTTTATCATAATTCTTATTATTATTATTATTATTATTATTAATTATTAAAATCTTTACACGCAAAAAAGTAACGTAACGGTCAACTGAGTCTTACCTTGACCGGAAAAGTTCCCGGCGGGAATTTTGTCGTTAGCAAATCCCTCATTCTTCTCACCGCCTTCACCTTGTTTGCAAGAATGTCGAGAAGCGGTAACAGCTCTTCTGTCTTCAACGGGAATTGTTCTGTAAGCCACACCGATGGTCGCAAGCTCTTTAGATACTCCTTTTCTTTCGCCGGCGGTGGGAGCGGGAGGGGTTGCGGTTGCGGAGGAGCAACTTTAATCGATGCGGAAGACCTTCTTGGCGGTGGAATAGGTGCAGAAGAAGGTAGGTCGATGCTTTTTCTTCCCAATGGAACCCACTCCCTATCTTCTCGCACGAAACTACTGTGTCTTCTTTTGTCAGAATTCATTGGCATTGCAAAGCTTGGATTCTCCGCCACGAGAAAACCGTCTTCGTCTTCGTCTAATTCCAACGGCAGAACCTGGTCGTTCCCTGATTCACCGGCGGCGACTTTGCGTGACCTGAAACTGAAAACAACGTTGTGCACTTCGTATATCTTGGCTTTCCACTCTCCAACATTCTCCGTCTTCTCTTGTTTCCTCCAGTTCGTTCTTCCTACAAGTTCAGCCTTCGTAACGTCCATTCCCGGCCGGTACACGCTTGTCTGAGAGCAGAACCCCGCCGCGTCGGCATCACTCATCGGAGATCCGGCGTTCTCGAAAGCGTCGAAGATTTTCTTGTCGTCACGATTGAGCACAAGCAATGAGCCGCAAGGGATACCGTGCGCGAGGTCACCGTCACCAAGGAAGAGAAAGCTCTGATCAGCGCGCTGGATCTTAAGCCCGTCGAATCCAGCAAGAGAGGTATCGGCGCGTAGGTTACCGTCACGTTTCCAGATTTTGTATGTGTCTGAGGGAGCGATCTTACCAACGAAGGGAATGACGGAGCTCTCGAAGTGAAAGGAGATCTCCATATAGAAATCACGCATACGGCGGAGCGCAGCAACAAGTCGAGGGAGACGGCGACGCCACTTGGCCCAGGCAGATCGGTGGTGGTGGCGAACAAGAACGACGGCAATTTCAGAAGCGCGTCGACAGAGAGCTTCCTGAAGAGGATTCCAGCCTGCGGCATTGTGGAGGGAGACATCAGCGCCGGCGGCAGCAAGTGCTCGAGCGGCGGAGATATCATTAAGACGAACGGCAAGATGAAGAGGAGTCTCCCTCAAAGGAACATCACGACGGTCCAACACGGATGAGATTTTTTCTGCAACTCGTTCCTGAGCGAGTGAGTCAGACTCAGTTTGAATTTGACTCGGATCAGGTAATCGGGGAAGAGTAGAGATTATTCTAGAAAGAGTAACGTGATCTCCCATTGTAACTGCATAGTGAACTGGAGTGTGTGCGTATTGCTCTGGTTTTAACGCCGGAAACGACGTCGGAGAAGGGTTTCCCTTCGCCATCTGAATTTTCACTCGCACCCCCACAATTACTATTTCGCCTCTTTTTTCTTTTCTTTGTGAAGTCTAATTTGGAAATTGCATAGAATGACAAGAGAGGGAGATGATAGCGGTTTTGGTAACAAGATGGGACTGTTCTGTGACTGTTACTCTGACTCTGCCACGCTTAATTTCAGGGCTTTCGTCTCACGTGTTATTTCCATTCCTTTCTGCGTTTTTATTCTCTCCTATTAAAGCGTGAATTAGGAGGTTAGTTGGCGTATGGTATGTTACCAAAATTTCGTTATTTTTTAATTACATTTAATGAATTATTTTATTATTAAGGTGTTTTTAGAACAAGAGACCAAATTTTTTTTTATAGGTAAATGTTAGTGGGGTGGGGGAATGTTAGTTTCCGGGATTTGAACTCGAGACCTTCTTCTTGCAATTTTGCAATTCCTTCATGACCAAATTAAATCCCTTTCTAATGAATCGTTAAATATGACTGTACAATGTAGTGTAAAAATTCATCAATAGTTGAGATTTAATATTGATTGATTTAATTTTCAATACACAGCATTTTACACTATTTCGTATAGTCAATTTTAGTCACCGGTGAGGGATTGATTTGCTCATTCACTCTCTAGGAGTACCTTTGTTATTAAGTGTGCCTAATTAATTTTTTGGATCGGTGTCAAAAAAATTAATTAAAATATGTGCCTACTTAATGTTTTTTGACTGAAACTTAATTTTTTTTTGACTGAAACTTAATACTTTTTTGACAGTTTTTGCCTATCGGTCAAAAAAAACTCTCTTTTTGACTGAAATTGAGAATAACTTTTACTAAGAGAGAATTAAAGATGAGATTATCAATCAACAAAAAATACAGTAATGTTATTTGAACTAAAAAGTGTACTGTACCAAATACAAATATGTTCACTCACAAAAATGTGGTGCACAAAGATTAGGGAGGATAGTTAAAAAAAACATCACTTTTACAATATCAACCTCACTAATAATTGATTGAAGGGTGATTAAGGGTATTTTTGGAATGGTACAATAATGGGGATAAAAAGTAGGGAAAATTGCTTATATTTTATACCAAAGTATATGACTTTTTGTTGCTAATAATCGAGTCTGGAGGGAGTATAGAATATGGAGGAAATACGCGTAAAATATAATTATTTTTTTATTTTAAATTAAATATATTATATGGGTATACTAAAGTTAATTTAAAATAATAGAATAAATATGTATTATATGTCTATTCTCTCGGTATTGTATACATATTCGTATTTTGGTACACTTTTTAACCAAATAAAATTTCTCCAAAAAATATGATGTGTCCCGAACGAACCAGGACACGAATCCATTCGAGGAGGAAAGAAAACGCGAGTGGGTGCAGTTTCATGTTTCACTGTTCAGTTTTATTTGGTAGAATTTTTTATTAATATTTTATTTCACTAAAATCCTTTATTGGCTACTTAAATTTTTTAAGCGCACACGGTACTACTACCGACAAATGGCTTCTCTGATCTCTATAGAATTGATTATTGTACTTGCGTGGATACATAGAGGCCTAGTAGTACTTTCTTTAGTTTAGATTTGTCGTTTGTAGCCTCTATTAAATTATCGTGACTTTATTATCCTAAAAATGCAATGCATTCATTCTTACACGTGATTGTCCATTTTAAATTTGTCCAGTTGATTAATCTTTGTGGTGGGAAGGAGCTCCTCTTTCTCTCGGGCACGATAGTGATGATTAGTTTGTTTGGATGGTGGTGCATGCTTCCTGGTGCCAATTCTCTAGTGGCCTTTGTTGTAGGAAGTGAGGTAAGGTTTCAGTATATTGTTATGGAGCTAGAATGCCCGTATCACGTGTGACATCTATAGTTATATTACTTAATGAGAGGAGACTAAAATACTAAGGAGATCTCCATATTAGGCTAAAAGCAAATATATAATATATAAGTAGATACATCTTGGTAAAAAAAAGTAGGTTATAGTCTATATATTTCGCCCAAAAATTAAGACATAAGAAGTATGAGGCTCTTCATGTCGGTGCATTTGGGACATACATAGGCGGAACTACATATATTTGAGGGGGTAAAATAAAATTAGCACCAATACCTTAGGAATAAATGTTTTAGCACACCTTGAAAAATATTCTTTCCACTCAAGTCTCAAGTTTTGCACCAAAGTCGCTAATTTTGTACCACTCTAGTGCATCACACTCACAATCACTTACACTTTCACATATTTTATTTTAAAAATGTTTTTCTTTCTTCCTGAATCAGTTTTTGTTCTTATTTTTATAATTTTGATTTTGTTAATGCTATTTAATTGGTACTTTGTACTAGTGCTATTTATTTTATTATGATTATGTTAGTCTATTCACTACAAAAAAAAACAGACTATTTGTAAGGGACATTAGTGAGGGAACATTAGTCCCTCGCAAAATTTGGGATTTGCGACGGAATTTTGGCCAATAGCGACGGACTGGCCGTCGCAAACATTAACGCGCCTATTTGAATCTGCGTGGCACGAAAATCAAGGAACATTAGCGATGGATTAAGTAGGTCCCTCGCTAATTATCTGACCGTTGCAGCATTTTGGAAAGCGTGAGGATTAGCGACGGACAGGTCCCTTGCAAAATCCGTCGCTAATCCCAAATAAATGAATCCGAAAACCCTCATTCTCTCACTCTTCTCTCATTCTTTCACTCTTTTCTCTCACCTCCCACCACACCACCCAACCCTAAACCCTCTTCTCTCATTTCCACCACCACGCACGACACCACTACCACCGGAGCTCCTCTTCCTCTCCTCTCTCTCTCTCTCTCTTACGTTTTCCCCTTTTCCTCTTCTTCTCTCCACCTTCTTCCACCACACCACCACCACCACCCACGACACCACCACCACCCACGAAACCACCACCGGAGCTCCCCTTTTCCCTCTTCCTGTAGGTTTTGTTTTAAATTTTTTATGATATTGTTTTAATTTTCATTTTTTAATGACTTTGTTTTAATTTATTTTTTTTCTTGAAATTGAAATTGGTTAGGATTGAAATTTGGTGTTTGAAGTCTCACAATAGCACCGAAGTGCGCACCGTCACCAAACCACCGCACCGGACCTCAATCTCATAACGGTTAGTTTTTAAAATAAATTTGTTGTTGTTGTGTGTTAGAATTGAGTGTTGTTGTGAATTGTGAGCTGTAATTGAGTGTTAGGATTAAGTGTTGTTGTAAAATATGAGTTAAATTGAGTGTGAATTGTGAGTTAGAATTTGAATCTATACTGTATCTTGTGGATGTCCCTCACTGTTGGTTGCCTTGGCAATTTAGTGACATGGGGACGTCGACTCACTGTTTATTTGTCATTTCATCTAAGTAGACTACAAAATTTGTTCTGTATTTTGTGAATATATTGCTTCTTTTAGTGCTATTTGATGTGTTTTAATTAGGAATTTGTTAGTGCTATTTATTTTGAATCTGTTAAAATCTTATTTTCATTACATTTTTAGTGATGTGTGTATTTAAAATATTTTGCATCCCCTGGCCCAGGGTCTTGGGCCCGCCACTGTAGGTAACGATCTACCTGGCACATGACATTGCAATCGCGACAATATTCAAAGTTAAACATAAAACGAAAAGATCCAACATAAAACATAAAACATATAATATAGCTATTGTCATAAACCCTAAAATGAAATAACAAACCCATAGAGAGAATGTGAATCAAGAGAACTAACCTTGCAAAGAAGACTGTCGCATAAATCCACTGAAAAAATGCATACATTGAAAAAGAACACAACCTCCACCGTAAAATCAGAAGACAAAAGAACAAATCGAGTATATAGTAGAAAAATAGAACAAAATGAGTAAAAATCAAAAAAACAAAGGGGTGCCACCAGTGACCGAGCAAGGGGAGAAGAAGAACCTTCTGTTAGAATTTAGACTAGAAGTAATGGGGTTCAACTAGCAATAGAGGCCCAAATACCCATCCCAATTTTACCAAAAGAAACACACTAGCCCAAGAATATATATTTTGCGGAACCCAAACCCACACAATCCTAACCCAGTTCAGTTTAACAACATTTATTAACTTGTATGATAGAAAAAGAAACACTAATACTTCGTTTGTATTTTAAACCTAAAGTAATATGAGAAATTTTTTGCTAAAATGTTAAGAAATATGGGGCGGAGGGAGTAGTATAAAAGTTATCACTTAGCAAATTGTGTGAAAATTATGCCCAAAAACCTTGTGAAATCATTTGGATTTATCCAACTAAACTTATTTTTTCGAACATTAAACGACGAGTAGTGCTAGCAACATTCTATTTTACACACTCTCTCCAATACTCACTCTATAATTGGTTTAAATTTATGTGGCCTCACTAAATTAATGGGTCTCATTTCCAAAGTGGTGAGACTCACATGAATTTTGAGCAACGTATAGTGAGTGTTGGAGAGAGTGTGTAAAGCAGAGTATTGTAACACTTCTCTTAAACGAATCAATCTCGGATGAGTTTAATTTATGTACACATACAATATATAAACTTTTACTATCACAACAAATAACAATTCATGGAATAGGTGATATACAAGGTGGTTATCCATCGAGGAACTTTTTTAATGACATGTTTACATTGTGAGATAATATGCATATAAATTAAGTCGATCTCGGATAATATACAAACTAAATTCAAAGTATATTTACACCCTCAGTTTGATTTGTTTAGAAAGCAAAAAAGGAAGAGAAGAAAATAAAATAAAATTATATTATATTCAGAAAAATAAAGCAGACGACACATTTGCTTTGGTTCACTCCAAATTTCAATGATGATTATTTCACCGTTGGTTTAGTTATAAGACATAGAGATTTGGTCTAAAGTTAAAATTGAAAGGCAGAAAGCAAAAACCAAAGGTTGAATCGTTTAATTTCTACCATTCTGTTGGGTCGGAGAGATTGGGACCTTATTGATCTCTATGTTCCCATTTAACCAACACAGACGCCATTTCTAGTTGCCTTTCATCTCCAGGTCACACGAATGCCTCCACTTGAAAGAGATGTAAAAACCTAATGCATTACAATGGGACCCAATGATAGAATCATAATCATAGTTCATAACACTTCATTTCTCCTTCTAGTTATAAGATAGATGCATCCATCGTATATTACCCAAAACATAGAAATAAATTAAAGTGCATATAACATATTTCATGTGTTATTGGTGCTCAAGAAAACTGGCATCTGTATATGAAAACAGCTTTAACAGCTTTAATTTCCTTTTAATTAAAAAATATATATTTTCTCTTTGCGTTATGGGGAGGAAGAAAAAGCAAAGGAATCAAAGTCCTAACCCCTACGTACGTAACTATACTAGGACACTACATCCTTAGTTTTACAGCCTTTAGTTGTATGTAGTATGTACGAGCTCTACGACTTTCTATCAGATTGAATGCTTTTCTTGTTATTTTGGGAAAACGGTAACAAATTTCGTGGTCCAAAAAGATGAGCACTCAAGTAAGCAGTTCAATTTGAAGGAGAATTTTACCTAGCTTACCCAACAGTATAAACTTGTCTCACGTCATTTTGGAAATTCCCCCCGGTTACACTTGCATATGTCACTGGGAAAAATTCAAGCCCCGTTAACACCCCTCTTTAGGACTAGAAGGTTTTGCCTAGCTTACCCAACAGTAATAGGTGATGCCATCCAGAGGTTTAAAAAAATAGTACCACATATCTCAAAAAAATTTACATAGTTGGATAGATAATATTCTGGACAGTACTTCCGACTTAGAAGGGCGGTCCGAGGTAGTTTGTGGTAGATGTCCTTGATCAACACAAGTTGTCCGATCCAAACTGGGGTTGTACCTGCAAAGCCACTCCGACGCTCAAGTCAGCGAGGTAGTCTTAGCAGTGTAATAAATGCGAGATTGCTTACCATTAATGAGGCATTGAATGTTGTATTTATAGATGGTGGTAGGGTTTGACCTGATGAATCAGGACCGTCCGATCTTGTGGTTTGATCTGAACCCTTGATGTTTGGATCTGTTTCTGGAATTGGGCCTTTGGAGATTGGGCCCTTGAGAGGTGTAAATAGATGCTAGAAAGAGGGTGTATACAAGTAAAAAGTCTCACCATAACAGTTGCCCCCCAAGTCTGGTCATCTGAAGGGCGATCTTAACTTGTGAGCTGAGCTTACGATGTATGGACCGACCTCCATGCTGTTCCGAGCTGTGAGACTTTCCAGCTATCAATGTTTGCGCCGAATTCAAGCAGAGACGAGCTTCAGACCTCGTGACGAGATGGTCGACGACCGTTTGAGGGGCTCAACGGGTTAGTAATAATGGTGACGCCTCGATTTTGGTGCGTGGAATAACTGTTCATGATTGGCACGTTTTACGAGGGCGGCTGTAGTAATGATGGCGCGTGGATTTAGGCGCGTAGTTTCGTGGACATTGATTGGACGTGACGGTTCAATTCAAAACCGCTTCGCATTCCTCGTGCCTTATAAATAGGGGATCATTCTCTCTTCACCTGTTTGCTGCTGCTTGAGAGTGCTCTAACTACCGATCCGAGCTCGTTGAGATTCTGTGCTTTGGAGATCGTGGCGAGGTCGCAACCGTTTAAGTGGAGTGTCCATTGGAGCGCATTCGTTCAACACCGTATAGAACTTCGTCGTCTCCGATCTTCTAACAATCGAGGTTAGTTTTTTAACGATGTCTTTATTTAATCATTTTTTGCTCTGTCGCTTCGTTTACATCATCCGCGGGGTGGGGGTCGTCAGGTCGGTTTCCGACTTGTTTAAGGACCCACTTCTTGCCTTAATCTTGACAAATGGTGCCCCCAGACCTGCAGGTTCGTTCTGGCGAGAACTAAACAAACCCGTAGAGAGATAACCCCCCAACCACCTCAATTAGCTAAAAAGATGGCCTCCGAAGCCGGGGTCCCAGAAGGGGCCCAACCTAGCATCGCCCCGGTCGAGCCCGAGGTACATGAACAACCAGCATCTGCCCCAAATAGTCTTGAGCATGAGGAGGATTTAGAAGTTGGGGACCTCTCCCCCCGGGACACCACGAATGAAGCTGCGAAAGATGACGATCTGCGTTCAGCGACTAAACAAAATTCTGGAAGTCCTGAAGAGGATCGTCCTGAAGAGGATCATGAGGAAAGTGCTGAGTCCAGGAGTTCTGAGGAATCTAGTTCGAGCTCTACCACTAGCTCGGAGGAGGAAAGGGAGAGTCATGCTGGGAGAGATTCCGATGAGGAGGAAACGGTTAGTAACGGGGCTGTAGAAGATCAATCGGAAGAAGTCCTGCAGAGAAGAGCGGAGGGAGATGCTGAGTCGTGCACTGATGGGTATTCGTTCACTTGTGTTGGAGCAATTGACGTTTTTGTACGCCCGACGCTGAGCATTCCCCGGATATATTCTTGGGTCTCTGCAAAAGTGCAGGTCCAAAGATCCGTTTACAGGTCTGGTTATGACATGACAGACATAGTTCAAAAGATGACCAGTCCTAGGCGAGGTATCTAGACTGCTAAAGGGATGAAGGATACAGAACATGCGGCGATCTGGCCTTCCGAGCTTAAGTTCGTCATGTCTGATGTCGTTCTTTCTACCATGCATATTCGCCCTCCTTTTACCTCATTTCAACAAACCGTTCTTGTTGTCTTGGGTCTTGCTCCTGCCCAACTTCATCCGAACGGTTGGGCCTTCATGCGAGCCTTTGAATTGGTCTGCATCCACCTTAAGAGGCCGATCTCCTTTGATCTGTTTTTCAATCTCTTCGAGATTAATTGGAACAAAGACAAAACATTTGGAGGTCATGAACACGTCAGCTTAAGATCAGCCAGAAACATGCGTGTCTTCCGACTTTATTCTGATTCTTTGAAAGGGAATTGGAAAGACAAATTTTACTTCGTGCAGCCCGTTGACGAGAAAGCAATAAACTTCGTAGGCTCGTATAGTGCTAATGGCGGGTCTTTGGTGTCGACCAAGTTTCCCCTGGGTTGGAGTCTTACCCATTATAACCGCACACCTAAATCGTATAAAGTGAGCGATGCTAGGTTGTTTGAGGAGGATAAGAAGACTAAGGCGATCATGCTGGCATGTGTGGAGCTGATTCCTTACACTAGAGAAGATTGGAAAGGATTCCAAACTGCGGACCTGGTCAGGGCCGCTACTAGGTTGGAAGTCATCCAAGTGTTAGGTAGCCACGGTCGTTTGTTTGTGTGCTTATTTTTCTTTAATTTATTTTTCAAGTTGCCTTAGTCGTTCGTGATGCTATATTTCTGCAGATAACATGTCTGGTGATGATGTAGACTTTGATTGGTTGACTGCAAAAAGTGCAGGTCTAGTGGATCAAAAGGGCATAGGTCTTCTTCCTCCCTTCCGATAGACTCCGACTTTGCCAAAAGGAACTATGAGGTCTATGTCTCCGATCCCGTTTCTGCTTCGCTGAATGTCTTTCAACACTTGGTCGATGTTGTCAAGTCTCAGAAGGAGGAATTGGAGACCCATGCCAAAGGTAATTCTTATCTCCAATCTTTGTTTTATTGCCAAAGGTAATTCTTATCTCCGATCTTTGTTTTATTTTAAAGATTCATGGTTTACCGACTTGTAAATAGATAAAAAAGGGTCGTCCAATGTAACCGACCGATCTTTGTTTTATTTCGTGGGTTTGTATTTCAGCTGCTGAAGAGGCTCGTGATCGGGAGAAGGAATCTAGGACGAAGGCTGAAAAGAAACTACAGGAGGTCCAGAGTTCACTAACGAGCATTAAGGGCGAGCTGAAGCAGCTGGAGAAGTTTCGGGATGACCTTCTCAAGGAAAAGGACAAGGAGACAGAAAAAGTTGTTGGACTGCAGGAGAAAATCCAAGGTCTTGAAAAGAAGGAGAAAGATGTCGAGATTGAGGTTCGCAACCTTAAAGACCGAATTTCCGAGCTTGAGGGCTCCCTCAAAAAGGCTGAAGAACACAATGCTTCCAGTTCCGACCCTGGGGGGCGGATTGCTGAACTTGAGAAGCTGCTGAGTGAACAACAAGCTGAAACAGTCAAGCAGAAAGAAAATGTAAAAAAGGCTGCCAACTATGCCCTCTCCATGCGCGAAAAAGGCTTTAATAAAGCTCTCCAACAAGTCAACCTGGTGAACCCCGGATTCCAGCATTTCAATGGGGTATTCAATGTGAATCATGAGGTTTAGAATGGGGAGATTGTTAAGGTCGACAAGGCAACCAAAGCTCGGACTGTCGTGTACCCTCCTCCTGCGTCCAATGTTTAGGCGTCTCTGGAAACTTAGGATTTTTTGAAAAAGTTCCTGGTTTATACCGAGAGAACCTTTAGCATAAGCCCGGAACTTTGGAGTAGTCCATTTTTGTAGTGTATCTGTCCATTTTGAACTTGAGGGCCCGACCGTATCCGGGGTTAAATTGTAACTGTTTTAACTTTAATTGGTGCTGTATCTTTAAGCTCAGTTTTTCTTTTTATTGCCTACACATGTATGTATGCTTGCAAATACCTCGTTTTCATATTATCTGCAAATAACTTGAACGCACTGATGTCGTCTCTCGACGAGCTTAATCGAGGCTCGTCCTGATTTTTACTTGCCCTTGGATAAGCTAAAGGCCGATTTAAAGGATAAATCCTTAATGGATCTTTGAGGGTCGTAGGAGACCTTGATAAGATCGGTCCTAAAGAGAGTTTACCAGGACTCGGCCCAGATTTAACTCGTCCGTTAGGGTTCTTGGCTACTAGGGCCAATGGTCGGTTTAAGGATAAATCCCTAAAGGACCTTTCGAACCTTTTGGGGCAGTTTACCAGAACTCGGCCCGGATCGAACTCGCCCCTAAGGGTCGCGACAAGCTTGGTCGCGTTGGGAGATCTTATAAGATCGGTCCCAAGTAGTCTCTCCAGAAGAAGGAGATTTAGTTTCGTACATTAATACTTTGATAGAATCAAAAGATATAAGTGTGAAACGTAGGCATTGCTGCCGTTCTTGATTAATGAAAGTTAATACATGTTACACAAAATCGGCACGCTCAAACAGTGGTGCCCTTACACATTCTTGTTTGCTAAATGTAATAACTCTTTAATTTTGTGGCGTTCCAGTTCGGAGGATATCCTTATTGTCTAGCTTTTCTAACTTGAAAGCACTAGTACCGGTCTTAAATCTAACACGATATGGTCCTTCCCAATTAGGTGCTAACTTCCCTTGGGCTGCATTCTTTAATCCCACGTCGGCTCTTCAAAGCACTAGGTTGCCGGGATCAAAATCTCTGAGAACGACCTTAGCATTGTACCGAGTTGCAACTCCTTGTTTGATAATGGCCTCTCTGAGGGAGGCTCGCCCTCTTACTTCGTCAATGAGATCGAGCTCTTCTCTTAGAGCTTGGTTGTTTTCAGCTGAAGCTTTGGGGTTAGCTGTTCTCCAACTCAGTTCGCCTACTACCACAGGGATGACTGTTTCGCTGCCATAGGAGAGCCGAAACGGCGTTTCTCCGGTGGAGCTTTGGGGGGTGGTTCTGTAAGCCCAGAGGACATACGGCAGTTCTTCTACCCAATTCCCTTTTGCGTCGTCTAGTCGCCTTCTCAAACCATTAAGGAGTACCTTATTGGCTGCTTTTACTTGTCCGTTTGTCTGCGGATGCTCTACCGATGTGAAATGATGCTTGATTTTAAAGTCGGACATCATTTTCCTGAAGCCTTTGTCGGCAAATTGAGTTCCGTTGTCGGCTATGACGACCTCGAGGATCCTGAACCTACTCATGATGTTCTTCTTGAAAAATCTGATGCAGTTCCTTGCACTGATTGTGGCCAAGGGTTCTGCCTCGATCCACTTTGTGAAATAATCAATTGCCACAACGAGAAATTTGTTTTGACCCGGTGCAGTTGAAAATGGTCCCAAAAGGTCTATCCCCCACTGAGTGAAAGGCCACGATGAGGATAGGCTGCTTAGCTCGGTTGGAGGGGCGATGTGGACGTTGGCGTGGAACTGACATTTCTTGTATTTTTTAACATAATTTTTAGCATCGCCTTCCATAGTCGGCCAATAATACCCTGCCCGAAGAGTTTTTCGAGCTAGGGATCGGGCACCGAGATGCTGGCCACATATTCCGTCATGAATCTCGACTAAGACGTAGTCTGCTTCTTCTCCCTCGATACATTTCAATAGTGGTGAAGAGAGGCTCCTCTTGTATAATGTCCCGTCTATAATTGAGAAAGCCGAGGCTTTTCTTCGAACGACCTTGGCTTCAGCCGAGTCTGAAGGTTCGATCCCCGCCTCGATATATTCTAAGATCGGATTAATCCAACTCTGACTTTCCTCAACTACACAAATAGTGGAAATGAAGATCGGGTCGAGTGAGACGCTGGGTTTACGGAGTAATTCTTGGATGACCGTTCGGTGATTACCGGGGACTTTTGTGCTGGCGAGTTTTGACAGGATGTCCGCCCTTTGATTCTCCGTTCTGGGGATGTGTTTTACCTCCGCCGTTTTTAATTGGGCTAGTAATTCCCGTATCCGAAGCTGATATTTTTGCAAGGTTGGATTCTTGGTCTCAAACTGATTGTTGATTTGTGAAACGACTAGGAGTGAGTCAGTGTATAGATTGACCAGAGTGGCTCAGAGGTCAATAGCTAACCGCAGACCTGCGATGCAGGCCTCGTACTCTGCCTGATTGTTAGTTGTTTGGAAACCAAAGGTGAGGGAGATTTTGAAGACAATGCCCTCCGGGCTTTCCAACATCAAACCTGCGCCGCTCCCTTTAGGATTGGAAGACCCGTCCACGTGTAGGATCCAGACGTCGTTGATAGGGTCGGCGGGGATCATTTCTGCCACAAAATCTGCTAAAACTTGGGCCTTCATTATCGTCCGAGACTCGTACTTGATTCCGAACTCAGAGAGTTCAACCGCCCACTTAATCATTCTTCCAGCAAGATCGGGCTGATGAAGGATCTGCCTAATTGGGTAGTTGGTTCGCATGACTATCTGGTGAGCCACGAAGTAGGGTCGGAGGCGTCGAGCTGCTACTATTAAGGCGAGGGCGATTTTTTCAATTTTTTGGTATCTGCATTCGGGTCCCTAGAAAGCTTTGCTTACAAAGTAAATGGGGCTTTGACCCGCCTCGGACTCCCGGATTAGGACTGCGCCTAGAGCCTCCTCTGAGATTGCCAAATACAAGTATAATGTTTCCCTTTCATTTGGGCGAGTTAGAATTGGAGGCTCGGAAAGTGCTTTCTTGAGCTGATTCAGGGCTTCATCTTGCTCGTTTGTCCATTTGAATTCTTCTTCTTCTTTCTCTTTTTCTTTTTCTTTTTTCAACAGTTTGAACAACGGGAGAGATTTAAATGCTGCATTTGATAGAAAACAAGACAGGGCGGCGATCATGCTATTGAGTTTCTGGACTTCCTTCTTCGTAGTCGGTGTTCGCATTTCGGCTACGGATCGGCACTTGTCCGGATTTGCTTCAATTCCTCTTTCCGTCAAATAAAAACCTAGGAATTTTCCAGCTCGCACTCCGAATGTGCACTTTTCTGGGTTTAACCTCATGCTGTTCTTCCTGATCTCTGCAAAGATCTCCCGAAGGTCTGCCACGTGGGTATTTTTTTGCTCACTCTTTGTTATCATGTCATCAAGATAGACCTCAACGGTCTTGCCTATCTGTGTTTAGAAAACCTTGTTCATCATTCTTAGATAAGTGGCACCGGTGTTCTTCAATCCAAAAGGTATAACTTTGTAGGCGAAGTTACCTTGGTCAGTCATAAAAGCAGTTTTTTCTTAATCGGGAGGGAACATGGCGATCTGATTATAACCGAAATAGGCGTCCATGAAGGAGAGTAGGCGGAAGCCCGAGGCGTTATCCACAAGGCGATCAATGCTCGGGACAGGAAAGGCATCCTTTGGACATGCTCTGTTAAGGTCGGTATAATCCACGCACATGCGCCATTTACCGTTGCTCTTCTTGACTAGGACCGGGTTTGACAACCAAGTTGTATACTTGACCTCTGCTATAAAATTCGCTTTGATCAAATCTTCAACGGCTTTTGCGGCGGCCTCTGCCTTTTCTCCACTCTGGGCCCGCTTTCTTTGGGCGACCCATTTTACCTCCAGATTAACGGCAAGTTGGTGGCATGCGACTTCCGGTGGGATTCTGGGCATGTCTTTAGCCAACCAAGTGAACAAATCAGCATGATCTTTTAAGCACTGAGTGAGGTCAATTTTCATTTCCTCGGAAAGGTCTGCTCCAATTCTGACCGTTTTTTCCCGGTCGTCTCCGAGCTGTATGTCGATTGATTCCCCATCCGGCTCAGGTCTTCTCATTCTCTTTTTAAGCTCTTTGGCCAAGTCATCATCATCTTCCTCTTCTGAGCTGTCAGGGTCGTATCTTGCATCCAAATCAGTTAGATTAACTTCGACAGCTCTCCCTCCAACTTTTTCCTTTTTGCTCACAAAAGGGGGAACCCTTTCCTTCTCTTGAGCCTTTTTCTCTGCTTTTGTCCATAGGAAAAAACACCTTGAAGCGGACTCCAAGTCGGCGTTTAAGGTAATTATCTTGTTGCAAAGGGAGTGGAACTTCATTTTTAGGTGAGTGGTGGAGGTTACTGCTCCGAGCCTCCCCAAGGTTGGTCTTCCAATGATGCAGTTGTAGATTGACTCACAAGGTAGGATGCGAAATTTTGTTTTAACGATCCTCACTAGAGGCTCTTCACCGTAGGAAACCATTAGTTCCAGGTGTCCAAGAGGTTTAGTCTGGGATTCGTTGAATCCTGATAGAGACGATCCTCGGTAAGGAACGATGTCTTCTTTATCGATCCCCATTCTTTCAACCAGGTCGAGGAAGATAATATCGGAGGAGCTTCCTTGGTCGACTAAGATTCTCCTAATCTCCTTATTAGCAATCAAGGCCGTGACTAGGAGTGGTACGTGTTTGTAAGGTTTTCCGTCCAAAAGGTCTTTATCTCCGAAAGATAGAGGGGGTCGACTTGAGGTAGCCGGCGCAGTCGAGGTTGACGCCACGTTGAGCAGCTCTTTCCACTTTCGTTTCATTGTTTTTCCGGATTCTTCATGGGAGAAACCCCCAGCGATCATCATCATAACGGACCGTCCCTTTGATTCTCTTGAATCAGGCTCGTCATCGTCAGAGCTGACCTTACTTTTTCCTTTTGTCTTGGCCTCCTCGATCCTTTCTTCTTTAACTTCGCCACCTCGGTAACCGGGTTTCTTCACATAACTGGCCAACTTTCCCTTCTTGATCATATCCTCGATGTCGTCTTTTAAGGCGTTATAGTGGTTAGTGTCATGGCCATTACTCCGGTGATACCGGCAGTATTTGTTGGAATGTTGGCCCGGTCTATGGGGAAGTGGTTTTGGAAGTGTCTCGCCTTTGAATTCCGTGTTCCAACAGTCGCTGAATAGTTGGGCCTGAGAGACATTGAGTTCGGTGTAAAACTGATGACGGTTCCGAGGTCGGGTATCCCTGTTGCCTCGGTTGTCATTTGGTCGGTTATCGTTCCGAGGTCTCGATGATTCGACCTATGGTGCTTCTTTTTGAATCTTGGTGCTTTCTTCTTCATTGATGAAGCATTGAGATAGCTGGAGGAAGTCTTGGAGGTTTGCCGGTTCCCACGTGTTGATGTGTTTCTTGAACGGGCTTCCGGGGCGTAGCCCCATTCCCATGAAATAAACTCGGAAAGCGTCGTCGAGATTCTGGACTTGAACCGCTTTTTTGTTAAACCTTTCTATATACTCTCTTAAAGACTTAGTCTCTCCTTGGATGATGGATGCCAAGACATTTTTGTTTTTTGATTTGCTTTTGGAATGGGAGAAATTAGCTGAGAAGAGTTTGGCTAAGTGGTCCCAAGAGGAGATTGTGTTTGATTTGAGGGTTTCAAACCATTCCGAGGCCATTTTGTCCAACGTCAGAGGAAAAATCCGGCATTTCATTTCCATTGGTACATTCCGATATTGCATTATTGTGTCGAAATAACTCAGATGTCGGTCCGGATCGCCCGATCCGTCATAGGTCTTCAAACCCTCTGGCGGCTTTTCTAGGTATTTGGGTACCGGGTAACGGTCGATCCTTTCCGTGAAAGGGCCCCTGCGCTTGGTCACTTGACCCCGAGGTGGAGATCGATGCCGATGACGAGGGTCGGGATACCTATTGTCTTGGGGCCGATATTCGCGAGGTGAATTTTCTCTGCTCCGTGATCGTCGCTTAGGAGAAGAAGATGCTAGTGAAGAATGAACCCGAGGCGAGTAATCATCCTCTATCTCTTCGATGTATACCCTGGCTGGAGGAGAACGGGAACCATTCCCTCGGAGTCGGCGAGGTGGTGAGCGGTGGTAGTGACGTCTTCTTGGTGGAGACCGGTGGCGTCTGCGAGCCAGATTTCTTCTTTCAGGAGAGTCTGGGTCAGGTGAAACCTGATCCAGGATATTACGAGCCCGGAGCTCCGTACTTGTCCTTCGAGTTCTGTAAACCGGTAGCTCCTCTCTTGGTTCGCCGCTTCATGTCGGTTCAATAGAAGGACGAGCTGTTGGACAGCGTCGGCCGGAACGGGAAGTACAGGTGGAGGAGGAGGAGGTAGTCGGTTCCTTACGGAACTTCCTCCCACCAGGACAAAATTTGGATTTTGAGTTTGAATCTGCGCTTGCGTAGAGTTCGGAAGGTCTTCAACGTACCCTTCCGGGGTTGGCTGTGGTTCGGCCTGCTAAGGGACGACCGGACGCATAACCGGCTTGGGAGCTGGGCCTATAGCGAGGCTGTTAGCATTCGAACGAAGGTTTCGAGTCGTCATTGATCAAGGTGGTGGGAGAGGATCTTGAGCATAAGATCTCCCACTGTGGTCGTCAATGTTCTGCATAGTACTTCCGACCTAGAAGGGCGGTCCGAGGTAGTTTGTGGTAGATGTCCTTGATCAACACAAGTTGTCCGATCCAAGCTGGGGTTGTACTTGCAAAGCCACTCCGACGCTCAAGTCAGCGAGGTAGTCTTAGCAGTGTAATAAATGCAAGATTGCTTACCATTAATGAGGCATTGAATGTTGTATTTATAAATGGTGGTAGGGTTTGAGCTAATGAATTAGGACCGTCCGATCTTGTGGTTTGATCTGAGCCCTTGATGTTTGGATTTGTTTTTGGAATTGGGCCTTTGGAGATTGGACCCTTGAGAGGTGTAAATAGATGCTAGAAAGGGGGTGTATACAAGTAAAAAGTCTCACCATAACAAATAGGTTCCACCATATCTTAAAGTGGCCCTTCCACATGATATTCTTTTCCTTTTCCGGGCAACTCTATGGCCGCTCTCGCTCCCTTTTGTTGTATTAGCGACCAAGACCGTCCACCTCATTGTTGTTGTTTCTCGCCCAAAAAGGAATGCTCCTACCATTGTCGCATCCTCCTCACACACTCTCCCTTCGCTATGCTTTGTCTCGTATCATAAATTCATAGCTTGACAAAGGCGCCCTAACCTTAAAAGGTCTGTCCGCCTACATCAAGGTGGGTTTTCCGTGAAGGGTCTTCTAATTAGGGAGTAATAAAGATTGCTTGTTTCCAAAGTGATCTTATAATTAGGGATGGAGGGAGTAATTTACTACAGTTAAGGATGGTTTATTTTTTTACTTATTGCACGTATATTTACTCTAACACAAATGAAAGTTTCAAATGTGATTTGAGTCGAGAACAGTCACATCAGAAAAACCAAAGTAAACACTAACATAGTTGTAATAACATCCCTGCTGAGCAATGATCAAGCCAGACAACTTATTTATAAAATAGCATTAAGACTTTATAGTTTGTGAAAAGCCAGCACTCTTATTCCAATTCCTTCAGAAAATCTTGATTGTCAACCAAGACCTACACAATTCATACAAAACGTATTATGGCATACTTGGCATTGATATGGCAACGAATTTAACACAAGAAAGAATGTAAAGTGTGAAACATGAGCAAAATGTGGTTTTTTTTTTTGCTTACCAAAATGTGTTTTTTTCAAGTGTATGATCTTAATTGAAAGTCAAGTCAATGCTCCATTAATATTTATCTCCCTCAACCATGCTTTTATCCTAAACTATAATTTTAATAATAGGTTCTGAACATTACAATATGAATGGCAAAAAGGTTGAATTCAATAGTTAGATGGATACAAGTTGAGACATGAGATCCTCTCATTTTAAGTTAAACATTTAGTAAACCAAGACAAACTTCCCAATCTAGTAAACACCCAATTTATGATCAGTTTAATTCACTAGTCAATGTGATTTCCCTAAAAAGTCACAAAATTTGAAAACTTTTATTCTATGGCTAAACATTATTTATACCATGAGAAACTTCCTACTCTCTATTTTACATTCACAGTTGATTTGCAACCAGCTATATAGAAACCATTGTTCTGCTCATACTCATAATTGGCCCATACTTCATACATATCTCTGGAATAATATTTATGCAAGTTCAGTTAAAGAAACCTCCTACAGCTTAAGCATGTTATATCTCCTTTTCCATCATAATGTTTATGACACTTTAAACAATATCGTCAAATTAAAGATACAGCAGAAGCATATTTGTATGTGACTATGTGCTCTACAGCCTAATTCACCAATTATTTTAGCACACAATTTTATAATAAAACAAATAAGACATTAAGTAACACCCTCACTCATCATTAAAATAAAGGGGGGTACTTACAGTTTTCCATCCATCTGGATCTAAGAAAGCAGTTATCTTTGTGTTAAGGCCAGGGATTGGCCCTGGTTGCCGAGTAATCTTCCCTCCAAGCTCTTTAGTGACTATTTCGACTACCTCAGCACTCTTGTATACATCGTCAGTGCCAATAGCAACCTGTTATATACAGCACACAAATTTCATTGAGGGGACAGAAAAGTGAAGATGCTGATTTAGGCTTCTGGCAGGGTAAACATCATACTATATAACCTGTGCATAAGCATTTCCCTTGGTATATTCAGTGACACCATAGTTATATGTCAGCTCCAACACAATTGTCTCATGCTCCTCTGCATAGCCAAGCATAGCTAAAGTGTACTGTAGAGTAAGCAATGTAATTCAGGAAATTCGTAAGCAAATCATGGCTTACGCTTGGCATATGCCCTGGTCAGTAATAGAATACTAAGATCAAGTTAAGAAGGAAGCTCACCTTGTATTCAGGTCTATCAACCTTCTTTACCAGCTTCAAACCCAAAGCCTGCAAAAATATGATCCAGTAAGAACATATTTCTAGTTAATAAAAAAATAGTTGGATTAGGAAATTAAAAGACATAAAACCATTCGCGTGTTTTCACCTTACAGCTTAAGCTTTTGGGATCGTTAGTTCATAGCATAGGATCAGTGTCTCTATGACCAGGTGATCTAGATTCTAGAGTTTGATCCTTGTTGCCCCCATTCTTCTAAATAAAAATTAAATTTCAGCACAAAGTTGGGCAGGCCTATGCATTGTCCACACTCCAAGCCCAATAGGCTATTGCGCGAGAGCACATGTTATACGGGTGGAGTTTCTCTCCATTTCTCAAAAGATAAATGCCGAATATATATATATTCTATTTCAGGATTTTGTGTATTTATACACCTAAAACTCAGGTAATGGAACCCTCCATTTCTTTTGAGAGGAATCTCAACTCATTTTATACATAAAACCATTCAGGTGTTTTACCTAATAATTAAAACTTTCGAGATTGTTGGTTTATGACAAAAATAAACTTTAAAACTCTTATCAAATGCAGTGTCATGTTTCTGTTTCAACCACGAGCAAAAACTCATAAGTTCCCTAATCCAGGTCCTTGATACCACACAAAGCCTAGATAAAATTCACTCATCCCATGGTTGCCTAAATGAATAGTAAATCATTACAATGTAGTTTGCTCTACTTCAACCAATGGAAGTTTGAAGCCAAACAATGAAACAGATTATTCAATTATCAATATAAGAACTATACCACATTAGATAACTAGAGTGTCGAGCAACACATTAGATATAAAACCTTTTGTAAGCCTTCAAATAATGACACAAGCTTTTGGGATAGTTAATTTAAATAATGTCATCTGAGCCTCCGTGACCAACAAGTCCTAGACCACAATCTTTATCACCCACGTTTTTCTAGATAAATGATAAATTTCGGGAAGGTTGTGCACACTTGTACATTGACCACACAGAACACACACTTTTGAATAATTCCTCTGTTTCAATTTTCAGCCCATAGGTCTAGAATTACTTTGCTAGTTGTCCAATGGATCATTGGCTGGACATTGTTATTTGTTTTGGTCATAGGGGGTGATACAAAGAAGTACTACACCAAAGTACCAGAAGAAAGTAAGGCTTCTGCATAGAAAAGGCAAATAATAATAACAATGACAAAAATCATGAAAAATTTATAAAACCATTAGTGTTATTCTCACTAGGTGGGTCCAGCAACACCAATCACTCGGCATGTCAATAGTTAAACAATTAGCTTATAAATTTATCTCAACAGTTTCTCCTATGAAAAATATATGAAATTCAATTTACATAATTTAAGTTGACAAACATGATTTTTTATGAAACTGAGTTATAAGCGAAGGACCTAAACAGTCATGACAGAAATGTAAGTGTTTACATTAAAATGCACGATTACGGGAAAAACAAAATTAACTTGGCAGTTACCTTCTCATAAAACTTAATTGATCGTTCTAAATCACCAACACGAAGCATCACTTGGCACAATGGCTCAGGTGTTGAAGCTCTTTGGATTAGCTCAAAAATGTAACCATCAGGATCCTTCGCAAAAGCAATAACAGATGACCCACCCTTAACTGGACCAGGCTCCCTAGAGATGCTTCCCCCCTTAGCCCGAATGTCTTCAACCAATTTGTAAACCTAAAAGTGGACAAGATACACAATTCAATTTCAGTATATAAGGTGCAAATAGTTGGCCAGGCTTTTGTGAAAATAGACTATGGCTTACATCTGGAGTTGCGATAGCAAAATGTCCAAAGCCAGTTCCAATATCATATGAAGTCACCCCATAATCTGATAACATATGATAAGTGAAGGTAATCCGTATCAAACTCAATCCAAAATGCAACAGATGAAAATCAAAAGGTACAGATAATCAGAGAATCACAAGATAATCTACAATATATACATATGAAACACTGCAATATGGATGAAAACGAAAGACTGACAGAGAAAAACATACTATAAGTTAATTCTACAACAAAATGGGATTGTTCAGGGCCAAATCCAAGAAAAGCATTGGCATATTTCTCTTCCGGAATATCTCTTTTCCTCAATAGCTTCATTCCAAAGCATTCAGTATAAAACCTGAGAGAGAAACAGTGAGGAAATCCTAAGACTCTAAAATCACATCATAGAACATTTCAAAAACCCAAGTCAACTAAACCCTACTTGATGGTACGATCGAGATCACCAACACGATAAACAGCATGCAGGAACCGGCGCTTATCTTTCTTTGGCCATTCCAACAACTCAGCATTGGATTGTGCAGCCTCAGCCATATCTAATATGGGTTCAAATTCTCTGCAACATCAACCAAAAGACGTATTTATTCTGTTTAGTTTCATGTAGTTAGTAGTTTAGTACGAAAATTGATTTAAACGTGATTTTAGTAAATATTTGTATGTTTCATTACTTTAAATCAATATCAATTGTACAATCTGTACCTCCTGACCCCGGGTTGACAAAAAATGATGAAATGTAGTTTTCGTGTTAGGTTAAAAAATGTAAATTGAGCTTGGCATAAAACTTATTCTTGTTTGTATAGTTTAGCGTAAATCATTTCACTTCAAACTCAACTTTAACCAAATTAATTTTTTAAAATCAACAATAGTTAATCTAAGATTCAATAGTGTATACAAATTCCTTCAGAATCTGTTGTCAAAGGTTCATCTATGATTCTAATTCTAAATACACACTTAATAGTTAATACAGTGAAACTTAAACCACAAAATTGGTAGCTAGAAGAACAAAAGGCTGACCTAGATTAAAAAGTCAACTCGTTATTATATTATATATTGTATTGTATAACAAAGCAGCATGCAAATTGCCCCCTGCACCATTCACAGGTTCGGAAATGAAAAAAAAAAAAAAAAAATCAACTCAAGCCAAGTAGATGGAAACGATGAAATAATCGGTTATTTAACGATTAACAAGATGCAAATTAATGGAATATGATCTTTCATAACAACAAAAAATCTCGAGTTGTATAGCAGCAGTTACAGATGATTGTGAATAAATCGAACAAGATCAAGCAAACAGCAAATAGAGAAAAAAAAACCTATTTCCGGAGCGAGAGAGGAAGAGAAAGAGGTAGCCAACCAGTGAGAGTAACGGAAGACTGAAAGAGAACCAAAACAATCTGGAACGTCGAGAGCGATGCATTGCGTTAAAGGAGCATTTTATTTTATTAATAGAAAAAGAAAATGAGGGTTGGAGTTAACGTCACAGCCTGTCACCTGGGATGACTTATTGTCTACGTGGCGATTGCTAATGAGTTAGTGCATCGGGACACAATTGTGGGTATGGTGAAGAAGCCAAGAAGGTATGGATAACAATCGGGTTTGGTTAGATTTGGGCCTAGAATGTCCAATCCAACTCAAACTGAGAAGTCATGTGTAAGGCCATTTCCATCTATTTGTTGGGGGTCATACTTCCTACAACCCTCCGGCTACTCACTGGACACCCTCAAACCCTATGAAAAAACTAAAATGTCATTAATAAAACGTGTGCGCCCCTTTTTTCTAGGATTACAAAGGTTCGAAAGTTTATCTCTAAACCGGTTCGGAAGTTTAGTTCCGTACCAAGCCCCAACTGAACTAAACTGAATTGGTTCAGAAGTTTAGTTTTGAACTGCAACGTGGGGGGGTTTGGAAGTGTTTCACGTGAGGCTATTTAAGAAGTCAGTTGGTGGGTTTTTGTATCAACGTGTGCAGCATTTAATTAATAACGGACATAAGCTACAAAAACATTACACTAAATGTAAGCAGATTACCCACAACAAAGAACCACAAAGTCACCAATGGGCACTATACAGGGTAAGTCAAACTCCACATAAGAATCCTAAATTTATTATTACGCAAAAAAATTCTAAATTTATTGCCCAAGTTATTAGGCACTCTCACTTATATATTGCCCAACATTCACTTTTTCATCCAATGTGAGACTTCAACCTCGCACTTGAATACCAACACTCTGTGTTTTAAAAAGTTACCCGTGCAAGCTTGAATGTGCATGAGCAGAAACTGTGGTGCCCGTCCCTGTACTCTTTAGGTACCTAAGTACTTGAACTTGCACTTTAAATATGAAAAAACAATAAATAACAAAAAGAATGAGATAACCTGTCTCTAAATTTTCTCCATACTTCTGTCAAAAAAAAATATTCTCTGTACTCTTCTTTTTCTTATTCATATCTGGGAGGGGTGATTTTGGGTCTTTTTTTTGCTTGGGATCACCCCCTTCTACACCATTCTCTCTCTCTCTCTCTCTCTCTCTCTCTCTCTCTCTCTCTCTCTCTCTCTCTATATCAATCAATGACTTGGGCGTCGACATTACAGATTTGGAGGCATTAGTATTCCGATGACTTTTATTTTGTCACATTTGTAGGAATTTTACCATTTTACGTCATTAACTTGGATGTTGTGAGTTTAATCGCAAATTCATCCTGTTATCAAT
Organism: Astragalus glycyphyllos; assembly: GCA_963573325.1. Lineage (NCBI taxonomy): Eukaryota > Viridiplantae > Streptophyta > Magnoliopsida > Fabales > Fabaceae > Astragalus > Astragalus glycyphyllos. Next base: position 9,264,258 of record OY754311.1, read on the forward strand.
GTATTCTACCAATTTGATTCAATAAATATCTCTTAGTTAGCATTTGTTTTAGTATTTGACTAAAAAAACATGAATACTTTTTTACTTATAATTGAGTCTAGAGGAAGTACATGTTAATAAACATTCCAAAGAATAAATTCATAAAGTTGGGTATAGCGGTTTTTGTAAAAATCATTTTTTTAAAGAACTAAACATGATTAAAATTATAATTACAATATTAGTATTTACTAATATCAATAAGGTAAAATTGCACTTTTGGCCCTTTATGTTTGGGGTTTGTGTCAATTTGGTCCTTTATGTTTTTTTTCTCGTTTTAGCCCCTCGTGTTTTTTTGTGCGTCATTTTGGCCCCTGCCGTTAGTTTTTTCTAACGGATGCCACGATGGCAGTTAACTGCTGACGTGGCGTCGTAATTGTCCAATCTGACGTGTCTTCATTGAATGACATGACCAATGAGGGACCAAATTGAAACAAATAAAAAACATAGGGGACCAAATTGACACAAACACAAAACATAATCAATCACTCTTCATCTTCTTCCTCCATCTTCACCTTCTTCTTCTCCGACGAGCCACCACCACCTCCGGCGAGCCACCCTAAATCCCAATATCAATCCTAAATCCCCAAATCCTAAATCCCTAAATCCCAAATCCTAAATTCCCAAATCTCTAATTTCAACAAAAATGGAAGATTGATTAATGTAACTTTTGGTAACATTGAATGATCCCATGAATCTGCTTACATTCTTTTTCTTGTTTTTGAGCATAATAATAGGCAAGAGATTATTTTGGCCATGGCTCTAACGAATATACTGGAGAATGCTACGAGATGGGTATTAGGAAGTGGACATAGTTAAAACACTTTCCCTTCTGATTTACAGCATTTTGACTAAACAACATCTTTAGTACCTACTGATTATTCAACAACATAATTATCATTTTTGACAAATGTGGGTGTTGAAGAAATTGTTGAAGAAAGTGGTTTTTGATATTTAGGGATTTAGGATTTGGGATTGGGATTTAAGGGTTTTGTTTTGGTGTTGTGGTGGTGGTGTGGCGGTGGAGGGAGGGTGGCGGTGGATGGTGGTGGCTCGCCGGAGGTAATGGTGGCTGCCAGAAAAGAAGAAGATGAAGAAGGAGGAAGAAGATGGAGAGTGAATGATGTTTTGTGTTTGTTTCAATTTGGTCCTCTATTGGCCATGTCATTAATGAGTACACGTCACCTAGACGCCACGTCAGAAGTTAACTGCCAGCGTGGCGTCCGTTAGAAAAAACTAACGGCAGGGGCCAAAATGACAAAAAAAAAACATGAGGGGCTAAAACGAGGAAAAAACATAAAGGGTCAAATTGACACAAACCCCAAACATAAAGGGCCAAAAGTACAATTTTGCCTATAAATAATCATAAAACATAATGGAGATATTCTTTTTTGGTGGAGCACTTTTTTCCTTTTAACGACCATCTTAAATAAATAGTACGATTAACAAGAAAAAGAGAGCTCTATTACATGGTTATAAATGAAGTAGACTGGTTAGCACTCAAGTTCGACCTTGAATGATAAAATAAATTGAAATTAGAATTTACTTAACTCTCAGTCAAACTCCGAATTAGTCTAAATCTTTTCACTAGAAATCGAAGTTAGGTCAAAGACCTTTAAAAAAGTTGTTGAAGCACACTTGTACCTGGTACTCATCAAATACATAAATAAAAAAACACATTTTCTAAACCATTCTTCGTACTGAATCTAATGCAATTTACTTTTTTGTTTATTTCAATCTAATAAATGCAAGTTGTGGTTGCTACTATATTATTCTGAAAGCAACATAGAATCGCCTTTAGCTATAGTGTGTTTTGTTTTCTTTTGTTTTTTTAAATCAAGTGCTGGCGGTCCATATATTGTGTGGGACTCTCTTATCCCATGGCATACTACTTCTCAGTCCTCAGAATATTAATCCTTTCGGACTCCCAAGAGTTAGGTTTTAAATTGTGCGGCTACCTTTTTTTTCAAAAAATAATGAGAAGGACTTCATTAAAACATTTTTTTTTGCAAAACTCTAGTTAGGAAAAAACATTATAAATGAGCAAGAAGAGTATTCGGTATTCCACCCAATTTTTAAGTGAGTAAGAACTACTTAAAGCTATAGGAAGGAAGACCAATCCTAGTCCTAACAAAATTTATGAAAAAATATTTTTAACATGAAAGTTTGACATAAAAAACGTTAATAAAGTACGTGCATTTGAAATGCGTTAGTAATTATTAACAAGAGAGATTCATGAATAGTTAGTGATCAAAAAGGAGATTCATCAATAATTGGGGTAAGTCTTTTCAAGTCCAACCTCCATGAAATTTTCTTGTAGAAAAATAGAAAAAGTGGTGTCTTTTAGATTCTAGATTTTTGGTTGGATTCTATATTTTCCCATCATTTTCTAATTTGATTGCTCTTTTTGCACCGCAGCAGCCGCACTTCATGTTGTTTAGGAGGAGACTGTGCCTTTATAGCATCCATAATAATCCGACATATTTGTATTTCATCAACAGTTTCTTAAAGTTATAATTATTTAATTCTAATAAAAAAAGTCATATTATTTATTTATAAAATAATAAATATAGAAAATAGAATATTCATTTGTAGTAATTTTATTTTAAACAAAAGTTTGAAGTTTAAGAATATAGCCAACATCATTACACTAAATATATTCTTTTTTAAAAAAATATAGCAACTTTTTTTATTACAAAATTTAGCTATTTATTTAAAATGATGGAAGATAGCTAAAATTATATTTATATAATGAAAAAAATTCAAGTTTATCGACTACCACACCCAATTTTTTTCCAAATTACAAAGTCTCTTTAAGGTTGGTGATGTTTTTTTTGAAGGTAATATATTTCATTCAATCAAATGATAACGAGATCATCAATACAGATTACTTGAAGAAGGTGAAGTTGGACATTTCCAAACTATAGACTAGGAACAACAACTATACTAGAAACAACTACACATGAACTATGGGCATTCAAGCCATTACATTTAGACTGTTGAAGATCCATAATGACATAATCAACCCAAACACAACAACGAAACAACCAGAGTAATAGTAGCTTTAGCTCCCAAGTAGAGGTGATAGTCAGTGACAGAGACTTTGTAGTCTTTCTTCCTATCTAGTTACGGATGATATTTTTGACTTGTGTACGCTCAGTTCAACTAAAATTGGTCTCAAGATTAATCCACTTATCATGAGAAACCAAAGTAGACTGGAAGATGGTGTGGTCATCAGCAAATGTTTCATCTCCAAAGGTGTTAACAATCACCATGTACTGCAACAACGTCCATAGCTGTGTGCTTAGGTAGCCATGGTGGCTTTGGTGGTGGCCGGATCGGAGCCAAACCCTTAAAGGGAGGAAACACCAACGGCAGAACAGAGAGCTTTGGAACAAGAGAATTTACCAACATACTATTTCGCTTCGATGGAGGAGTCGGTGGGGGAGGAAACATTGGGTAACAACAGTAACCCCCAACCGGTGGGGAGGGAAAAAACCTCCATGAGGGAGGGGAGGGCCACCATGGCAGAGAGAAGAACCTCCAAAGAGGAGGGATGAGCCTCCACTAACCCTAGGGTTGGGAGGAGAAAATGGGACCCGAGGTCGCGTATGATATGACATCCTCGGCGATGTTAATATTGCCTATCATGAAGAAGTGCTATCCTTTGTAGGTGTGAGCAAAAATTGGATGAAAACCATTATGTTCGTCAACTGTTTTTTTTATACAAATGTTAATACTTCATTGTGAAGATGATCATAAGAATAATAATGTTATGCACTATGATGCATGCATGTAATAAATGTTTGATTGTATCCAGTGACGAGCAGGGACTGAGCTACCTTGTAGCTTCCCATGGCTTGAGCCCCCCTGTATTTTAAGAAGTTTTGATTTTTGAGAGAATTAAGTGGAGAAGCGACAGCAAGCAATGGAAATAGTGATAGTAAAACACATTAACTAATTGATGTTGTTGATGATTGGCTGGAAGAAAAGGACAAAAATGACTTAGATGATATTCTTTCAATAATTTCCGTGAGGTTTATTTGACTATGCTATGTATTCCGTGAGGTTTATTTTCTTAATTTTAATTAAATAAACTAGAATATGTAAAAGAAAATTTCAAACAATTTTATAAACTAACAATTTTGAAATTTTTTAGCCCTAATTCAAGGTCTTATAAGGTGTGTATGCTTTGCTAAAAAGTAATGGACATGACAACTTCGGTTGTACCCTATCTACTTGATTTGGAAACTGTTCATGATACGTTACAACAGTAGGGGGTAAATGACGAGACAAAAACCTAAATTCCTATCCCACAACTTAACCTTGTCCATCCAAAAAAATACAAAAATATTATTTTTATTTCCTACTTAATAATTCCCCCTCTTCTCTCTCTATCTCTCTGTCTCTCTCGCTCTCGCTCTCCTCTCTCATTCTCTCTCTACCTCTCCCCTCATCTCATCTCTCTTCTATATATCTTCTTATATCATGATTCCCCCTCTTTGTCCTGGGAAGGTAGCTGGGTTGGCGAGCTAAGGGACATGAAGGAGTTGCAACTTGCAAAAAGGAGGTCTCGGGTTCATGCCCCGGAAACTAACATTCCCCCACCCCCACTAACATTGGCCTATAAAAAAAAGGCTTAAATAGCATTTACCCCCCTGCAAATATCACCATAATCCATTTACCCCCCTGCAAAAAAAAAACTTTTAAAACAAACCTTCCAAATATTAAGTGTTTCTAGTTACCCCCCTGCCGTTAACCAGCTGTTAAAAAAATTGACACACTGCCACGTGTCACCATATTATTGGACCTTTGTGCCACATGACATTGACACACCACGTCATCACCCATGTCACCACTGCCACGTCAGCAACCAGTAGATGCTTGCCACGTGGCAGTGTTGTTAAATCAAAATAAATCTTGAAATTGGCTAAGGTAGGATTTGAACCCACAACCTCTAGTTCACACACAAAGGGAATTACCACTCAACCAACACTTCACTTATGATATTATTCCAGTTCTAATTTATTTATGTTGTTAAAATAGATAGTTTTTTTTAAAAAAAAATAGTGGAACCAAAACGCAGATCTGGAACCAAAATAGTTGAACTCAGATCTGGAAAAATATTGAAGCAAAAACGCAGCAGAATCAGAAAAAGAAAACGGTGGGAGGACGAAATCGAAATCAAAAAACGAAAATGATCTGGAAAATAAAGGTTTTCTTATTTATTTACGTTGTTAAAGTTCTTCTTCTTTTCCATTGTTCAAACGAAATCATGACCCAAACATGGAGAAGAGAAGAATTCGTAGGAGTCTGGAGAAGAAGAATTCGAAGCAAATAAAGTAATTATGATGATTGGTTGATTAAAAATTGGTTGATTAAATCTGTACAAAACAAAATCAATAGGAAAAACTAGCTAATATCATTGAAACTATAAACAGAGCTTCACGCTGAACAATGGAGAAGAAGAAGAACTTTAACAATATAAATAAATAAGAACCGGTATAATGTCACAAGTGAAATATTGGTTGAGTGGTAATTCCCTTTGTGTTTGAACTAGAAGTTGTGGGTTCAAGTTCTACCCTAGCCATTTTCAAGATTTATTTTGATTTAACAACACTGCCACGTGGCAGTCATCTATCGATTGCTTACATGGCAGTGGTGACATGGGCGACGACGTGGCATTCCGTTGGCCACGTCAGTTTTTTTTAACAGCAGGTTAAGGGGGTAACTAGAAACACTTAATATTTACAAGGTTTGTTTTAAAAGTTTTTTTTTTGCAGGGGATAAATGGTATTTAAGCCTAAAAAAATGATTACCCCCTCCCCCTCCTCTCTCTTCTATCTTCTCTCTTATATTTTTTTATAAATATCTAATTATATTATAATAATTAGTATGTTATATAAAATAATTATAATAATAAATTTTACATTTTTTATTTTTTATTTGTATTGTCCGATATACACCAAAGGGTGCTTAAAAAAATATTTTCCTGTTTGCAAATTAAATCAACCTTATGCTCCACCACATTCTTCTTTTTGAATATTAGAGGGCAATGAAAGAAAACAAATAGACTAACATGAGAAATGATGTCTTTGCTTACGAATTAGTATGATTATTTATTATAATTTATTTATTATTATTTTTTAAAATAGGTACAAGTAAAGTTAAGAACCTTGCCTTTGGAATATACTTGAAAAATCTGAAAGTGACATCCGAGTCTAAGTTGGCCGCGTGAGCGAACGGAAGCCACGCGCCACGAGTTTCCTTCATCTAATAGTAACTTGCCACGTAAGTAGAACGAAGAGTTTCGGAATTGCGTCTAGGTTCAATGAACCTGAAATCGCTACGCATTACCATTCTCTTTATATCGAAACCTCTTCTTCTCCTCTGTTCCACCCCAAAACACCATCAGATTTTAGGAACTTAGATCAACAAAAGTAGTTTCATTCTCCAATGGCTCTCGCCGTTAATTCTTCTTCGGCAGCAGCAACATCAAATTCCTTCTTCTCTCGTCTCGGATCTTCGTCCGATACCAAAGGTAATTCCATTTCCTCATTTGATTTTTTTCAAATTAATAACTTGAGCGAAATTCAGTGCTTTCTGTGTTTTATAGTTTGATTAATGTTTGTTTTCTGTTTTCAGTTCCACAATTTGGTTCAATTCGGATTTTGGAAAGACCTCATGTTTCTTCTGGTTTTGTTAATTTACCGCATCGACGGACCTTGGTGAAGCCTTTGAACGCTGAACCTCAAAGGAACGATTCTCTTGTTCCTTTTGCCGCAACTATCGTTGCTCCTGGTACATTTCCTTATTTCGTTATTACTTATATATACATTCCCCTATGAGATGCAATTAAAGTTTTATTTCCTTAATTAGCTTGTTATGATGTTAAGATATGTGTATTTGTTGATTTGCAGAGGTTAGTGAGAAGGAAGAAGAGGATTTTGAACAATTAGCGAAAGGCCTTGAAAATGCTTCCCCTCTTGAAATCATGGACAAGGCCTTGGAGAAATTTGGCAACGATATCGCTATTGCCTTCAGGTAGATTGTTCTTATATGCAATTGAATGATTTTTGTTGCATTAAATTTCGTTTTTGTCGGATTTCCTTGAGTGTATTGAATGTTCTTTTTGAATATGACCTTGAGTTGTTTTCACTTAACCGCTTAGGTGAGGGTAAATTAGGTTTAAAAAAGTTAGTTTTTTTTTTGAGATTAAAAGGGTAAAAAAAGTTAGTTTTAGGTAAAAGTAAAACCTAGCTAATTTTTTTAGCGTAATGCAAAATTTGTTTTAAATCACTTTTAGATTAATTAACGTTTGGAAGAGGCGGAAAACTAAACATGTATTTTCTAATTTTCTAACTACATATATTTGGCAAAACGTAATCTATTTAACACCGACATTTCAGATTGAAAACATATCACGTTGATGAATTTTCTCAAATTATTAGTAGTGTCTGTCTGTGACAGAACCAATCACAGTCTCATTAAAACACAATCAGCTAAGAGGTTGTAGAATTGATGGTAATATAAATATGTGCTATGAATCTGGGTTTGGATTTTAATGTGTAGCTTTGCCTTTGCAGTGGTGCTGAAGATGTTGCTTTGATTGAGTATGCACATTTGACTGGTCGACCATACAGGGTGTTCAGTCTGGACACCGGAAGACTGAATCCAGAAACATACAGACTTTTTGACGCAGTTGAGAAACAGTATGGAATTCGCATTGAGTACATGTTCCCTGATGCTGTTGAGGTTCAGGGATTAGTAAGAACAAAGGGGTTGTTCTCATTTTACGAGGATGGGCATCAAGAGTGCTGCCGAATTAGGAAGGTGAGGCCATTAAGGAGAGCTCTGAAGGGTCTCAGAGCATGGATAACTGGACAGAGGAAAGATCAGTCACCTGGTACTAGGTCTGAAATTCCTGTTGTCCAGGTTGATCCAGTTTTTGAAGGACTTGATGGTGGGGCTGGTAGTTTGGTAAAATGGAACCCAGTTGCAAATGTGAATGGTAATGACATATGGAACTTCCTTAGGACGATGAATGTGCCTGTTAATGCATTGCATTCACAAGGATATGTTTCCATTGGTTGTGAACCATGCACTAGGCCAGTTTTACCTGGACAGCATGAAAGGGAGGGAAGATGGTGGTGGGAGGATGCCAAAGCTAAGGAGTGTGGTCTTCACAAAGGTAATTTGAAACAGGAAGAAGGTGCCCAGCTGAATGGCAATGGAAACGGGGTCACCAGTGCTAATGGCTCTGCGGGAGTTGCTGACATTTTCAACTCCCAGAGTGTGGTCAGCTTGAGCAGGACTGGAATTGAGAATTTGACTAAATTGGAGAACCGTAAAGAACCCTGGCTCGTTGTGCTCTATGCACCTTGGTGCCGCTTCTGTCAGGTAAAATAATATGCCCTAAACTTAAACATTTTGTTGCAATTATCCTACTAAGGTTCATTCATTACTTTAGTTGGTTTGAAATTTCTGTTGTCTAATAGCATGTTTGATCTAAATTTTAATAGGCTATGGAGGAATCTTACGTGGATTTGGCAGAGAAGTTGGAAGGGTCAGGAGTGAAAGTTGGAAAATTTAGAGCGGATGGTGAGCAAAAGGAATATGCAAAGAGTGAATTGGAGCTGGGAAGCTTCCCCACAATCCTGTTCTTCCCCAAACATTCTTCTCGGCCAATTAAGTACCCTTCGGAAAAGAGAGACGTTGATTCACTAATGACATTTGTGAATGCTTTGCGGTGATGATCAACTGAGAATTTTATTCATCAACTGAGAATTTTGCTCAAAGTACCGTCATATAATACCGATGGTAATAATTTTATTCAGATTTTGGCAATTCACTGGAAGTGGGAATGGCAGTTTTGGCAGCAAAACGAATATTCCCAGCTTGTAGCTCTGTATAGTAATGGGTACCTTCTTCATAAGTTATCGTTGGAGTCACAGAAGAGGGGGATTTTGTTGCCTTTTTTTTAGTAGATTAAGGTTGAATGATGTGGGTTCTTGATTTCTTCAATAATATAAGATTCTAATTTTGTAGATTCGCCAACTTTTTAGTTTTACCAATTTTTCATGACTGAATATCAAGCAATAACTGTTATCATCAGGGCTACCTCAACCTATGAAGCACCTCTGTCTGTCACCAAAAACACTTACATGAGATTCAATAATTCTAAGAGCTCCTCCAATAAGAACTCAATTAGTGTAAGTGTATGTTTAGTTCTTCTGTGAGTAGAATTGATTCTAACAATAGATTTAGAATTAATTTGTAGTTAAAAGCAATCCTTGTTAATTAGATAGGTTGGATTAGAATTGCTTTTAGGTATGAAATTACCATTATAGGTCTTAGTTTAAAATTATATTTGAAACTTAAATTTGATAAAATAAATAACAAATGAAAAATATAACTTCAGTTCTAGTACAATATCTAAATAATGTTAATTATTTTAAATATTATAATTTATGAAAATACAATATCTAATAATTATAATTATTATATTATTATTAAAATTAAAACAAGAGAGTAATAAGAAATGTAGAGTTATTTAATTTAGATACAGTTTATTCACGGTCAAAAACAAAACAATCGGTGAACAAAAAAACTAAAACAAAACAAGAAAGAGTTACTCAAACACAAAGGAATATATTGGTAAAAAAACACAGGTTTTTTTTTTGACCCCACCATCTTCTCATATACCCCCACAACTACAAGACTTTTTCTTGACGAAAATATCCCTAAAAAATTGACCAAAATTATATATATCTATCTCACCATAGATATATACGACTTTGAAAATTTTAAATCGTATATACATAAATTTTATTAAATACGATTAGATTTAAAAAAAACAAATCGTATATACGTATGGCTGACGTATATACGATTTGTTAAATTACGAATCGTATATACCTAGGTGTGGGGGTAGGTACATATGATTTGTAATTTAACAAATCGTATATACCCCCACCCATAGGTATATACGATTTGTATTAATTTATTTAAACTAGACCCTCACCCGTGCGTTGCACAGGCCTGTCTTATTGCTAAATATGTTTACTTGGTACATGACAAATATGTTAGGTATCCACATAAAATAAAATATGACGAAATATGGGATAAGCTTAACAAAACGAAATAACAACGTTCACTGAAAGTATAGAAATTAATGAAGTACTTCCAAGTTCGACATCAGCATGATAATTAAAGGTTACAACTCAAAAAGTTTTAGAAACATAATTGACACTCAAAAGGTATTCCCAAAAAGCTACATTCCAACAACTTCCACTTGAAATTAATTAAAACCATGAACAGAAGGTGCTCCATCAATTGTAATTTCAATCTGATTGGTGTCCAGTTCCTCTATGTCATCATGAACATGACCATTTGGACATACATTGGGGATAGAATCAATATTGTTAATAGGGGCCTCGACATCATTTTTAGCAAGATGGTCAATATTACCTGCAACATTATTTTTGGCGGGTTGTTCACCCGCAAATGGGCCATGTTCGGAAAAATATGAATATGAACATGGGACAAATATATTGAATTTACCCCTAGACCGGTATGCCGAAAAATGAAAGTGCAAAATGACTACATTTAGGTCAAAGAAAGAAGAAAAATAAACAGTAATTGAGTGATAACTGTATTCTAAAAACTTACATTACAACCTCGGATAATGCAAAGAAAATCCTTGTCAGCCATGGCATGCATGAGCATTTTAAAACCAAAATTAGGTATTGCATATGTTATATGCAGAAGCCAAGAATTAATTGTAAGATGGAAAAGAAATTGTACCTGAGAAGAGAGTAGAAGATTGGGGTCGGTGGCATGACATGACCTTTAAAAACTTACCAGCAATGAAGTATAGTAAGTAAAATCAAAACAATTAACTAAATCAAAAGTAAGAACACGTTGACATTCAGAACATGTTAGAAATCCTAAACTCATATTGAAGCATACATTACCAAAACTTGAAATCTGGATATAGCAAATATAAACAATGGAGAATTTATATAAATAAGACACGGAATGTTTGTAAAAAGCGTTGCTCCATTATTGTGCCATAGCTTTATGGTTTTCAAACACATTGTTTCATAGCTCACCTGAGCTTATGTCCTTATAGCATCAACTGCCAAGAAACTTAGACCAAATTAGATATTTTGCAAAATCACAACTAACCATTTCACATGATCTAAAAGTTGCAGCTTTTCTTAAGCAACAAAAAGCATTTAGTTTTATTGCATTCAATGTCACTGGTAAATACTTGAGGATAAACAAATTTAAATTAACCTGGACAGTGTTGAATGGACTTACCCTAGCATATAGTTCCAATGCTTGATGTTGGAAGACAGTGTAAGGGAGCTCTTGATGGTGAGGCAAAAATATTACTAAAGACATTAGAAAGGGAGAAATGTAACTCCTGGTTCTTCTTTCTTGACCTGTATCATAAAATTAATGGCCATCATAATTTTCTTTGCAGCCATATTTCAATCAATAAGTGGCAAAACCGTACAACCCAAATAAGTGATATAACAATTATCTTACATTTAGCCTTTCTTTGAGAATTCTAAGGATCTGATATTTAGTGTATGCCCAAAAAATTACAACAATCGACTTGGCTTGAACAGAAGAATGGAAAGAGTTTATATAAGAAAGGAATAAAATGTTCAATGATGACTTGTCACCAAAGTAACTGAGATGCAGTGTTTAAAGAATTCAAAAGGAAAGCTAAATTCTCTACATAGACTTATTTACTTGATTTACTCACAATTTAGTGAAGTAAACCTCTGAAGAAATTGATCAGCTAGGTCAATTGCATTTGCACCTATTTAAAGAAGCACATTAGGTCCTCAACAGCTCAAACTGTTTTGCAGTCAAGGGTATGAACAAAGTTAAAACCAATTTCATTTTTATCATAAGTCTACCTATAAATATACATCTGGAAAATGGGAAAGTGGTAAGCATGAAAAAAAAATCAGAATTTGATTCCCAAATCAGAATTAGGTTCCCAATCAAAATTTGTTTTCCCTCTTTAGTGCTTAATTTCGATGCAGAATTCAAAATTAAAGTACGCCAATCTGAATTGTACGGGTTTTGAAAATACGGATGAAATCTCACTACTATCAATAATTAACATTAAACTCTTGCCCCTAAATTTGAACTTTTTTCAGATTCAGATTTCAAAATTCCATCTTGCCAATGAAGAGATGAAAGTCTGTACTGAAGAAGGAGAAAATGAAAAGAACACAAATTTATTAGGCTTTCAGAAGTATACACACATTGGAAAGAGGGAATGAGGACAATGTTTAACAAACAATCACATTACCTTTTTAAGTGATTTTCAAGGAAAAAATAACGTTGGTTCAAAATGATTGACTCTAATCTTGAAACAATCAATTCATATGTGCGGTGTGGAAAAAAATAAAAAACAACTGAACAGCCCTCAACTCCTTCCTTCTCCTCTTTCAAACCATAAACCTAAAACAAATAGGGAGAAAAATAAGAGCAGAAAGGGAAAATCAAAGGGGATTATCTTAGAGATTTTAAGAGCAGAATGAATAATAAATAGGGAAAGAAATAATCTTACACAAAACTATTTTCATAGAAGCACCCTTACCCCAATCTTGTTCACAGAAACATCTAGAAGTCATTCTGTTTCACGGAAGAACCGTAGCTCCGTCGCCCTCCCAGATCCGCGACCACCACTTATGGACTGTATTCCGCCGCCTCCAACCGTCGTCCGACCGCGTCCACCACCGCGCATGGTCGCTCCAGTACTGTGCTTCCCATGGACTCCTTCTTTTGACTTCGTTCTGAATCTCTCGTTCGTTTTTGTCGTAGTAGAAGATGGGGATTTGAGAGGGTGGTTCGGATGAGTGGGAAGAAGAGGAAGAGGAAGAGGAGGAGGAGCAAATGAAAGAGAAGAAGAAGAGGAGCGCATGAGAGAAGAGGAGTGACCATTTATGAACTTCCTCAAGTAAATTCAAGGGATTATGGGATAGCTTGAGCGCATGCGAACATGTCGACGTGGCATCAGCTGTCATACTCTCATTGGCTCTCGCGTGTGAACGTGCGTGGCTAAAGAATCTGAACCAGAATATCGGGAGCGCTTTCGTATGTCCAGAATGAAGAAACTTTACTTGCCTGCGTAATGCGAATTGGCTTGGCTTTATAACAAAGGGAGCGGTATGCTGGGGCTATTAAATGTCGGCATGTTTTGAACATTTAATAGTAGTGGTATTTGCTCATGTCATGGTTTTTTGTACCATATATATATTTTTTGGTATCGGACTCTCGCGGGCGACCTACGCAGTGTCCCAACGCTGTCAACGAAGGACTAATCTGCGCTCGCTACTTGGGGCTCTTAATCATTTCGCTGACCAACACTCTATTTGACGTAGGCGGGAATCGAACCCGAGAGCAAACCGGATCGACCCCACCACGTCCCAGCAGGAGCCTGAACCACTGGGCTAGGAGTGTTGGTTTTTTGTACCATATATTTGACTACGTCTAAGTTCATTTAAGTTTTTCCATCTAATCCTCCACCTTTTCCTATTTTACGTTTCTCATTTTTAATTCTTTCCCATGTTTTGGAATTTCTTCAAAGGTCCTATTTGGCTACTGAATATACTAGCTTATAGCGAATAAATTCTTTATAAGTGTTTGGTACGGCTAAATTATAATATTAATATTTTTCATTTTTCATTAGCTTTTAGTGCTTTTGAGCTTATAAAATTTTATTTTTCTCTCATTTTTACCCTTATTATTTTAATTAAATTCTCCATTAAATGAATCATTCACATTTTTTAGCGTTAGCTACAACTATCCAATGGCAGATCTGCTGGCTGCGGTGGTGTTCTTCGTGATTCCAATGGTTCCTTCATCTTCGGTTTCGCTCAGCATCTGGATTCGTGTTGTGTCTTGGAAGCGAAACTTAAACGGATTTTCCATGGCGTTGAGATTGCTTGGAACAGAGGAGTGCGTAGCTTGGAAATGGAATCAGATTCAATTGAGGTAATTGAGTTAATTTTTGGTGGTGGTTCAATGGTGAGCTCCATCAGAGCGTTGGTTCACGAAATTTTGGAAATTGGTGGAGACGAATTGATGATCGTGTGGAGGAAAGTGAAGAGATGCTGCAATAATGTTGCTGATAAGTTAGCTAGATTCAGCCATAATTGTGATGACAATATTGTAATTTTTGAACTTGTGCCAGAGTTTTTAGTCTTTTCCATTACCTCTGATGGGGTTGGGCTGGTGTTAGCCTGTAATTTCGACAGGCTTCATTGAAAATGGTCAACAAAGCTTGATTTATATTTCGACAAAGACCAAAGTATTTCGAAGGAGAAAATAGTCATGTGCAGGGTAAATTCGACAAGCTTCCGGGGAAGCAAAAGCAAGAAAGAGGAAAATGGACACAAGCTTTCGACAGACAGAAAACAGAGCAGTTATGCGCTGAAGAACTAGCAGTTGGTCGAAAAGAGGAGCGGTTGCTATCATGTTTATAACTGTTTTAGGGCAGTTTCTGCTTAGTATAAATAGTAGTTTCTGAGAAGAAACAAGGGTCACAAAATTTCATATTGCAATTCTCACGCTCTAACTTCCGCATTCAAGAGAAAAACGAGTCAGAGAACAATGTATGATCTTGTGTACCATTCTCTTTGAATTGAATTGTTTGGTTCCCCTATTTTCCCTTTGAATTGAATTGTTTGGTTCCCCCGCCAAGACTTGGGATTATTCTATCCATTGTTGCATTCCTAGATTGTTGTGGCAATTCCTTAAAGGGAAAATAACTTTGCATTGATGAGGTTGAAGCTGCAAGTAACACAAAGTCATTGATAACTGCCACGCCAACAATCTAGAGAGCCCATTTTCGTCTCCTCCAAAATGGAAGCAGATGCATAGCAAAGAGCTAATAGAACAGGCAAATGAGGCTATGAAAATTCTCAAGAAGAATCATTTTTCCGGTGACATGCATGAAATGAGGCTATGAAAATTCTCAAGAAGAATCATTTTCGAACTGGTGCCATATTTCATAGTGTGTTCTATATTTTGATGATGATCTCCATCTAGCTGGTGAAGGTGAAATGACCACTCTAGTTTTTTTTGCTGCGTATTACGCTAGCAATGAAAATGGAATCTGCAGTAATTAAAAGTATTTGCGGTGAGCGTGGATCGAACACGCGACCTTCAGATCTTCAGTCTGACGCTCTCCCAACTGAGCTATCCCCGCATCTGTTAATCTTCCGCAACCTGTTATTTTTATTTAATTAAGTATCTCTTTTACTTTTTTTGTGGAAAGCATACGAGTATTTGAATTCCAGCCTTCCAGCTATTCGTTATATTTTTAATTAATTTTCATTTTTGCTTTTGAGTCAAATAAAAATGCTCTCATTTCTGCTTAATTTATAGACTAATAATGGCCCATATGTCACGTCAAATAAAATGGAAAAACTTATGTCTAGTTTTTTTAATGTCCTATATGTCCTATCTACGCTAAAAATACACCATAACTATAGTCATGGTGAATTCAAATGAGGACCTCACAGTTGCGTGTGTGAATTTCAAGTGACATTTGTCTCTTTATTTATAAACCAAAAAAATCACCAAAGTTGTTACCAAATGCTTACTACTGAATTCTCAAGGAGTATATCGAGGAGGTTGGACTTGGATCCCCTCCTTCCCCACGTCTCTCCATCACTAAAAGTAAGCGTGAATGGAGAGAGAAGAAGATTAATAAATAAGGAAATAATGAAAATAGAGAGATAGAGACCATGGAGGAAGATGGAGGGATATGCAGATGGAGAGGATCCACATTCGTGTATCGTGTAAATTGATGGGTACAACGAGTACCCATGATACTAAAACTTTATTGATAGATAAATATCCCAATTTTTTGAGATTAACTTCCATTTTTAAAACTATAACTAAATATTCCAATTACAAATGAAATGAAGTTTACTTCAAGTTGTTCAACAAGATATAATGATATTAAGAGTTAACCCAAAATTTAGCAAATCGTGAAATTTGAAACTGAGTTTGTACTAGCTTTAATGTTTGAGTTTTTATTCACCGTTTGGGGTGATTGCGAGTTTTTGATTTTTGGTTTTAAAAGTCAATTTAAAAATCAAAACATGTTCGGATAAAATGAGGTTGAGTTGACTTTTATCTTAATTTCAAAACAGTTTTCCATCAAACCTCAAAACCAAAAAAATAGGTTTTATTTGTTTATGTTTTTGTTTCAGCCACCTCCGCTGATCAATATATCTAACCACTACCAACTACCCACTCTAGCCACCACGGACCACTGCCGACCGCCACTCCAGTCATTGTCAACCACCCCTCCGACCATCACTCTAACCACTACCACGACCATATCATATCACCACTCTGACCTAGCCACTACTGACTGCAATTATGACCACCACTCTGACCACCGTCAACCACGATATCGACCACCAATTTACCTCTGTCAATCACCACTTCATCCATCTATGATCACAATCTGACCACCATCGACTATTACTTTGACCACCGCCAACCATCACTTCGACTACTTTAACATCCCAGACTGCTTTTCAGATTGTCGGCTGTTGGTTAAATTACATTGTCTCTTATAAATTGGACTGGAGATAGTAACATTTAGTATTTCTAAAATTACAAAACTATTATGTATTTGTTTTGAGTTTGGCCCGAGCACAAAAAATAGCAATTACTATGAGTTTGTTCGAGTTCGCAGAGTTGTTTTCTAAAATCCGTTGCTTGAACCGAATTACTATGAGTTGGTTTGAGTTAAGCCCAAAAAAAATGTATGAACCAAACATATCAATTTAGATTGGATTTTTGATTAGTTTGGATTTACTCCAATTACTGATCTTAGATGACTTTAATATTTTCCTTTTCTTATGGTATTTTGTTTTACTTGAGATTGCATCAATTATTTTTTCTGGAAGAAAAGATATTATATCAATTCTTATAAAACACTAAAGATGTCAATTTTGATCCATCCCAACAGGCTTGTCCAATTGCTTAGTATTTTGGGATGGGTTGGACTCAAAAATATAAGCCCAAAAAGATTCAAGCCATATTGGCCCAACCTAATTATGGGCCAACTTTCTTTTATGATTTTTTTGAACAATTTTTGTGTTTTCTTTTGTTTTTTTGGTCCAAGTGTTTTCTTTTGTTAAAATCTAGACTATGTGATCCACTGTTTTGGAATGGGCTAAAAAAATGTAGACCTGTAAATAACTGGACTGACCAAACCTAGCTCTATTTTTGACCTTTGACTCATTGGGCCGGACTGGACCGAACTGCCCAGTTTGACAGCTCAAGAAAACACCCAAATTCGAAGGCCATGACTTATCCCACATCCCTCCCTACTCACCCCACACCCCTTTACCCTATGAAAATACCAAAATAACCTTACCACTCAAAAACATTCCAACCATCTCCTACACACCCCACCCTAAACCCCAAACCTCCCATCTCTTCCACTCCTCTCCCTATCCACCATTTCTACATCATTACCCTTCTAATCACCTTCTCAACATTGGCAAACATCACTTTCTCAACATTACCCTTCTAATCTCATTTAATTGCTATATTTGACTTGTTTTTTTTTTCTTCCTGTAATCGCGCTTAGTTCGGTTGACCTCAACCGAATGGATTCAGTTATGCTCAACCGAACACGCAAAAAAAAAAATCATATTTTGGGGTATTTCCAATTCGGTTGACCTCAACCGAATATATTCGAGTTGACCTCAACTGAATCGCACATAAACACCTCATTTCATTAAGGGTAGTTTTGGAATATTTGGAGTTAGGGGGTGTAGGATGAGTAGGGAGGAATGTGGGAAAAACAAGGGTGAAATCGAATGCAGAGGCCTATGTGCTTATTCCAAGGGAATATTCCCCACTTTGAAACAACCTCAGTTGTGTTAATTAACACAACCCGGTGTATGTGTGTGAGATTTTGGTTTCGGTTCAAAGCAGTTTGTCACTATCAACATAAACTCCCTATTCCCTAACGAGGTGTAACGATGAGAGGAAACCCCGACATGCGAACATGTCGACGTGGCATCAGCTGTCATACTCTCATTGGCTCTCGCGTGTGAACGTGCGTGGCTAAAGAATCTGAACCAGAATATCGGGAGCGCTTTCGTATGTCCAGAATGAAGAAACTTTACTTGCCTGCGTAATGCGAATTGGCTTGGCTTTATAACAAAGGGAGCGGTATGCTGGGGCTATTAAATGTCGGCATGTTTTGAACATTTAATAGTAGTGGTATTTGCTCATGTCATGGTTTTTTGTACCATATATATATTTTTTGGTATCGGACTCTCGCGGGCGACCTACGCAGTGTCCCAACGCTGTCAACGAAGGACTAATCTGCGCTCGCTACTTGGGGCTCTTAATCATTTCGCTGACCAACACTCTATTTGACGTAGGCGGGAATCGAACCCGAGAGCAAACCGGATCGACCCCACCACGTCCCAGCAGGAGCCTGAACCACTGGGCTAGGAGTGTTGGTTTTTTGTACCATATATTTGACTACGTCTAAGTTCATTTAAGTTTTTCCATCTAATCCTCCACCTTTTCCTATTTTACGTTTCTCATTTTTAATTCTTTCCCATGTTTTGGAATTTCTTCAAAGGTCCTATTTGGCTACTGAATATACTAGCTTATAGCGAATAAATTCTTTATAAGTGTTTGGTACGGCTAAATTATAATATTAATATTTTTCATTTTTCATTAGCTTTTAGTGCTTTTGAGCTTATAAAATTTTATTTTTCTCTCATTTTTACCCTTATTATTTTAATTAAATTCTCCATTAAATGAATCATTCACATTTTTTAGCGTTAGCTACAACTATCCAATGGCAGATCTGCTGGCTGCGGTGGTGTTCTTCGTGATTCCAATGGTTCCTTCATCTTCGGTTTCGCTCAGCATCTGGATTCGTGTTGTGTCTTGGAAGCGAAACTTAAACGGATTTTCCATGGCGTTGAGATTGCTTGGAACAGAGGAGTGCGTAGCTTGGAAATGGAATCAGATTCAATTGAGGTAATTGAGTTAATTTTTGGTGGTGGTTCAATGGTGAGCTCCATCAGAGCGTTGGTTCACGAAATTTTGGAAATTGGTGGAGACGAATTGATGATCGTGTGGAGGAAAGTGAAGAGATGCTGCAATAATGTTGCTGATAAGTTAGCTAGATTCAGCCATAATTGTGATGACAATATTGTAATTTTTGAACTTGTGCCAGAGTTTTTAGTCTTTTCCATTACCTCTGATGGGGTTGGGCTGGTGTTAGCCTGTAATTTCGACAGGCTTCATTGAAAATGGTCAACAAAGCTTGATTTATATTTCGACAAAGACCAAAGTATTTCGAAGGAGAAAATAGTCATGTGCAGGGTAAATTCGACAAGCTTCCGGGGAAGCAAAAGCAAGAAAGAGGAAAATGGACACAAGCTTTCGACAGACAGAAAACAGAGCAGTTATGCGCTGAAGAACTAGCAGTTGGTCGAAAAGAGGAGCGGTTGCTATCATGTTTATAACTGTTTTAGGGCAGTTTCTGCTTAGTATAAATAGTAGTTTCTGAGAAGAAACAAGGGTCACAAAATTTCATATTGCAATTCTCACGCTCTAACTTCCGCATTCAAGAGAAAAACGAGTCAGAGAACAATGTATGATCTTGTGTACCATTCTCTTTCATTTTAATGCAATTTACCGCGCATGGTCGCTCCAGTACTGTGCTTCCCATGGACTCCTTCTTTTGACTTCGTTCTGAATCTCTCGTTCGTTTTTGTCGTAGTAGAAGATGGGGATTTGAGAGGGTGGTTCGGATGAGTGGGAAGAAGAGGAAGAGGAAGAGGAGGAGGAGCAAATGAAAGAGAAGAAGAAGAGGAGCGCATGAGAGAAGAGGAGTGACCATTTATGAACTTCCTCAAGTAAATTCAAGGGATTATGGGATAGCTTGGCTGAACACAACCCTAAGAACACCTGCAAGTGTGGTGGTTCAGATGCCTTGGTGGCCTACTTGAATCGCCAACACGTCTATGTGTTTCTTATGGGATTGAACGAGTCCTTTAGCAACGTGTGTGGTTAGATTCTGCTCACGGACCCTCTGCCTGATCTGGTAGAGGAAAACTTTCCTGAGAATCAATGGTATAAGGAGAGTGTTGACCCTCTTGCTGAACCTAAATCTCTTCCAACTGGTCCTGTGATCCCTGTAATCAATGTAACGAATGAAGAACGTTCTGATTGGGCCATTCCCTGGAGAAACACCTTGATTGTGAAGGTGCTGGGAAAGAAAGTTAACTTCAGATTAATTGAAAATAAGCTAAGAAAGGAATGGACTCAACATGGAAATATCAAAATCACTGACCTAACAGATGATTTTTACCTGGTTCATCTATCATCATTTGAAGACTACAAGCATGCCTTGTTTGAAGGCCCCTGGAGGATAGCAGACCACTACCTAGTGGTGCAAAGGTGGAGACCCCTTTTTTCTCATACAGCTACTATGTCTAAGAAGGTTGCAGTGTGGATTAGAATCCCCAAACTTCCTATTGAGTTTTGCAACAACATCTTTCTCACAAGACTTGGCTCAGCTTTGGGCACGATGCTAAAGATAGACAAACTAACTTCCTTGCACTCTAGGGGTAAATTTGCTAGGATATGTGTTGAACTTGATTTGGATAAACCACTGCCATCCCACTTTTACACATGTGGAGTGAAGCACCTTCTTGAATATGAAGGATTACATGCTATTTGTTTTAAGTGTGGCAAATATGGCCACAAGAAAGAGAATTGTCACGAAATGCTTGAGGTGGAAATCAAGACTACTGCTGATAGTAATATGGTTGGCCAGAAAGAAGACCAAGCTCAAGGTAATCCTATAGTGAAGACAGTTAACACTGAGCCCGGTGACTCAAACTTGATAAAGGATGTGGTCATGAATACTACTAAGGAAGGAGAAGAGGTAAACATCATTGATCTAGAGGACCAAAATATGGGTCCCTGGAACATTCCTAAGTACAATTTGAAGAAGAGAAATAGCAATAGAGGAAAGATAGCACCTCAGAACAGAAATGCAGCCACAAAACCTGTAGAGAATAGAATTGTGCATGAAGAAGAGAAAGGAAATCTGAGGAAGAATACCAATAATGAAGAGCCAATTGCTGAGGAACCTATTATTTTTGAGTTACCAAATGCTGTGCCTTCTAGCCCAGGTAGAAATAATGTGGGTGCTCCTAATCCCCATATCAAGCCCAAGATTAGGAATCCTCTTGGAGGAAAAAATCCCCAAGTCCAATCTAAAGGGAGAGGAATCTCCAAACCTGGCAAAGGAGTAAGCAAGAAAGACAGAAATGTGTTAGTCAAAGGAACCTTCAAGAATAAGAAAATTACAAAGATAATTACTGCAGAGACTAAGATGTCTATAGATAAGGAAAATATTCCCTCAACTAGCAAACAATATGACATGAAAGATAAAAAGAAAAAAGAAGAAGAATACATTCTAGATTACATGAGAGTTATGTACAAGACTCATGGGGAAAATCTGTTAAACAAGTTTCGAAGTGCTGAGCCTATCACGTCAGCATTGGGTCAAGTTGATGATAGAGATAAACTTAAAACAGAAGCTTTGAGAAATGTGGAGTGTGAAGACTCTATGCATAATACCAACTCTAGTGTTGGAGGAAATAATTACCATGAAGTTACCAAGAACTCTGGTGAGATTGGAGATGTTATAGCTCCTTTGAAGGACAATGAGGGGATAGTCCCACAAACCAACAATCTTGTTAAATGAATCTTGTTGTTTGGAATTGCTGTGGAACGGCTTGTAAGGGATTTGCTGGTCTTATAAAAGATATAAAGAGAGACTACTCTGCTTCTTTTATTGCTATAGTAGAAACTCATACTAGTGGTAATATGGCTAAGAGAATTGTGAAGAGAATTGGCTTTGAGAATCACTTCATTAAGGATGCTAGAGGTCAAGCTGGTGGGATTTGGCTTTTATGGGATTCCAACTCCTGGAATATTAGAGTGCTTCAAGACTCTAATCAGATGGTGCATGTGGAAGTTATGGTAAATAACAATAGATCCTGGTTCCTTACCATTGTTTATGGCAGTCCTCATTACTCACAGAGACAAGCTTTATGGGATGAAATCCATGATTTGCATGTTGATGTTAATGGTGATTGGATGTTGCTAGGGGACTTCAATGCTATTTTAAAGGATTGTGAAAGAGTTGGTCCTCCTATTACTAATTCTCACCCTGTGGAAGCTGGTTTTCAAAGAACAATTGATAACTGTGAGCTTGTTGACATGGGATTCAGTGGTGATCCCTTCACCTGGGCTAGGGGAAACACAAGGAAAAGGCTGGATAGAGCTCTCAGTAACATTGACTGGAGGCTAAGATTTCCTGAAGCTAGTATCAAGCATCTCCCTAAACTCAAGTTTGACCATGCACCTCTGTTACTTGATTTTGGTAATAATAGACTTCTGAACAGAAGGAGGAGACCCTTCAGGTTTGAGGCTATTTGGTTGACCCATCCAACCTTTGACAAATTGATTCAGGATAATTGGAGAGATGGAATGTCTAACATTCCAATCCAACTTAAAGAACTGCAAGGTATCTTAAGAGATTGGAACCAGGATGTTTTTGGCAATGTTTTTACTCAAAAGAAAGCCCTTCTTAAGAAGCTAAGGAACATTGACAAAAGATTGCAGGGGAACTGGAATGAGCATCTCCTTACGCTTCAGAAGAAGATTTGGTCTGATTATGAAGAAATTTTGGCTAAGGAAGAGGTGCTTTGGTATCAAAAATCCCGTGCTAAGTGGATAGAGTTTGGGGATAGAAATACTAAGTATTTCCATGGTGTAACAGCTATTAGAAGAAGGAGGAATCATATCTCCTCTCTTCAAAATAGTGTTGGTGAGTGGATTACTGAGCCTTTGGAGCTTGAGAGGATGGCTACAGAGTATTTCAAAGAGTTGTTTAGCTCTAGAGAACCTCTGGCCCCCTATGTTCTAGAAGATCATTTTCCTTCTTTAAATGATTCCCTTCTAGCTGACTTGAACAGAAACATTAGCAATGAAGAGATTTACAAGATGGTGAGAAACATAGGAGCTTACAAAGCTCCAAGACCTGATGGGTATCAAGCAATCTTCTTCCAGAAAGTGTGGCAAGTTGTTGGTGGTTCTTTTTGTAAGCTCATCCATGAGTGTTGGGCGAATCCGTGGAAGTTGAAAGAGATTAATTCCACTTTCCTAGCTCTGATACCTAAAGTGGAGCAGGTGATTAACATGAAACAATTCAGACCTATAGGATTGTGTAATGTGGTTTATAAGACTATTACAAAAATGATTGCTAGTAGGCTCAGGGAGGCCCTCCAGATTCTTATTTGGACCTGCTCAGGCATCCTTTATTCCTAGAAGACAAATTCATGATAATATCATTATTGCTCAAGAGATTTTTCACTCTATGAGGAGCAAAAATGGTAAGAAAGGGTGGATGGCCATCAAAATAGACCTTGAAAAGGCCTATGACAGACTTAGGTGGGAATTTGTCAGAGATACTTTAGAAGATATACAGCTGCCTCATCATCTTATCAATTTAATATGGCATTGCATCTCAACTCCTACTATGAATGTACTCTGGAATGGTGAGGTTCTGGAAGAATTCACTCCTAATAGAGGCATAAGACAAGGAGATCCCATATCTCCTTATCTTTTTGTTTTATGTATTGAAAGGCTTTTTCAAGTGATTGAGCAAGAAGTTGGAGATAATAATTGGAAAGCAATTCAAATCTCTAGAGGGGGCCCTAAAATATCTCATCTTGCTTTTGCAGATGACTTAATTCTTTTTGCTGAAGCTGATACTGAACAAGCTGAGCTCATCCATCAAACTCTCATAAATTTCTGTATGAGTTCAGGTCAGAAAGTGAGCCAAGAAAAAACTAGGATATTTTTCTCTAAAAATGTTCCTAGACTGCTTAGAAATGATATTTGCAATGTTTTGGGGTATAATTCTACAGAAGATCTTGGCAAGTATTTGGGCATTCCTATTTTCCATAAAAGAGTAGGGCATAATACTTTCCAATTTGTTATTGATAAAGTTAAACAAAGGTTAAGCAATTGGAAGGCCAGAACTCTTTCCTTTGCTGGAAGAGTTACCTTAGCCAAATCTGTTGTTCAAGCAATGCCTATTTATGTTATGCAATCCACTGTTCTCCCTAGAAGTATTTGTGATGATATAGATAAGCTTTGCAGAAGCTTTATCTGGGGTGATGAAGATCAGCAGAGAAAGGTTCATTTGCTGAGCTGGGACAAACTGTGTCAACCTAAGAAGAATGGAGGATTGGGCCTTAGATCTACTAGGATTGCAAATTCTACTTTCCTAATGAAAGCCATTTGGAATTTCTGTACTAAACCAGATAACCTTTGGTGTACTATTATCAGAAGCAAGTACAAATGTGGCTGGAAAGAGTTCCCTACTATTGATAAAAATAGGAAGGGATCTAATTTTTGGAATGGGATTGCTAGTTCTTGGGAAACCTTCAGAACGAATCTTTGTTGGAATGTGGGAGATGGTGAATCTATTAGATTCTGGAAAGACAATTGGTTAACTAGAGGTGATACTCTTCACAAGCTCTGTACCAATGACATCAATGAGGAATGGCTTGATCTTCCTATAAGCCACTATGTCAACATTAATGGTGAGTGGAAAATCAATCTTATTGAGCCTTATATTCCCACTAGCCTAACTCAGGAAATTGTCAACATGATAACTCCTAATATTCACAATCAGAATGATTCCTTTTCTTGGGGGGGATCACCTGATGGTTGTTTTAATACTAAAGCAGTCTATGCCTCTCTTCATGGTGATCTAGGAAATACAAACGCCACAATTTTTCAAGCAATTTGGAAATGGAAAGGTACTGAACGTATACGTACCTTATTGTGGAAATTGGGGCATGGAACTTTGTTAACTAATCTGGAAAGACAAAGAAGAAGAATGACAACTTCCAGTGCCTGTCCTAACTGTAATCTTCACGAAGAATCTCTTTTCCACTGCTTCAGGGATTGCAGGAAGAGCTTGAGTATTTGGCTCAGTCTCGGGGTGAGAAACAAACAGAAATTTTTCAATGATCAAAATTGGCATAATTGGATTGAAGATAACTTAAAGCATTATGCGAACAGATCTGAAGATAATTACTGGGAAATTACCTTTGGAGTGGTGCTTGACACGATTTGGCGAAATCGTAATGAATGGGTATTCTCTCAAAAGCCTTCCCCTGTTCAAGCTTCCATTATCACAATTCATAAACAGGTTGAGTGGCTTGTTGCTTGTATCAATAAGAAGAGCCTTCTTGGTCCTAGCTCCGGCCTGTTGATGGAAGAGGAGATGGAGCGTTGGAATCCTCCTCCGGAAGGTAGCTGGAAGCTTAATTGCGATGGATCGGTGTCGAACAGTGGTCGATCTGCAGGTTGCGGGGGTGTTCTTAGAGACCACAGGGGAAACTTTGTCTTTGCTTTCATCCACCGTTTGGATCGTTGTACGGCTCTGGAAGCTGAACTTTGGGGTTTATTCTATGGTTTGAAGATGGCTTGTAACAGAGGGTACAAGAAGATTGTAATTGAAACTGATTCCTTGGAGGCTTTTGATCTGATAGTGAAGGAGGAGAGTGGTTTCAACTCAAATTCGCAGCTGGTTCAGAGAATTGAGGGAATTGGGAGTGGTAGCAATGTTGAAGTCGCGTGGAAGAAAATTCAGCGTGAATTCAACTGTGTGGCGGATTTGTTGGCTAAGAGAGTTAATGTAGTGAGGGATATGTTTGTAATTTTTGAGGACATTCCGGACTTTTTAGTCCTTCCGCTTTGTGCTGATATGGGTGGGTCTTCTGGCCCATCTAATTTGATTTAATTTTGCTTGGCCCGTTGGGCCTATTTCTCAGCAAAAAAAAAAAGCACAGCAGGACTCAACGAAGGACAATCTAGTCAATTCATTAGTAGTAGAAAAACTGTTGAACCTACCACGGAGTGTTCTGGTGCAGGTCACTACAGAACACACAAGAAATAAAAAACAATCCAGTAAAAAATCTTCCTTCCTCCTCTTAAATCTAATAACAACACTGTCACAGCATTTTCAATCTAGTCATCCAACATGTTAACCAACCCAACGATTCCCATTCCAAATCCATAAACAGTAAGCAACAAAAAACCTTTTTAAAAAACGATGCAACTATGTGGATCAAAAAGTCCAGAATCAAATTAAAGTCGAACTCCAACAACCAATTCACTCATCTCCAATGACAAAGCCACTTCTCAACCTCAACCTCAGCCTCAACCTCAACCTCAAAATCTTTCTTCTCTTAACCTTAACCTTAACTCAAATTCCCAATTCAATTTCCCAACAAGAGAAAGAACCATTTATTGGTGTAAACATAGGCACAGACATTACAAATCTAATATCACCACCACAACTCATATCCTTCCTTCAACAACAAAAAATCACACACATCCGTCTCTACGATACCAACACTGAAATCCTCAAAGCCTTATCAAACACAAGTATCCACGTCATCATTGGTGTACCAAATAACCAACTCATCGCAATTGGTTCTTCTAATTCCACCGCTACTTCTTGGATCCATAAATACGTCGTGGCTTTTTACCCTAATACCCTCATCACCGGAATCTCCGTCGGCGATGAAGTTCTCACCACCGTACCTTCCTCCGCTCGTCTCCTCCTCCCTGCTCTTTATTCCCTTCACGCCGCACTCGTTTCTTCCAAACTTGACACCAAAATTACCATTTCTACCCCTCACTCTGCTTCAATTATAATTGACCCTTTTCCACCTTCTCAAGCTTTTTTCAACCAAACCCTAGCTTCTCTTCTTCTTCCTATTCTTCAATTTCATTCAGAAACTAATTCTCCTTTCATGCTCAATCTTTACCCTTACTACGTTTTCATGCAGAACAAAGGAATTGTTCCTCTTGATAGTTCATTGTTCAAACCTTTAGCAAAGGAAATGGTGGACCCTAACACACTTCTTCATTACACCAACGTTTTCGACGCCATGATCGATTCCGCTTATTTCTCAATGAAGAATCTTAACATTACTGATGTTGTTGTTCTTGTTACAGAAACTGGTTGGCCTTCAAAAGGTGATTCAAAAGAACCTTACGCAACGCGTGAAAACGCGAATACGTATAATTCTAATTTGATAAAGCATGTTCTTGATAGAAGTGGAACACCATTGCATCCTGAAATTACTTCAAGTGTTTATATTTATGAATTGTTCAATGAGGATTTGAGGTCACCACCGATTTCTGAAGCGAATTGGGGTTTATTTTATGGGAATACGACGCCGGTTTATTTGCTTCGTGTGTCTGGAATTGGAACATTTTTGGCTAATGATAGTGTGAATCAGACTTATTGTGTTGCTATGGATGATGTTGATTTGAAGAGTTTGCAAGCTGCTTTGGATTGGACTTGTGGACCTGGAAGAGCTAATTGTTCTGAGATTCAACCTGGGGAGAGTTGTTATAGGCCTAATAATGTTATTAATCATGCTTCTTATGCTTTTAATAGCTATTATCAAGATCATTATAAGTCTCCTGGGTCTTGTGATTTCAAAGGTGCTGCTATGATCACAACCAGTGACCCTAGTAAGTTTATTTATGTATCACATTTTAGTCTTCTTTGGTCAATTCAGAGTTTACCATCTGGATCCTCTTCTGAAGGAGAGGATCCAGAGTGATTTGATTTGTTGCTGCCGCTGCAAAACTGTTAGATGTAATACTCCAATCGATGGAGAGGAATCTAACAGCTTTGCAACGACTGCATTATTTGAATCATCATATATTTGAATTTTCATGTGATGATTATGTGTTTAAAATTCTTGTTTTATTTTTTATTTGATTGTGTTATTATGATACTAAAGGAGATTTGACATTGTAAGATAAAGAAAAAGGTTTGTGCAAGGGGAAAGGCAAATTATTTATGAAGTTGAATGCATGTGTAACTGTGTGTCACTCACATGGTGCAATGCAAAGGCACTTTGACTTGGTATTACTTTAATTTAAAAAACTGAAATTTGAAATAAAAAAGAGGGAAGGGGGTGAAGATCAAGGTGCCTTGTACCCTGACAATTGCAAAGATTCTGTTTCATGTTTCTGGTTTACCTTCATATAGTGCTCACTAGAATTTTTGAACATGATTTTTACATTTTTCTTGCTTTCAAACCCATGTATGTCAAACTATAGAAGCACACTTTTTCTCTACTTAGATATTATATTTGTTAAAAAACAGGCCCACATTTTTGTGTCTTTCTCTTTGCAGGTCACGGAAGCTGTATATTTCCTGGAAGGTAAGATATAATAATGCCTGCTTAGTTGTCCTGTTGGTTCTTTCCTATTTTTTTTCCTGTATAATAGACCCATAATGGATTTGATACTTCTTTGGATTTTGCCATAGTAGGAGATTTATAGCACTAGGTTGTCTTTTTATTCCCCTAGAAGTTAGGCCTTTATGGTTCTCCAAACTTGAATACTTCTACTTTTGATTTTTAATTTAATAACAACTTGATTCTTTACCTAATTGTGTTTTATTATTCCTTGTGATGCAGTAAGAAATTAAGCAACGAGACAAAACAAGTGGTGAACTCTACTCAAACAAGCAGTGCAGGGGAGAAATTGAGGCTCAGAATCTTTAGCACCATAAAAATAAGTGAAATCCATAATTTGCCCTTTTACTTAGTTGCTGCTTTGCCGACTTTGTTGTTATTCATTTTGTGAGGTGCAAATAATTTCTATTTGGGGAGGATGGTGACTTTGGGGAGATATTTAGGATTGATTATTTTTACAATTCTTTTGACAAAAGGATAAGATAAAAGGAGTTTTGGATGAACTTAGTGCTTAAGGTAGTTTCTTTCTTTTAAGAAAGCAGGGAGTAGAATTTTAACATGGGGGAGGGAGGGGGGTTTCTTGTAATTATTTAAATATATGTATCCTTTGAAATGATAATTGTTAATTTATGTGGTATATGAACATAATAACAATGGATGTCTATTCCCATGATAATAAAGATATCGATATTTTGACATAGTGGGCTATGATTTTTACTCCCAACCTTGCTTTTTTCTTTACCTTTTGTTTTCCACCTTATATTTTTTAGCAAGTTAGGAATCAGAGGAAATGGCATATGAGCAACAAAAAAGCATGCTTTAAAGAGAGTAAATCTCTTCAGATTTTTTGGTGAGCTCTCTTTAAATTTCATGTTGACATCAAGATGTAGAATGTCAGATGCAACTTTATTATTAATAGAAACTAACCACCTAACTAGCCCCTAATACACTAACAAACTAACCGAATTTATTTACTCCTAATAGCCCTCTCACAAACTCAGGATTGGGACATTACCCTCTCACAAACTCAGGATTGGGACATTAACCAACCTAACCTGGCTTTGGACCACAAAATGAAATGCCTTATTCTTTTCCCAAAAGTATACCACGAACAAACATTTGGAAATTCAAACCAAATACAGGAATTAAATGGACTGAAAAACAATGCTTATTGTTAAGTGGCCCAACGGGAAAAGGGTGTCCCATGATGATGACAATTGGAAATCTGAAGATGCAAATATGCAATATGAGTAAATTTGTTTTGGTCAACAGTCTAAGTAGAATTTTTTTGGTCAACTAATACTTAGTTGAAAAAAAGCTGACCCTAAAGCCCAGGAAATTACAAACATGTCCCAATTAGCCCAAAGAAGGATTAGCAAGCCCAATGAATAACGATTAGTAAAACCTTACTTGCTCCTGCACTATCAATACAACACCATCGTTTCGTGTTACCTGGGTGGGTCGAGATGGGAACCACTGTGCTCATCTTCTTGGAGAGCTTCATCGGAATCACCAGCTTCTTTCTGGGTGGCTCCATCACAGTGGCAGACCCAGGACCCTGAGTCAGGGGTGCAATTTTTTTTGAACACACATCACTAAAAATATAATAAAAATGATACTTTAACAGGTTCCCTACTTATGTTTCACTAGACCAACACAAATTAAATAGCACTAACAAGTTTCTAAATACAAATTAAATAGCACTAAAAGAATCAACATATTCACAAAAAACATAACAGATTCAAATTAATTTGACTAACATAATCAAAATAAATTAAATAGCACTAACACAAAATACAAATTAATTAAATAGTACTAACAAAATTACCAATTAAATAGCATCAACAAAATCAAAATAAAGATAATAAGAACAAGAACCGATTCAAGGAGAGATAATTTTTTTTTTAAATAAAATATGTGAGAGTGTTGTGTATCAAAGTGGTGCAAAACTAGTAATTTTGGGGGAAAATTAGGAATTTGGGTTCAAAAGACATTTTTCAGGGGGTGCAAAAACATTTTTTCCTAAGGTTCCGGTGCTAATTTGATTTCTCCAAGGGGCTCAGGTGAATCCCCTGGAGTACATGTAGGTCCGCCTCTGCTCCATCATCCTCCGGCATCGCTCCGTGTGGCCCTTGCAAATGATCGATTTCGTGTGCCGAATCACCAGAGTAGATGAGTTTGTTGACTGGTTTGTGTGGTTATGGTGGAGTTTGATTGAATTGAAGCCATGGTAGCTGAGGTGGTTGGAGAATTGAAGAGACTCAATTATTGTAGTACTTTTTTTTTTGTCAAATTAGGGTTTTTCTGTTTGAATATGTTTTGTGGCTGTTTTGGGATATGCTATTCCTATGTAAGTTTCACGCGTGGATCGGGCTATTGGGGTGGTCCGGGTTCAAAGTTCTGACCCGGCTTGTGGGCTCAACTTTGAATAAGGGTCACCTTTATGTGTGTATTTGGTTTGGGCCTTGCCCAATTATTGAAAATCAAATATATATAGTTGACCATTGACCAAAAAAATATATAGTTGACCAAAAAAAACACCATCGTTCATATAGTATCTAACCATCATTTCACCCACACCATTAACTTGGCTTATTGCTACTGTTTGTCAAAAAGAATGTGTATTGCTACTAATCAAAATTAATAATACAATCAAAAACTTGGAAATAATCTCATAAAACGAGATAAACAAATTTCTGAAACGATTATCATGGATTAAAGTAGGCTATGATGGATTATTCTATCCATTTCCCCTATTCTAATAGGCTCTTGAATTGAATTGTTTGGTTCCCCCGCCAAGACTTGGAGATTCATAAGAGGAGGATGCATAATAGGCTCTTGAATTGAATTGTTTGGTTCCCCTATTTTCCCTTTGAATTGAATTGTTTGGTTCCCCCGCCAAGACTTGGGATTATTCTATCCATTGTTGCATTCCTAGATTGTTGTGGCAATTCCTTAAAGGGAAAATAACTTTGCATTGATGAGGTTGAAGCTGCAAGTAACACAAAGTCATTGATAACTGCCACGCCAACAATCTAGAGAGCCCATTTTCGTCTCCTCCAAAATGGAAGCAGATGCATAGCAAAGAGCTAATAGAACAGGCAAATGAGGCTATGAAAATTCTCAAGAAGAATCATTTTTCCGGTGACATGCATGAAATGAGGCTATGAAAATTCTCAAGAAGAATCATTTTCGAACTGGTGCCATATTTCATAGTGTGTTCTATATTTTGATGATGATCTCCATCTAGCTGGTGAAGGTGAAATGACCACTCTAGTTTTTTTTGCTGCGTATTACGCTAGCAATGAAAATGGAATCTGCAGTAATTAAAAGTATTTGCGGTGAGCGTGGATCGAACACGCGACCTTCAGATCTTCAGTCTGACGCTCTCCCAACTGAGCTATCCCCGCATCTGTTAATCTTCCGCAACCTGTTATTTTTATTTAATTAAGTATCTCTTTTACTTTTTTTGTGGAAAGCATACGAGTATTTGAATTCCAGCCTTCCAGCTATTCGTTATATTTTTAATTAATTTTCATTTTTGCTTTTGAGTCAAATAAAAATGCTCTCATTTCTGCTTAATTTATAGACTAATAATGGCCCATATGTCACGTCAAATAAAATGGAAAAACTTATGTCTAGTTTTTTTAATGTCCTATATGTCCTATCTACGCTAAAAATACACCATAACTATAGTCATGGTGAATTCAAATGAGGACCTCACAGTTGCGTGTGTGAATTTCAAGTGACATTTGTCTCTTTATTTATAAACCAAAAAAATCACCAAAGTTGTTACCAAATGCTTACTACTGAATTCTCAAGGAGTATATCGAGGAGGTTGGACTTGGATCCCCTCCTTCCCCACGTCTCTCCATCACTAAAAGTAAGCGTGAATGGAGAGAGAAGAAGATTAATAAATAAGGAAATAATGAAAATAGAGAGATAGAGACCATGGAGGAAGATGGAGGGATATGCAGATGGAGAGGATCCACATTCGTGTATCGTGTAAATTGATGGGTACAACGAGTACCCATGATACTAAAACTTTATTGATAGATAAATATCCCAATTTTTTGAGATTAACTTCCATTTTTAAAACTATAACTAAATATTCCAATTACAAATGAAATGAAGTTTACTTCAAGTTGTTCAACAAGATATAATGATATTAAGAGTTAACCCAAAATTTAGCAAATCGTGAAATTTGAAACTGAGTTTGTACTAGCTTTAATGTTTGAGTTTTTATTCACCGTTTGGGGTGATTGCGAGTTTTTGATTTTTGGTTTTAAAAGTCAATTTAAAAATCAAAACATGTTCGGATAAAATGAGGTTGAGTTGACTTTTATCTTAATTTCAAAACAGTTTTCCATCAAACCTCAAAACCAAAAAAATAGGTTTTATTTGTTTATGTTTTTGTTTCAGCCACCTCCGCTGATCAATATATCTAACCACTACCAACTACCCACTCTAGCCACCACGGACCACTGCCGACCGCCACTCCAGTCATTGTCAACCACCCCTCCGACCATCACTCTAACCACTACCACGACCATATCATATCACCACTCTGACCTAGCCACTACTGACTGCAATTATGACCACCACTCTGACCACCGTCAACCACGATATCGACCACCAATTTACCTCTGTCAATCACCACTTCATCCATCTATGATCACAATCTGACCACCATCGACTATTACTTTGACCACCGCCAACCATCACTTCGACTACTTTAACATCCCAGACTGCTTTTCAGATTGTCGGCTGTTGGTTAAATTACATTGTCTCTTATAAATTGGACTGGAGATAGTAACATTTAGTATTTCTAAAATTACAAAACTATTATGTATTTGTTTTGAGTTTGGCCCGAGCACAAAAAATAGCAATTACTATGAGTTTGTTCGAGTTCGCAGAGTTGTTTTCTAAAATCCGTTGCTTGAACCGAATTACTATGAGTTGGTTTGAGTTAAGCCCAAAAAAAATGTATGAACCAAACATATCAATTTAGATTGGATTTTTGATTAGTTTGGATTTACTCCAATTACTGATCTTAGATGACTTTAATATTTTCCTTTTCTTATGGTATTTTGTTTTACTTGAGATTGCATCAATTATTTTTTCTGGAAGAAAAGATATTATATCAATTCTTATAAAACACTAAAGATGTCAATTTTGATCCATCCCAACAGGCTTGTCCAATTGCTTAGTATTTTGGGATGGGTTGGACTCAAAAATATAAGCCCAAAAAGATTCAAGCCATATTGGCCCAACCTAATTATGGGCCAACTTTCTTTTATGATTTTTTTGAACAATTTTTGTGTTTTCTTTTGTTTTTTTGGTCCAAGTGTTTTCTTTTGTTAAAATCTAGACTATGTGATCCACTGTTTTGGAATGGGCTAAAAAAATGTAGACCTGTAAATAACTGGACTGACCAAACCTAGCTCTATTTTTGACCTTTGACTCATTGGGCCGGACTGGACCGAACTGCCCAGTTTGACAGCTCAAGAAAACACCCAAATTCGAAGGCCATGACTTATCCCACATCCCTCCCTACTCACCCCACACCCCTTTACCCTATGAAAATACCAAAATAACCTTACCACTCAAAAACATTCCAACCATCTCCTACACACCCCACCCTAAACCCCAAACCTCCCATCTCTTCCACTCCTCTCCCTATCCACCATTTCTACATCATTACCCTTCTAATCACCTTCTCAACATTGGCAAACATCACTTTCTCAACATTACCCTTCTAATCTCATTTAATTGCTATATTTGACTTGTTTTTTTTTTCTTCCTGTAATCGCGCTTAGTTCGGTTGACCTCAACCGAATGGATTCAGTTATGCTCAACCGAACACGCAAAAAAAAAAATCATATTTTGGGGTATTTCCAATTCGGTTGACCTCAACCGAATATATTCGAGTTGACCTCAACTGAATCGCACATAAACACCTCATTTCATTAAGGGTAGTTTTGGAATATTTGGAGTTAGGGGGTGTAGGATGAGTAGGGAGGAATGTGGGAAAAACAAGGGTGAAATCGAATGCAGAGGCCTATGTGCTTATTCCAAGGGAATATTCCCCACTTTGAAACAACCTCAGTTGTGTTAATTAACACAACCCGGTGTATGTGTGTGAGATTTTGGTTTCGGTTCAAAGCAGTTTGTCACTATCAACATAAACTCCCTATTCCCTAACGAGGTGTAACGATGAGAGGAAACCCCGACATGCGAACATGTCGACGTGGCATCAGCTGTCATACTCTCATTGGCTCTCGCGTGTGAACGTGCGTGGCTAAAGAATCTGAACCAGAATATCGGGAGCGCTTTCGTATGTCCAGAATGAAGAAACTTTACTTGCCTGCGTAATGCGAATTGGCTTGGCTTTATAACAAAGGGAGCGGTATGCTGGGGCTATTAAATGTCGGCATGTTTTGAACATTTAATAGTAGTGGTATTTGCTCATGTCATGGTTTTTTGTACCATATATATATTTTTTGGTATCGGACTCTCGCGGGCGACCTACGCAGTGTCCCAACGCTGTCAACGAAGGACTAATCTGCGCTCGCTACTTGGGGCTCTTAATCATTTCGCTGACCAACACTCTATTTGACGTAGGCGGGAATCGAACCCGAGAGCAAACCGGATCGACCCCACCACGTCCCAGCAGGAGCCTGAACCACTGGGCTAGGAGTGTTGGTTTTTTGTACCATATATTTGACTACGTCTAAGTTCATTTAAGTTTTTCCATCTAATCCTCCACCTTTTCCTATTTTACGTTTCTCATTTTTAATTCTTTCCCATGTTTTGGAATTTCTTCAAAGGTCCTATTTGGCTACTGAATATACTAGCTTATAGCGAATAAATTCTTTATAAGTGTTTGGTACGGCTAAATTATAATATTAATATTTTTCATTTTTCATTAGCTTTTAGTGCTTTTGAGCTTATAAAATTTTATTTTTCTCTCATTTTTACCCTTATTATTTTAATTAAATTCTCCATTAAATGAATCATTCACATTTTTTAGCGTTAGCTACAACTATCCAATGGCAGATCTGCTGGCTGCGGTGGTGTTCTTCGTGATTCCAATGGTTCCTTCATCTTCGGTTTCGCTCAGCATCTGGATTCGTGTTGTGTCTTGGAAGCGAAACTTAAACGGATTTTCCATGGCGTTGAGATTGCTTGGAACAGAGGAGTGCGTAGCTTGGAAATGGAATCAGATTCAATTGAGGTAATTGAGTTAATTTTTGGTGGTGGTTCAATGGTGAGCTCCATCAGAGCGTTGGTTCACGAAATTTTGGAAATTGGTGGAGACGAATTGATGATCGTGTGGAGGAAAGTGAAGAGATGCTGCAATAATGTTGCTGATAAGTTAGCTAGATTCAGCCATAATTGTGATGACAATATTGTAATTTTTGAACTTGTGCCAGAGTTTTTAGTCTTTTCCATTACCTCTGATGGGGTTGGGCTGGTGTTAGCCTGTAATTTCGACAGGCTTCATTGAAAATGGTCAACAAAGCTTGATTTATATTTCGACAAAGACCAAAGTATTTCGAAGGAGAAAATAGTCATGTGCAGGGTAAATTCGACAAGCTTCCGGGGAAGCAAAAGCAAGAAAGAGGAAAATGGACACAAGCTTTCGACAGACAGAAAACAGAGCAGTTATGCGCTGAAGAACTAGCAGTTGGTCGAAAAGAGGAGCGGTTGCTATCATGTTTATAACTGTTTTAGGGCAGTTTCTGCTTAGTATAAATAGTAGTTTCTGAGAAGAAACAAGGGTCACAAAATTTCATATTGCAATTCTCACGCTCTAACTTCCGCATTCAAGAGAAAAACGAGTCAGAGAACAATGTATGATCTTGTGTACCATTCTCTTTCATTTTAATGCAATTTACTTCTGTTTTCTCTTTACCTTTATGTGTTTTACAATTCAAGTCCTTCTTCCCTGAAATATCTTGATTGCTTCGCGCGTAAGGAATCAATTATTTCTTCTTCTTTTCTGTTTAAAACGCATAACACTGAAGAACATAACATCAAACTAAAAACTCTAAACACAAATGGTCTTAGGATTCACTGGTTGATCCTGCAAGTTAACCAAATTGGAGACCAGCGGTGTTTACCAAAATCCACGGTAAACAGCTGGGTGTTGCTGTAACCCGATATCCTTTCTGTTTCTCTGGGCCTTTGGCCCTTATTGTCATAAAAAAACAACTATCCATTTATGCAATTTTATATTTATAAGATAGTTTAACCGCTAATATTACCAACTAGTTTAAATCAATCCACTAATTTATCTGCTATCAGTTTCCATTATTCACTAGCTTATCTGCTATCCACCAGCTTATCCACGATTTTTTACCAAACAAAGTCAAAGTACTTTTTTTTGAAAGGCAAAGATAATGTATGATATATAATAATAGCTGAGTTCGTGGGGTACTCAACCCATATACAAGAGGAAGTCCGCATTAAAGTGGAATAAACAAACAGAAATAACTACCTCCTAGAAATATAATCAATAGGGTCTACGAACCACTCATAGAATATGCAGGAAGGAGAAGAGCCCATAGCTTAAACAAAGTAAAAGTACTGTCTAGTTCAAAATATAAGAAACAAACTCATACATCACACATACCATTGATGGCATGAAATCAACTATTCTCATTTAATAAGGCTAAAAGTTTAACTTCTTTCAAAAAATTCTTTTCATGGAGTAGTGTTAAATCTCTTGAGGGAGAGCTTTGTTGTAACACCCCCCTTTTACTATTACAATTAAATAGACAATTATCAGAGTCACCTCGAAGGGCGCTACATTTTTCACCATTTTAAAAAAAAGAAAATCTCCAAAATAATTTATATAAAAGAAATCACCAAGCAGCGGAAATATTAACCAGTTTAAACATCTCCAGAATTAACAATTAAAGACATCTCCAAAATAAATTAAAACAATTTCCAATAACTAAAATAATAGTTCAAAACGATAACTAACGACTCCCCGGTGCTACATATCAGAGCTGACACAGACCCAAACGAGAGAGGAAGCAAAACCTAGCAATTCCTCCACGAGCACTAGCGATCACCTGCAGCGTTGCCGCATGAGAGCAACATTCCAAGCAGAAGGGGTGAGTCTAACAGAGATAATAAGCAGATGATAAAAATATGCTAGCATCAGGTAACTACAGCAACACAATACAATTACACCATATCACAGCACCAGATACCAAAGGAAAAATCCATTTGACAGTGAACCACCAAAATTATAACATTCATAAACAATGGGATGATATGCAACAACACGAACAATTCAACAAAGCCCTAGACTACCCACACATAATTATCATCAACCCATTATCAAGGTTAAGCCCACCCTTACCTCGAATAACGTAAGCTCCGGAACACGACGAACGAGACACGAACAAAACCACAGCAACACGAACGATCTCCTTTTGAAATTCTTCGCGAAACCCTCCTCTTCTCTCCCTCTTTGCGCCGCGTGCTCTCTCTCTCACTCTCACTTTCGTTTTTCTTTTGCTTGCTGCGAATGAGGGTTTGGCTTAAACCCCCAGGGTTTAAGTTGAGGGCTCAGTAAACACTGGGCTCTCTACGTCACCACCTCCTTTACTCGTTTCACCTCCTACGCATATAAAATATTAACCTTTTAATTTATCTATATCCCGCCTCCAAATTATTTTAATAATTCAATCAACTATTTTAATTAAATTATTTCCGGGGTGTTACAACCCTCCCCCACTTAGAATCTTTCGTCCTCGAAAACATACCTGATTCAAACAGCTCCGGATAGGACTCTCGCATCTTGCTCTCCAACTCCCATGTCATGCTTTCACCAGCAGCTCCTAACCAGACCACTTTCACCAGGTTTATCTCTTTGCCACGTAAAGTCTTCACTTCACGATCTTCAATTCGCACAGGCATTATCTCCACAGTGAGATTATCCCGCACATGCACATCATCCATCGGAATCACATGGGACGGATCCGAAATATACTTCCGAAGTTGCGACACATGAAATACATCGTGCAAATTCGAAAGATTAGGCGGCAAGGCCACCCTATAAGCAACATTACCAATTCTCTCAGTGATCTGATACGATCCAATGAAACGAGGAGTCAACTTCTTTGTCTTCAATGCACGCCCAACACCAGCCATAGGCGTGACTCTCAAAAACACATGATCACCAGCTTGGAATTCTAAATCCTTCCTTCTCTTATCATGATAGCTCTTCTGTCTACTCTGCGACGCTTTCATTTTCTCACGGATCAATTTCACCTTTTCAGTAGTCTCTCGAACAACCTCGGGTCCAAGAACAATACTCTCCCCAGATTCATGCCAACACAACGGAGTCCTACATCTCCGACCATACAATGCCTCGAACGGTGCCATCCCGATGCTAGAATGGTAACTATTGTTGTAAGTAAACTCGATCAACGGAAGGTGAGTATCCCACGCACCTCCCTGCTCAAGAACACAAGATCTCAACAAGTCTTCCAACGACTGAATGGTCCTCTCTGTCTGTCCATCAGTTTGAGGATGATAAGCTGAACTCAACCTCAATTTAGAACCCAACGCTTCTTGCAAACTCTTCCAGAAATCAGAAGTGAACCTAGGATCTCTGTCAGACACAATGCACAAAGGAACACCATGCAACTTCACAATCACCTGAATATAAATCTCTGCCAATCTCGACACCGGATACGTGATATTGATAGGAATAAAATGAGCAGACTTCGTCAATCTATCCACAATCACCCAAATCGAATCGTGCCCCCTCACAGTATTAGGTAACCCTATCACGAAATCCATAGAAATACTATCCCACTTCCATTCCGGAATCTCCAACGGTTGCATCAACCCAGCAGGCTTCTGATGCTCAACCTTCGATTTCTGACAAGTCAAGCAGGAATACACAAACTGCGCCACGTCACGCTTCATACCAGGCCACCAAAACATCTTCTTCAGATCCTGATACATCTTTGTAGCTCCCGGATGGATACTCAACTTACTCCTATGACCTTCTTCTAAAATTGCTCTTTTCATCTCCTCATCATCAGGAATGCAGATTCTCCCACGGTACTTCAATACATTCTGCGCATCCAACTCAAAGTCTTTATTCTCGGATTGATAAATCCCAACCATCAGGTCAACTAATTTAACATCTAACTTCTGAGCTTCTCGAATGCTAGCCATGAATTCATTATCAATCTTCAACATCCCCAATCTGACACTCTGAGGCGTCACTTCACAAACCAAACTCATATCCCTGAACTGCTCAATTAATTCGAGTTCTCTAACCATCATTGCTGACATATGCAACGTCTTTCGACTTAAAGCGTCAGCTACCACATTAGCCTTTCCCGGATGATAGTTCAAGCTAAAGTCATAGTCTTTCAGCAACTCCAACCATCTGCGCTGTCTCATATTCAACTCTTTCTGATCAAACAGATACTGCAAACCCTTATGATCACTGAACACCTCAAACCTCGAACCATACAGATAATGTCTCCAAATTTTCAACGCGAACACAACTGCAGCAAGTTCTAAATCATGGGTAGGGTAGTTCTTCTCATGAGTCCTCAACTGTCTCGACGCATAGGCAACTACCTTACCATTCTGCATAAGCACACCTCCCAACCCCATCTTGGAAGCATCACAATACACCACAAACGACTCTTCCGGATTAGGCAACGTCAGAACAGGAGACGTCGTCAACCTCTTCTTCAATTCTTTGAAGCTCTCTTCACAACAGTCATCCCAGATGAAAGCTTTACCCTTGCAAGTCAACTGAGTCAACGGAAGTGCCAACTTCGAAAATCCTTCTATAAACCTCCTATAGTAACCTGCCAGACCCAGAAAACTTCTAATCTCAGTAACTGACTTCGGAGACTCCCATTGTAACACGGCATCAACCTTAGACGGATCCACGGCAATTCCATTCCCCGAAATAACATGACCCAGAAAGCTAACCTCTTTCAACCAAAACTCACACTTAGACAGCTTCGCATATAATTTCCTGTCCCTCAGAATTTCCAATACCAATCTCAGATGTTCTGCA
This sequence comes from Astragalus glycyphyllos, assembly GCA_963573325.1. Lineage (NCBI taxonomy): Eukaryota > Viridiplantae > Streptophyta > Magnoliopsida > Fabales > Fabaceae > Astragalus > Astragalus glycyphyllos. The sequence continues at coordinate 9,304,785 of OY754311.1, forward strand.
TGCTCCTCTTCTGACTTAGAATAAATTAGGATGTCGTCAATGAATACCACCACAAACCGATCCAGATACTCACGAAAGATACGATTCATGTACTCCATGAACACTCCCGGCGCATTAGTCACACCGAAAGGCATCACGGAATACTCATAATGCCCATAACGGGTTCTGAAAGCTGTCTTCTGAATGTCTTCGTCTTTCACCTTGATCTGATGATAACCCGATCTCAAATCTATTTTACTGAACACCTGAGCACCCACCAACTGATCCATTAAGTCATCAATCCTAGGAAGCGGATACTTGTTCTTAATAGTCACCTTATTCAGCTGCCGATAGTCTACGCACAACCTCATACTACCATCTTTCTTTTTCACCAACAACACTGGAGCTCCCCACGGCGACACACTTGGCCTCACAAATTTCTTTTCAAGCAGATCCTCGAGTTGCTTCTTCAGTTCTGACAATTCAGATGCAGACATTCTATACGGTGCCATAGACACAGGTTTAGTATCAGGTACCAGATCAATAGCAAACTCAACCTCTCTCTCTGGTGGTACATCCGGAATCTCGTCGGGAAAAACCTCAGAAAACTCTCGCACCACCTGCAACTCATCAACCTTCGCTTGGCTCTCAGCAGACAATGACGCCATTAATGAAAACAACTGGACGTCTTCCCTCATTACCCTATGCAACTGACCAGCAGACAACAAACCAGACTCTTCCTCTTCAGGAGAAAAGAAACTCACAGACCTTTCATGACAGTTGATATGAACATGGTTATCAACTAACCAGTCCATACCTAGAATAACATCCATTCCGCTCAGCGGCAAACAAATCAAGTCAGCGAGAAAATCATTACCGAATATCGATAAAGGGCATTTAGCACAAACAACCGAGGTAGTCACCGAACCCTTAGCCGGAGTATCGATAACCATCTCCCTCAACATAGAAGATAAAACAAGATCTAATTTCTCAACACATGCAGTAGCAACAAAACAATGGGTAGCACCAGTATCAATAATAGCAATAAGAGGAGAATTATTAATATAGCATGTACCTCTGATCTCATTCACTGCATCTGACCCCGCCAGAGCGAACACCTTCCCAACGGACCTTTCTTTCTTCGGTTTAGGACACTGAGTGCTGATATGACCACCCTCACCACAGTTGTAGCATAACACATCCTTTCGATCACAGCTAGACGCCATATGACCCTCTTTACCACACTTGTAGCACTTCTTCACATCACCTGGACAGTCAGGACGCTTATGACCGGGTTTACCACACTTGTAACATACCACACTAGCAGCAGCATCTCCCCCACTAGGTCTCTTACCCACAGCAGTTCTCTGATTGCCCTTACCAGCTGGAACCTCATACGGCTTCCCACGACTCGAGAAATTCTTCTGCCTATCCCTCATGACTCTAGAATGAGCATTACTGTCTTCCTCGAAGATTCTGCAGCTGTCAATCAACTCCGAGAACACCCGAATTTTCTGATACCCTATCGCCTTCTTGATATCAGCCCGCAACCCATTTTCAAACTTGATGCATTTGGAGAATTCAGCACCAGCCTCACCATAATGTGGATAGAACTTCGCCAATTCAATGAACTTGGCAGCATACTCAGTCACCGACATATTACCCTGCTTCAGCTCCAGAAACTCAATCTCTTCCTTCCCACGTACATCTTCAGGATAATACTTTCTCAGAAATTCTCTGCTGAACACAGCCCAAGTGACCTCTTCATTCACAGTCGCCAACCTCTGCCTCACCTCCAACCACCAGTCATCAGCCTCCTCTGCCAGCATATGAGTACCATACCTGACTTTCTGCGCCTCAGAGCAATCCATAACACGAAAGATTCTCTCCATCTCTTTCAGCCACGCCAAAGCACCATCAGGGTTATACTTGCCCTTAAAGGTAGGAGGATTCTCCCTCTGAAACGTAGCCAAACTGCGCGACCCAGCATCACCAGCAGCACCTGGGTTATTCTCCACAGCTTGAGCCACAGCCTGCAAAGCAGCAGCGAGTGCAGCATCGTTCCGTCCTGCCATCTCAACCTAACACTGCAACAGAAACTATAATCAGAAACGAGTAACAATTACTCAAGTGTTACTCGACTCGAGGACTCGACAACTTGGCCGGACAGACCGAACTGCTCTGATACCACTAATGTAACACCCCCCTTTTACTATTACAATTAAATAGACAATTATCAGAGTCACCTCGAAGGGCGCTACATTTTTCACCATTTTAAAAAAAAAGAAAATCTCCAAAATAATTTATATAAAAGAAATCACCAAGCAGCGGAAATATTAACCAGTTTAAACATCTCCAGAATTAACAATTAAAGACATCTCCAAAATAAATTAAAACAATTTCCAATAACTAAAATAATAGTTCAAAACGATAACTAACGACTCCCCGGTGCTACATATCAGAGCTGACACAGACCCAAACGAGAGAGGAAGCAAAACCTAGCAATTCCTCCACGAGCACTAGCGATCACCTGCAGCGTTGCCGCATGAGAGCAACATTCCAAGCAGAAGGGGTGAGTCTAACAGAGATAATAAGCAGATGATAAAAATATGCTAGCATCAGGTAACTACAACAACACAATACAATTACACCATATCACAGCACCAGATACCAAAGGAAAAATCCATTTGACAGTGAACCACCAAAATTATAACATTCATAGACAATGGGATGATATGCAACAACACGAACAATTCAACAAAGCCCTAGACTACCCACACATAATTATCATCAACCCATTATCAAGGTTAAGCCCACCCTTACCTCGAATAACGTAAGCTCCGGAACACGACGAACGAGACACGAACAAAACCACAGCAACACGAACGATCTCCTTTTGAAATTCTTCGCGAAACCCTCCTCTTCTCTCCCTCTTTGCGCCGCGTGCTCTCTCTCTCACTCTCACTTTCGTTTTTCTTTTGCTTGCTGCGATCGAATGAGGGTTTGGCTTAAACCCCCAGGGTTTAAGTTGAGGGCTCAGTAAACACTGGGCTCTCTACGTCACCACCTCCTTTACTCGTTTCACCTCCTACGCATATAAAATATTAACCTTTTAATTTATCTATATCCCGCCTCCAAATTATTTTAATAATTCAATCAACTATTTTAATTAAATTATTTCCGGGGTGTTACATTTGTCGCACATTGTGGTCCTACCCCGGCTCGAGTGATTAGTCTCCGCAGTTGCATGCAAAGGATATCCAGTTTATACAAAAAAATGACAGTGAATAGATATAATGAAAAAAATTCAAAGAAACTTTTGCCCTTTGATCAAAATAAATATAAGCTGAGGCAGTTTTAATAGAATAAAAGTCATTCAATTTAATGGTAGTTTATACTTCTAAGTAAAGACACCACCTTGAATTAAACTACCCAAATAGAGGTAAATTGGAATTAATCATTAGTTAGATCATAAAATAAAAATAGTGTTTGTTTCTTATATTTTAGACCAACACAAAAAACATTTTGTTTCTTATATTTTGGACTATAGATAGTAGTATATGTATTTGGTCTAAATTATCTAATTTCACACGGATTATGAAGTTAATTATCTTAATTTTATATAAAAAATAAATTATAATTACTAAAATATCATTAACTACAACAACCATCACATTAAATCTCCCATACATTGATATGTTCCGTAACAAAATTGTACGTGTAGTAAATAAAAATTGACCTTTTTTCCTCTTAGGAAGTCCTCGTGTTGCACCTATTTAAAATGTTTCAAATTTAATTTTTGACTTTTTTCATAATATTTAACGAGAATATATCAAAAACGCCATTCATTTAATGCTGACTATTTAATGTTGGCCATGAAAAATTTGTAGACTTTTTTTATAAAATTAAATGAAATGAGAGGTAACTTAAATATGTTCTAAATTTTGAATGAGATTAATTAACATGAGTATAATTTTTTATCTGCATTTATCACTTAACCAGTGTATGAATTTAAGAAGAAAAATAATCAATATTGGTGAGATTTGATTACATTACAATTTAATTGAAAAAATTACATATCCACCCAAAAAGTGAAGAAGTACTACGTATTATTGGGATATATTAGTATTGTTATTCAATTGTATTTAAAATAATAAATAAGTAATATAGGTGACTCTTTTTCTTAAGAGACAAAGAATGTCTGGAAAAGACCCAAGGAATGTCTAAAGAAAATGATATCACTGCAAAGACCATTTGAGTCCCTTTTCACTTTTTAACCTTTCATTTTCACCCAATCATGAAAGCATTTTTGAACAAATTTTGGTTTCTGAATTTCAGTGTCTCAACTTTTCCTTTTATCCATCGAAACTCCCTAGGACTAATTAACTGACCCTTTATATAAGGGTACACTTTAAAGCTGCACTAAAGGACAAAGCCTTTCTGCTATATACCATTGCCTAGTATTTATTCTCTTTTGTTTCTTCATAGACCAACTTCTCCTCCTTCTCCTCTCATCTCAAGAAAAAAAAGATCATATTCAATGAAGGAAATAGGTGAGGGTTCAAAGAAAGATTCCCCAACTCCAACTATGTCTTCATCTTCTTCTCTCACAAGTGGTGTTGTTGATATCCCTTCAAACCCATCTGAGTTGAGAACTAGGCGTCTCGGTTCTCAACGGCTTCCAAAGATGAACCTGAAAACACCTACGGTGAGACCTTATGTTCGATCGAAAATGCCGCGCCTTCGTTGGACACCAGATCTCCACGGTTGCTTTGTGCATGCAGTTCAAAGGCTTGGAGGAGAAGATCGTAAGTTAGCCCTTTTATAAATATATAGATTTTAATTATTTAGATTCTGTTTTCCTCGTGTTAATCTCTCTCTTTAGTTTCAGGTGATCAATCCTATCTGTAACAAAATTAATATAATTAAAAAAAATTATGTAGTACATCGTAAGAAATTAAAACCATAATTAATTTCAATTATTTTGTTTGATTTGTGAACATTTATGTTGTTGTTATTGTATTGATTTTGGTTTACAGGGGCAACTCCAAAGTTAGTTTTACAGCTAATGAATGTAAATGGACTTACTCTATCTCATGTGAAAAGCCACCTTCAGGTACTCTTTTCATGTGATGGAAAAATGAAATTAATTTCCTTCTTTTTGTTCCGTTTTTCTAAATATTAAAAAAGCTAATTATTTTTCCTTTGAAATTTTAATATTATAATTGACAGATGTACAGGAGCATGAAGCATGAGCAGAGGAGTCAAGGTATAATTGTACACTGTAGCCATAGTAGCAGTTTACTTAATTATAGGCATGTTCTCAAGTATGCATAAGGAAGAAATAACTAGGTGTAGATTACATTAGACATTTTGTTTGGTACAATAGAGGAAATGAGATCTGTGAACACTGAAAAGAAGATATATTCAGTGAAATATTATTCATATATACACCAAGAAAATAGAGGAAAAAACCAAAGGGTACTTGACGTCAGCTTAACTGGTTGATTCCCTATTTCCGTGACCAAGAAGAAGAAAGTAACGGCAAATATTCTTTTTGAGATTTTGGTCCTTTAGAAATAACATTTAATGTTGAGTTTAATACGTCATTTCCTTTAAAAAAAGGTTTAATACGTCATAAGTTCACTCGGTGAAGTAGAAGATTTTATTAATCAACTAATTCAACCAATAAACCTCATCCTATAAAAAAACTAATAATTTTAATAACTAGATTAATAAAATTTATCAATTACTCTCTCTTTTAGTACATAATATAAGCAAAAACTTATCAACGAAAATTGATGTATTATGAATCATTGAACCAGATACATCAACTTTCGTTAACCAAATTTTTGCTTATATTCGGTAAGAGAGAAAATACAAATTATATTTATTTATATGTATTGTGTTTGTTGATTATATTAATTTTATATTTATTTATATTTACCAACAGTGAGGAAGAATAATATGGCAGCTTCGACATTATCCCTTGGTCCAAGTTACCAGCAGAATGCTACTCAAATTAGCTGCGGAACTCAATATACGGAGGAGCTTGCCCGTAACCTAACTCAGCGGTATTCTTTTCTTTTATTTTTATAATCTTTCCTCTTTATCTCTATATTTTTATAAGCCTGAATATTAAGACATGGCAACGGGGCAGGTCTAGGGCGGATTTTGCCTCCCCGTCCTCGCCTCTATCTTTACTTCGGGTTTTAAATGGGGTTGGGTTTCTCCGTGTGTACTTGATTCCTCCATAATTTGTAGAATTTTTTTAAAAAACTAATTTTTGTAATTAATAGAATAAAATTTTAATTATTATATAATGACAAAATGGAATCAAAAACATTAAAATAGATTAAAAAAAGAAAAATATATGAAAGAAATTAAACGGATGAGTACATTTACATAAAATAAAATAAAAACTAATAATTAATGTTTAGTCGAGCAAGTTGGGTGAGGGCAGTGCCATTACTGACATTCCCAAACCTGCCTTCGCCCCTGATCAAATTTTCCTGTCAAACTCGGCCGAGGTAGGATGGGTATCCACGAAATCGTGTTTTGTTGTCATTAGGGGTGTTTAGTGGTTCAGACAAATCCAATCCAAACCAATATGTTTGGTACAGATATTTTTCGTGTTCGGCTTAAACTCGAACAAATCCAAACCAACTCATAGTTGTTTGGTTCGGGTAGTAAATTTTAAAAAAGAAATCCGCGAACCCGAACCAACCCATATTAGGTCATATTAGTTTTGTAATTTTAGAAACACAAGATTTTATTTGTTTAGACTTTTATCTTGATAATTTATGATTAAGTTATAAAATTTAACTATTACAAATTGGAAGACTATTAATGGATTTGAGTTTGTTTCGGTGTAATTTTTAATTTTTATAATTTTTTTAGCTATTTAGAAGTGTGAGGATATTGCAAAAAAATGTATTTTTTTTATCTTAAAAAATTAAGATTTTATAGTACATGACCCGTGAGTCTAATCCGAACCAATTCATCAAATATTGGATTGGTTTAGTTCGAATTTTGGAGAAAAAAATGTAAAACCCAACCAACTCAAACCAAATAATTATAACTGGTTCGGGCAACAGATTTGATCAAATCCAATCTAAACCGACCCGCGAACACCCCCTAAATATTGTAGATATATCATTTCAAAATCTTACTTGAGAAATTCCGCTTTTGTGATGTCACCATAACTTGAGAAATTAGTCTTTTCCTAGATGAATGTGATAAGGAGGAGATAGTACAATAACTAAAAGTAAATATATATTCCGAAAATATTTATTACCAATCTATGCATTTAATAAGTCTTCCAGTTCTCCGCACTTAATGAGTTTGAATTTTTTGATTCTGACTTAATGAGTTTGAAAACAAGAAGTCAAAGAGTAAATTGAATTATTGAATACAATTGGTGTATTAAATTCCACAAAGTACGTTAATTACTCGTAACTCATTTTTGTTCTCTTTGAAGGAATCCTTATGAGCCGGAGTCTTACAATGGAAATCAAAGGAGTGAATCGATCGTGATTCGTAATGGCGATGAACAGAAGATGCACATTTACATCATCTTCAAGGGTATTCTCGGAAGCCAGTCTTCCCAAGTAATTCATTCCTCTCACTCTAAAATAGAATTGATTCAAATTTGATGTTTCTAATATTTAATGATATATAGATTAAAAGATAAATTTTGTTTTTTATATCTTCTAATTTTTGTTAGTAATTCAACTCTTTTAACAAATAATACATGGCTTTGTGAGAAAAAACCAATGAAGATAAAATTTTAGTTTTCAAATTAAGAGAGCTATATTTATATAAGCGAAATAGATAACTTTTTTGCAAGCCTTTGTTTTCATTTCTAAATTATGTGTTTATTTTAACTTGCTAATGATAATATGAGAAATTCTCTAAATGAACAATTGTGTTTGGGAGAAGATGAAATGCTTGTTAGTGAGGATGCACTTTCGGAAATAATGAAAATCACTTTCCGTCATTTTCATAGTTTTTGCAAATGCAGATAAATGTTCACTTCAATAATCTTTTATCTTCTTATTATTGTAAAAGTTTATTTAAGTGTTTTTATCACTTAAAGTTTTCCTATTAATAAAATAATTTGTCTTTTAAAAAAAGTAATTTAAAATTAACACAAGTTGTATATGAAAAATAGAAAAAACCCAAAACGTAAAATTAGATTGGATTGGGCCAACCAATTGGCAACTGGCTTGTATTTTGCGTAGCTCAGCCTAACTTAAAACATTGGGCCAGCCCGCGGCCTAGACTAAAATTAACATAGGAAATCGTAAAAATTGTTAAAAAATATAAAAAAGCAGGCCCAACTTGGCCATGGGCCAACTGACCTGGGTCAAAACGGTCTGGTTTGTTTCTGGGGTTCTATTGACCATTGTGCTGGTCCGTTAGACTGAGTCAAAATTGATAGCTCTATTAATTGGTACACAAATTGGAATATTTTTATGAAATGATTTTTTTTTTAAGGAATTTATCGGATAATATATACATAGTTAATGAAAAGTATTCATTCCATATTGGTTTTCAGGCAAACAAAATTCATCCCAAAAAGGTGTCATCACTAGGAGATGCTGGTTTCAAAAGTGACCAGCAAAGATTCCAAGGAGAGAGAGTAGATGAAGACATATTGTCGGTGTCAACCAGCTCAAGAGGTTTATATCCATTTTTGACTCTAAGTGAGCCAAGTCCAGACACAAATGATTTCTCTCTTGAGCTCACCCTCACCTGAAATCACATGCTTCATGCATAGGATAAAAACTAGTAGTCTTTATTCCTTTTCTGACGTCTATATCTTGGTCCTACAACTTTAATATGCAAAAAATGCATACCTTTGAAGAATTTGTAACGCTGTATTGCTTTATATATTAGGCTCTGTTTGCCCATATGATCAGAACATAATATTAATTAATATATAACTAATTATAACAATATTTGAGTACTTTGTAACTTGACTAGTTAGTAGCTTTACATAACTTTAGTTGTATTGTTTTGTTTACAATTTTGCTTGTTGAATGTGACTTGCTCATTCAACATCTTTTTCACCAAAACAGACCAGCTACTTGCATAATTTTTGAAGTGGTGCATCAGTTGAAAAAATTTCAAGACAATTTTCAGCTGTTAGCATTCCTTGATAAGCAGTCTTTATTTTAATTGTTATCGATCCTTTATCAAATTGCTCCATTTCGTGAGAGATAGAAGGAGCGTGGCAGGGGAAGCTCCATCTTTCATCCTATTATGAAGAATATTGTTTCTTTCTTCTAAATTTTCCCATAGGCCATTGAGGAAAATTACTAGAATTTGTGTTAGTTCTAATTCAACTCTACAAAGCCGATTTGTAGAGTGATAAATGTCTTCATTTATAATTTTTTTTTCCAGACCATATTATATCTGATTGGGACTTGGGTTTTTCCCAACACCCTCCTCATGCCCAATATCCCAATACAACCCCTTACGCCAGCACTTTTGAGTTTGGTGCATGGATAATGGTGGGTCGGCAGACGGATCTAGGGTAGCCTCTGATACCATCTTAGTGTTATTCTAACTGTAAATTGAAAGTGAAAACCAGTAGTTTATTCATTCACTTTGAAGACTTATATAATAGTCTTCAGAAAATCAGTTACAAGGATAACAAACTGAAACAACAAAAAGCTGTAAAAGGTCAACTCTCTCACACGAGTGTTGACTGGCTCACACGGGTGGGATTTTATACAACATTCCCTCCCTTAAACTAGATGATCCTAACATGATACAACTAGTTTACATTAGGTACAAGACACATTCCCAGCTTGTCTCTTAACTTCAGGAACACTTCTCTGCTTAAAGGCTTTGTAAACACATCAGCAACTTGTTCTTTGGTTCCACAGTAGCTTAGTTTGATACTTCCAGCCTTCACCAAATCTCTGAGATAGTGAAATCTCACCTCAATGTGCTTGCTTCTCCCATGGAGAATGGGGTTGTGAGATAGTCTAATAGCAGAGCTATTATCACAGAAGATTTCAATGCTTTCCTCATTACTTAGCTTCAACTCTTGCATAATCTTTCTCATCCAAATGGTTTGGCAGGCAGCTGCTCCTGCAGCCACGAATTCTGCTTCTGTTGTGGAAAGGGTCACAATGGGCTGCTTCTTAGAACTCCAGGCCACTGCACCTTCACTTAGGAAGAATATGCACCCTGAAGTACTCTTTCTATCCTCAGTATCCCCTGCGTAATCACTGTCAGTGAATCCTAGCAGTTGCTGTTTGACTCCTTTCTTGTACATAATTCCAAGTTGAGTTGTTCCTTGCAGATACCTTAGCACACGTTTGGCAGCTAACATGTGTTTTTGAGTAGGATGGCTTATGAATCTGCTTAGTAGACCAACCACATACATCATATCTGGTCGTGTGGCAGTGATATAAAACAGGCTGCCAATCAATTGTTTGTACACTGTTTCATCAATTTTCTCACCTTGTTCATCTTTGTCCAGCTTTGTTCCTGGAACAATAGGAGTTACAACAGATTTACAATTTGACATATTGAATCTACTCAGAATCTCATTAGCATATTTCCTTTGGACCATATAGATTGCCTTAGGATTTTGCACAATTTCAATTCCTAGGAAGTACTTCATTTTTCCTAGGTCAGTCATAGCAAATTCCTTTTTCATTGAGTCTCTGAACTCATCCATCAGCTGAGGATCATCTCCAGTGTAGATTAGATCATCTACATACACACTTACTATCAGAATTCCACCTTTCTCACTGTGTTTATAGAACAATGTCTGTTCACTTTTGCTGGGAGTGAATTGTTGTTCAATAAAGTAACCTTCAATACGACTGAACCATGCTCTTGGTGCTTGCTTTAAGCCATAGAGAGCTTTGTGTAGTTTATACACTTTGTCTTCACTGCCATGTACTTCATATCCTCTTGGTTGCTCAACATACACTTCTTCATCCAATCTTCCATAGAGAAATGCTGATTTCACATCTAATTGGTAGAGAGTCCAATTGTTCTGTGCAGCAGTAGCTACTATGAGTCTTATGGGATCCAATCTGCTCATAGGAGCAAACACCTCATTATAGTCTATTCCTTGCTTTTGTGAGTAACCTTTTGCCACAAGTCTGGCTTTGAACTTGTCAATCTCTCCAAGTTCATTTAACTTGGTTTTGTACACCCATTTAAATCCTATTTTCTTTGAATTAGCAGGCAAATCAGTCAACTCCCATGTTTCATTTTTTTCAATTGATGCAATTTCATCATTCATTGCTTGTATCCACTTTGAGTCCTTTGTAGCATCTTCATAACACTCAGGATCACCAATGTCAGTCCCAATCATATTTATTTCTCCTTCATCAAACAGACCAGCACCTGTATCATAATCAATCATCCAAGCTGGTGCTCTCCTGGTTCTAACTTCAGTAGTTTCTCTGTCTTCACTGCTATCAGAGCTAGATTCTTCATTCTGCTCATTTACAAGTCCCTGTGTGTTGTTTTCATCATCTGGTGGCAAGATTTCTTCATTGTTTGTCTCTATCACAGTCTCTTGATCACTATCATTATCACTGGCCACTGTCTCTTTGTCATCATCAGTTGCTTGATCAGTTTCTCCCCAATCTAGGTCATTGGTGATGTCTGCTTGATGTTTTTCTTCCCACTTCCAGTGCTCCTGCTCTTCAAATACAACATCCCTGCTAACAATTATTTTGTCCTCAGTAGGATTATATAGTCTATAACCTTTAGATTCATCATTGACTCCTAGAAGAATGCATTTACAACTTTTATCTTCTAGTTTAGATCTTTTAGCATCAGGGATATGTACATGGCCTATACACCCAAAGACCTTGAAGTGAGACACACTTGGCTTGTGTCCACTCCAAGCTTCTTCAGGTGTTTTACCTTTGACAGATAATGTGGGGGATCTATTCAACACATAGACAGTCCATTTCACAGCTTCAGCCCAAAAAATCTTTGGCAGACACTTAGAACTCAGTAGTGACCTAGCCATATTCATGATTGTCCTATTCTTTCTCTCTACTACTCCATTTTGCTGTGGAGTGTATGCAGTGGTCAAGTTTCTCTTAATTCCAACTTCTGTGCAGTATTCATTGAACTCAGAGGATGTGAACTCACCTCCTCTGTCAGTTCTGAGACATTTTATTTTCAAATTTGTTTCATTTTCAACCATTGCTTTGAAACATTTGAATTGATAAAATGCCTCAGACTTATCTTTCAGAAAATAGACCCATGTTTTTCTAGAAAAATCATCTATAAGGCACAAGATATACCTCTTATTGCTGTGTGATGTTGGTGATATTGGTCCACATAAGTCTGCATGAATCAATTATAGCATGCTTTTCGCTCTCCACTGGCTCTTCTTAGGGGTAGGTTCCCTGGTTTGCTTTCCTCTCAAGCAGTCGTCACACACTCTACTGTCATCAGTGATCTTTGGAAGACCTCTTACCATGTCATTCTTGTGAAGTGTACTCAATCCCTTGCTGCTAAGATGCCCATATCTGCAGTGCCACAGATGCGCCTGTTCTGTGCTTGTTGTGTGGAAGCATGATGAGTCTACTGCTATTCCTTTGTTCTGCAAATTCTTACCAGTCACTTTATACATCCTGTTGGGAGCTACTTTTGACTCAAGCACTAGTCCCTTTTCTTCATGGTATATTCTACAGCATCCTTGACCACCTTTAAAAAGTACTATCAATCCCTTTTCTTGGAGTTGTTCAATGCTCAAGAGGTTATTCTTGAGGCCAGGGAAGTAGTATACATCTGATATTATGTGAATCACTCCATTGATTCTCACATTCACACTTCCTTTGCCAGCAACATTTAACTTCATGTCATTTCCTAATTTGACAGTTTGCTTGAAATTTTCATCAAGATTGATGAAATTTCTCTTGTTTCCACACATGTGATTCGAGCAACCCGAATCAAGATACCAGGATTCCTCTTTATCATCTTCTTTTTCATCAGTTTTGGCCATCATTAGCATTAGATCTTCTTGAGTGGCATACCACACATCCTTGCCTCTGCCTTCAATTTCTTCAATCTTGGTCATTAACAACATCAACTCTTCTTCATTAGATTCTGTGTAGTTCACACTGGTTTCCTTTTCCCATTCTGGGCATTCATTTTTATAGTGACCAATCTTGTGGCACTTATAACATTCCACAATTTCACAGGGTTGCCTTTCTCTTCCTCTGCCTCTACCCCTGTAACTTCCTCTTCCTCTACCTCCAGTTTCTTGAGAAGTGGTCTTGAGATCCTGCTCTTCTTCACGATCACGATTCTTGTACATTTTCTGCTCATGCAGAATCAGTGAGGCCTGCAATTCGTCAATTGACATGTTTTCTGTGTCTTTGGATTCTTCAATTGCACATATGATGTAGTTATATTTCTCAGTTAATGACCTAAGGATCTTTTCTACAATAACGCCGTCTTGCATAGATTCACCGTGAATTCGAATTTTGTTAGCAATTGCCATTACTCTAGGTATGTAATCAGAAGCAGTATCACCTGATTTCATTTCTAGTACTTCGAATTCTTTCTTCAATCCTTGCAAGATTGATTTCTTCACGCGAGTACTCCCTTGGTACTTCCTCTTCATTGAGTCCCAGATCCCTTTTGCAGAATTCTTGTGCAGTATGGTCTCAAGAATTGCTCGATCAATGGCTTGGAACAAATAGTTCTTCGCCTTCAAGTCTTTGAGCTTGGATTCGTCTAATTGCTTCTTGTGAGCTTTGGTGATCTGTGTTCCTGCCTCTGGTTCTACCACGCCTTTCTCAATTACGCACCAGTGATCGTAATGCCCATCGAATTAGGGAATCGATGGTTGCGCGTATGTTGATCCTTCGTTTCCATTCGAGTTTCCGTTCGCCATTGTTGAAAATTGGAGCTTGCAGTGAACACTTTCTTGAAAGAATCAGGCCCCGTGATGGGGCTCTGGTACCAATTTGTTATTCTAACTGTAAATTGAGAGTGAAAACCAGTAGTTTATTCATTCACTTTGAAGACTTATATAATAGTCTTCAGAAAATCAGTTACAAGGATAACAAACTGAAACAACAAAAAGCTGTAAAAGGTCAACTCTCTCACACGAGTGTTGACTGGCTCACACGGGTGGGATTTTATACAACACTTAGGACTTGGGTTGGGCCTAACTCAATCCTTCAAAACCATCTTGTAAAGTGAGTGATGTCTCCCACCTATAAACTCTCTTTTATACCATATTAAATCGGACGTGGGACATGGGTTTTCCCCGACAAAAGTCTTATTGACTCGTTGATATAACTTTGTGGGTTTCCTATGTGGTGGCCAACCAGTAGAGCAGTTTAATTCCTAGAGGTTGTAATTGCAAATTCATGGCCTTGTGGGTGTCCTGTCAAGAGATGTCTTGAAAGCCAAACATCAAGATTGTTGGAAAAAACCAGTAAGTGGGGTTTGCTCACATTGGGAAAATGTTATTATAATTTACTTTTTCATTTGAGGATGATTTGAAAAGAATACAATCACAATTTTTTTGAAATTGTAAACCGAGTTTGCTCTAGTTGTGTACTCGACAGCCTAATTTTAATCCATTAAATATATATGCAACATACCAATGACCTTCTAAAGTATGTACTTTTAATATCGATTTTAATTAGAATTGATGTAAAAAATATTTTTCATATCGGGTGATGACCTGATGTAAAAAGTTTTGACTTTTAATATCGCCTTAATCAATAACGGGTATAGAACCGATGTTAAATGTCATTTTTAACCAATGTAAAAAACCTAAATCGCAGTAGCGTAAGCAATACAGATACAACAAGATCACTCATGTTATTTTTTTTTGAGCCTTTGAGGTAAGCAAAATTTATTTGAGTAGAGCCGACTAGCCACAAATGTTACAACCAACCAAAACATATAAACATATTTTAGATAGTTTAAATATATATATATATATATATTTATCTAGTTATACTTTATGATCTCTACTGGCTGCATGTTTTGGCCGAGCTGAGGACCGAGATGCTCACTAAGTTGAGTAGCTGGCTCACTCCGAGTTACTTCCGAGATGGTCTTGTAGTCAATGTCGTTTGAGATGCTTGACCTCGCGTTGATCCGCTGAATTATTCTCTACAAGAAAGGATAGGCACACATTTTACCAATTGGTACTTGATTTTGCACAAATGTACAAGTTAAGCAAATTGGTCTAGATATTTGTTTCTCTCCAACCCATACAAATTTCATGCAGTTGTTCATTCAAGACTTGTGAGTCATGCTAGCTTGTAGTGGTTCGACCATGAATTACGCGGAACAACAAAAAATTTAAACTCTGAACATTACAATTTCATGTGTATATATATATGAGCAATGAAGTATCTGTATATTCTACTTGAAAGCAATTTATATCAAAATACATAGCATAGTACTATTCGTAGATATGATTTCCAAGTTGTTTTTGCTTGCTTTTGTTGCCACATTGTGCTTCTTATCCATTAATGCCAGAAAGCTTGGTGGATTTGGTGGAGAAATGTCAATTCTTCACCGTTTACAAGGGTTTGGTAGTGGTGGTGCTGTTGGAGGGTATGGAGGTGGCGCAATTGGTGGTGGAGGGTATGGTAGTGGACCTAGTTTTGGGGGTGGAATTGGAGGTGGATATAGCCCTGGGAATGGGAATGGGAATGGGAATGGAGGATATGCTGGGGGAAGTGGTGGCGGAATAGGCGGTGGCTTTGGTGGTGGAAGCGGAGGATCAAATGGTGGAGGAATAGGCGGTGGTTATGGTAATGGAAATGGAGGATCTAATGGTAGAGGAATTGGTGGTGGTGGAACAGGAGGTGATTATAATGGTGGCAATGGAGGATCTAGTAGTGGAGGAATAGGTGGGGATTATGGTAGTGAAAATGGTGGATTCAATAGTGGAGGTGGTGGTGGGATGGGAGGTGGTTATGGTGGAGGAAGCGGAGGATTTGGCGGTGGAGGGATGGGAAATGGTGGTCATAGTGGGGGAATTGGTAATGGATTTGCCGATTCGCTTCGACCTTGACTTTTTTCACTATAACACTTTTTGTGTTCAAGATCTATATATTAATCCTTTTTCATAAAAGATCCATAGCGGTCTCAATATATGTATTATTTGAGAAATAAAGTTGTTTAATTGATCTTAATAATTGACAAACATTTTAGGATTGAAGTATCTCATCGATAATTATCACTTGATTATTAAATAAAACTCAAAAAATTTAAGATTGTAATTTTATAATTCTTTTCTACTAGTCCCAATAATGCATATAAACGAGAAAAATACATTTTTTTAGTAAATCTTTTTCTAAATAAAATTTTTATTAGAGAAGGCACACTACACATTCAAGGGCAGGGTAAATCACTAACTTTAGCGAGGGTTTATGATGGAGTTTAGGGTAAATCACTAACCTATTTGTTTTTGCACAAAAGTAATTACTACTAACAACACCCTTCTATATCACTAAGCATTATAAACAAATCTGTCTTATAGGGGAAACATCAATTTTTTTCTGGGGGCAAAGACAAATACTAGCATTACATATAAAGTAAAAAAATTAAGCTTGTGAGGGAAATTTCCCCATTCCCTATCACTTGGATCCACCTATGTATGTCAATAGTAAATAATTATTTTTTTAAGGAAATGTTAGTTGCTAGAAATGTGAGTGGAGAGGGTTTGCCACTTAATATTTTTTTAATCTTGCACACACTCAAAGAGTTTTAAGTGAGATCAACAATGCCACACCATTTTTAAGCAATCAATCCAATTTTTGCTCCAATGTCGCAACCTCAAGAACCCAAATTAAGTTTCATAACTTATCCACTTTCAATATTTTTTATTTACATTTGATTTTTTATTGATTCATTAAGTTCGTTTGCTCTTTTTTGTTTGTATTGAACATTTTTTTTTTTTGCATCCTAAAGTTTTTTTCACATGACTCTTCACTTCTCAATTGTCACGTTTCAAATTTCTCTATGTAATCTTTATCTTTAAATTTCTCTGTGCCTCATTCGCTTATAGACTCTCTTGCTCACGAAATTCGTGTCTCCTAGATAAATAGATATTCTAACTCTCCCGCTCTCACCCTCTCATCCCTGTCCTTGGCACTACTCGCTCTAGTTTTCACCCACGTCTTTGCACACTCTCACCTTTCGCCTGGGCCTCTGCATTACCCATAAGCTCATGTCTTCAAGATTTCGGTTAGATCGGAAGCCAATCTTCAAGCTCTAGTCCGGTTATATATGCTCAGAATTGAAGGTAGGCCTCAAAAAATCACCTGATATAACAGACTGTACTATTTATGTTGACTCGTTTTTAAGTATTTTTTTGGACGGTATATACTGGGTATCCTCTGCGCGCAACTGCAGAGACTAATCCATCGAGTCAGGTAGGACCACAATAGGCGGCGAAGCTCCCCCTCAAGAGATTTAACACTGTAGCATGCCCAAAACTAGATTCAAACTCAGGACATTGATTAAGCTAAAAGATACCTCTATCATAAATAATGCAATTTATCATAGTATGTCACTATTTGAGGTCAACATTTAGAGCTTATTTTTGAGACACTTAGAGCAAGTGTACTCTCTCGCAGAAGTAGTATAAAAGATTATCGTGTCCACAGGGATTAATTAACAAGTACCAAACTACTTAAAATTATTATTGTTTAGACAAGTGAATAATTGAGATGTAATTGAAAGAAATAAAAAGTAAGCAAATAACAAATAATAAAATGCAGAATATAATCGATGGAGAGAGAGGTTTAGGGTCGCGATTTCACTTGCAAGCTTCGATTCCCCTATGTCTAATTCTACCTGAATTCCCTTATTTTATTTAATTACCAATCCCTTTACTAAAGCTATTAATCCGTTTGGTCATTCGCGATTAATATTCTTTTTCCTAAATTAACCCTAGTTTGGTCATGCTAGAATTTAAATTTAAGAAAAGCATAAAGTACAAAAAGGTTGAATGATTGGAAGACTAAATTAAAGTTTGGTCATGCATTAATTATAGCCCCAATTATCCTATAGGTCCACCAACTAATTGCAGTACGGTCGCTGATCAACTAATTGATTATTAACATGAAAAGGGTAGCTAATCCTAATTATGTGATAAAAACAATAGAATAATATTAATTGAAATAAAAACAGGAATTCAAATAAGAAATTAGAACATAAAGAGGTTTCTAAACATGCAAGATCCACCTAAGACCCTAGACGAGGACTTAGGTGTCCATAATAATAAAGAACAATAAAAGAAAAATAAGGTTCATGAATTACAGAAATAAGAATAACCCGAAAATAGAGAAAGTCTTAATCTTTGTCTTCAATCTCCTTCTTTTACTCCAAAGCTCTTTCACGGTCTTCTCTCCCTCCGTAGCGTTTCCGTAGCGTTTGTGTGACTACTGTTTGTTTATGTGGTGTCTGGCTCCCTTTCACAAGTGAAGCTCTCCTTTTATATTAGTTCATTTTCTTTCTCTCCAAGCAAAGGATCAAGTCAAGATTGTTTCCACTTTTAATTGCAAGATATGCCAATCTCTAAATATTAGGATTTAGATCCTTCCTAAATATGTGTTGCTTGCTCTCCACTCCATGTCTCTTTCTTTCTCTCCAAGTCACATGTGCATCACTTTTAATTGAAATCTCCAAGAAGATCTTCTTTTTATTACTGTGGGCCTTCTTGCATTAATGGGCTTGGGCTTGCTTTCTTTTATTCTAACATTTCTTCTAATTTCAGCCCACATTTATATTATTTTCTTTTTCTACCTTCCTGCAAATATAGAGTAATTTAAGTCAGTTATTTATTTAATCAGTAATAATTACTCTAAAAACAACTCAAAATATCTCTAATAAATGCACTAAATTAGAGTTTATCATTAATATTAAATGCACCCTTAATTTATAGAATAAATTTGACAGAAAATTTTATATCTTTATCTGAATTTGGAGTGGGAGTGGTTGAGCTATACCAAATACGTACTGACCTTCTAATTAATTAAATTAAATTATATTTATTTATAGTCAGAAAAAGACGAGAAACATAAAAAATATCAATCTCTTCACCATAATAAGTATGATCTTCGGAATATTTTGGTCGTCCTAATGTTTTTAAAAATCTGTAATAAGCCGCTCTGTTCTTGATTTGATGAATCACTTCAGAGATTATATAAAATGCAACCTTCATTATACCCTTTTTTAGCTATAATAAAATAATAATAACGTGGTGAACATTTTGAAGCACTCTTTAAAACTGAAGATTGTGCGCCAACAAGCAATTATCTTAAAGACACGCAATAACTCAATTGCATATACAAATTTTCTGTAAAGAAAGCATCCTATGTCTCTTTCAGTTCTTTTTGTGCCATCTTGTGCAATGAAGTTCTTTTAACCTTGAAAGAAAATAAGTTGAAAATGATTCCCTCACTTTCTATCAAAAAAAAATGGTTGACTTTTTCCATCCATACTCCATGTATTGCTGTATTTTAAGCAGTTATGTATAGTGCAAATAATTTTTTTAATTTTAGAAGAAGTGACAAATAAAAACTATATATGCACTAGACTTTACGCAGATATGGAAGAGAAAGTGATCCAAAACCTAACAAAACTTTGTTGAAACTCCAGAAAACGAACCACATCATGACACCAAGATGCTATAAATGCTTCTAGCCCAGACAAATAAGATATGGTGTTATTCCATGGAAATGACCCAGAAGCGTGGTGTGAGCATTTTCATGTAGGGAGTGGTTATGTATAATCTGGGGTTGTTGTCGCCTAAACATGCCTCTTAGTAGCGGTATGACATAACGAAATTTGAATCAACATTAGGGGTGTCAAATAGCGTGTTACAATATATGGCGTGCTCCTTTAAATTCAATTTTTTAGGTGAGTGTTAATCTTAGATTATTGCCCTTTTGGCCTCCATGACGTGACATGTTTAGAGTTTAAGGGTGCTATAGGAGTAAACATGAATTAGAGTATATCTGTAATATGTTCTCTTGTTAATTGCTTGGTTAGTCTGTATCAGCAAAATCCTAATTAGGCAACGCTCGCAAATACCCCAGTTTCAAAACCGTTGCCATTGCTACCAAAAAATCGTTGCCAAAAGAATAGGCAACACCCGCAAATACCACAGTTTCAAAACCGTTGCAAAAGATAAGGGACAGTTTTTTGAGCTTCGACAACGGTTTTCAGGCGTTGCCATAGACTCAAAATGTTGTAGTATAATTATTGAAACTGTACTAAAATACTTCTACAGTTTAGTACTTGTATGATCAATGTGATTCAAAAGACAAAAGAAGAACTAGAGCTAGTAATTAAAATGGTGTACGCATCTATTAAACTAACAAGCCAAGCTGTCTTCAACTTTTATGTTAAAAATGTTGATAATTTAGAGTGCCTCAAATGGGGGATATGTTTGTACTTTGGTAGGCGTACACTTCATGTGTCTGAAGCCACTACCATACCAAACTCACTCACTAACGAAAGCAACAAATCTCAGTGACCAAAAATTCAATACTTTTAATAATTATTCACATGGCATCCATATTGTTGCTTGCATTCGTTTTGCTCATGTGCGCGCACTTAATCCACGAAAATCAATTAGATTATAAGTTAAATACAATGATTGAACTTATAAGTACTTATTTGTATATCTATGTGTGTGTATCAGTTATATATGCTCGTCATAAAAATTATAGGGTTAAATATGTTTTTAGTCCCTACAAAATTTCACTATTTTGTTTTTAGTCCCTATAAAAATTCCGTCAACTTTTAGTCCCTATAAAATTTCACAATTTTGTTTTAAGTCCCTATAAAATGTAAACTCGTGTATACCTTTAGAATTTTTGAATGATATTTTGCATACACGTTAAAGATATTAAAAATATCTCCCTCACAAAAAATAAACTCAAAATTTGATTTCTAGGTTAGTATTTCCTTTAATTTGTTTATCGAATCTTTTGCACTTAAAAAATTTAGATTTAATTTATGCGTTGTTAAAAAATTCAAAGTTTTTATGGAAGAGATGTTTATAATGTCCTCAACATGTATGCAAAACATCACTCAAAAATTCAATGGATATACACTAGTTGGCATTTATAGGGACTAAAAACAAAATTTTAAAATTTTATAAGGACTAAAAGTCGATGAAAAATTTTATAGGGACTAAAAACAAAATAGTGAAATTTTGTAAGGACTAAAAACATATTTAACCCAAAATTATATAAGCAAAGCTTAAATATCTTTCTTCCCTTTCGATATTATTAGGAGAATATTTAGCTATGTACTCTACTATATATATATATATATATATATATATATATATATATATATATATATATATATATATATATATATATATATGTTATAATCCATGAAAATCCATTAGAATATAAGTTAATTACAATGATTAAACTTATAAGAACTTATTTATTGAAACGAAATACTATATATTAGTATTAAGCTTTGATGAGTACGTGACATACAGCAGGTATCAATTATATAAGCAAAGCTCGATCTTGTCAAAAAAATTATATAAGCAAAGCTTAAATATCTTTCTTCCCTTTCGATATTAGCTAGGAGATTATATTTAGCTACCTACTCCACTGTATATAATTAATTATTATGTATATGTTATAATGCTGTCTAACTGGAGATTCAGCAGATTAAAATGCAACACCACAAAAAACACATGGACGACCTATGGCTATGGTCTAGGATTTGTATTAGAGTGAGAAATTTATTTATAATGATTGGGTCATAGTTTTCTTAATATTTTATGTCGGCTATGGTTGACCAAGCAAGAAACTTATTGAACTTTCTTGACTTTAATATGGGTATGTAGAGTTATTTTAGTGTAGGCAGTTCTCTATATAAACGAAGCATTACAACCAAGAACGTCATCAAGCAAGCAAGTTGTGCTAATCAGTGCCTGTTTGCGTATGCTCAAAATCGATGGGTGCTACAATTGCTAAGTCTTTACACTTGGCTTTACTTGTATGGAGCACTCTCTGTGCTTTGATGAGTGGTATTGGTCATGGGAGTTATATTGGTCATCACTCGTTGGGGGTCTGATGATGATAATGACGATGATTATTGTTTATATAGAAGTTGGAGAGGATGTGGAAGTTTCTCTGGTCAAGGTGGTGGTAAGAGTGATGAAGGCAATGTAGCAGTTACTATTCCAGGTAAAATGATCGATGCTCCAAGAGGAGGGGGAGCAAGTGGGGGTGGGGATGGTGGAGTTGGTAAGGAACATGGTGAAGGTGAAGGAAACCTTGGATATGGTGCAAGTGGTGGTGGTGGTGGAGGAGGAGGAGGAGGAGGAGAGGGTGGAGGCATTGGTGAGAATAGTGCAGGTTTTGGTCATGGTAGTGGTTTTGGTGCCGGTGTAGGTTTTGGAAGAGGAAGAGGAGGAGAAGGAGGTGGTTGTGGTGGAGGGATAGGCCAAGGTAGTGGTTTCGGTGCTGGTTTTGGAGTAGGTAGGGGCAGTGGAGTACATGGTGGTGGGGGAGGGGGAGGAGGAGGGAGTGGAGCTGGAGTTGGAGCTAGAAGCCAAGGAGGGCAAGGTCGTGGGAGTGGTTTTGGTGCTGGTGGAGGAGTGGGTGGCATGGGAGAGGGTGGAGGAGGCGGTGGAGGTGGTGGCGAAGGTGGAGGAGTTGGAAATGGAGGACAAGGTCATGGTAGTGGTTTTGGAGCGGGAGCAGGTGTAGGAGTGGGTGGCATGGGAGAGGGTGGAGGAGGCGGTGGAGGTGGTGGCGAAGGTGGAGGAGTTGGTAATGGGGGACAAGGTCATGGTAGTGGTTTTGGAGCGAGAGCAGGTGTAAGAGTAGTTGGTACCTGAGAAGGTGGAGGAGGCAGCAGAGGTGGTAGTGAAGGTGGAGGAGTTGGAAATGGAGGACAAGGTCATGGTAGTGGTTTTGGTGTAGGTGTAGGTGTAGGAACTGTTGGCATGGGAAAGGGAGGAGGAGATGGGGGAGGAGGAGGAGGAGGAGATGGGGGAGGAGGAGGATGGAAATGGAGGTCGAGGTTATGGTAGTGGTTTTGGTGCAGGTGTAGGTGTAAGTATAGGTGGTATGGGAGAAGAAATAGGTAGAGGTGGAGGTGGTGGTGGTGGAGGGGGTGGAGGTGGAGGTGTAAATGGAGGTAAAGGTCATGGTCATGGCAGTGGTTTTGGTGGAGGTACGAGTGGTGGAATGGGGGGAGGAGGTGGTGGTGGAGGAGGAGGTGGGAGTGGAGCTGGGCATGGACATGGTAGTGGCTTTGGTGTTGGTATGGGTATAGGTGGGGGTGGGGGACATGGTCATGCTGGTAACAGTGGCATGGGAATTGGATTCGGTATGGGCATGGGGTTTGGTTTTGGTATGGGAAGTAGTGGAGCAGATGTCACTGATCATGGTGATGCCAACCCTTAGATAGGTAGAACATCTACTAGCAACTTGGGGAGGTAGAGATGTTTGAAAGAACATCGTTGTGGCCTAATGCTTGTAGTCTGGATTTCATTATATATATTATTTGTTCGTTAACGCTCCTTATCTTATTGATAACATGAATCACAATTCTGTATTTCAAAATAAAATACTATCAAACTATCTACGGGGTTTTCCTTTGTCTATCTAAAAATGCAATTTCTTTTTTTTTTTGATAAAAGAATGCAATTTCTATACATTTGTGGTCACTTCTTTACTAGGGTTGTTTACTTCTAGTGCTTCTATAATTGCACTACGATATGTCATGCAATGCAATAGTTATTGGTGTATCATTTGTGGTGACTTTGTTTGGTATTGAATTAGACATCGATGCCTAAAGCTTGCCTTCATACAATACATTAAACTTGCAAAAAATGTGATAAAAAGACTCATGCAAAATGCACGCTCATTTCGACAGAAGAACAAAACTAGAATTTGTCGAATTGTCTAGACTCCAAGTTTGCTACTTGCTCCTATGACCCAAACACTTCTTCCTTATTATCATATTTATCAAAGTGTGTTATGAGAACTCTCATAAAGATATGCTTTTTAAATAAAGCTTCCGTTAAAATGTACATTCCAATGTCAAGAAAATAAAAAGCTCAAGCCCTATCCCCCAGAACATACATTTTGCAACAATGAATATATATATATATATATATATATATATATATATATATATATATATTCATTATTCTTAAGGTATGGTTTCTCTACTAGGATATGGTATGTTGCATTTTGTTGGCTTGGGGTAACACAAGTATAACAACCTAACCTTTCACTTTATTTTCTACACTATATTGTAGTGTCTTTCCAACTTAGAATAGGAAGGGCTTGATCATAGGCATGACTTTATTGAATTGTTACAAAGGATAGTCTTGTTATTCGTTGGTGTGTCTATGTGTTGTTTTTGTTTGTGCTCTGTTGAATCTTGTCATCATTTATTTTACGATTGTCCAACGATTGTGAGCATTTGGATCTGGTTAAGTGTAGGTTACTTTTAGGGTGGGAAGATGGTTTTTTTTCCCACCAAAGGAAAATCTCTTTGTGACCTACTATAGCCATCACAACAGGTTTAGACAGTTTACAAAGCTGACCCCATCTTTTGGTTAGTATTCTTTTTGACCCCAGTTTACCCCCAATGTTATTGTTTATCCAACTAATAAAATTACAACAATTTTTTTAAGGTGGATTCTCGCTAATCCTCCTTTTATCCCTTTCTTTCTTCCATTCTCTCGTTTTATCCATGGCTGAAATTGGGTACAGATGCTTTGTTGGTGCCAACAACGATGCTCTTGAGAAGGTAATAGCGAAATGGTCGAATCAAAGTTGATCAATGATCGTTAGAATGGAAGATCGAGAGGGATATGGTTTTGTTACCTTCGCTACGGAGTAGGACATGACTCATGAGGGACTATCGAAGGGATGAATGAACGATCAAGATCTTGATGGCCGTAACGGAGGTGGGGTGGAGGCGGTTATAGAGGTGGTGGTGGTGGAGGAGATACAACTATGGAGGTGGTGCCAGTCGTGAAGGCAGTGGCTACAACCGCGATGGTTATGGAGGCAGAGGTGGCGACTATGGAGGAGGAGGCAGCGATGGCGATGGTGGTGGTGGTCAGAACTGCAGCTATGGAGGCAGTGATTGCTACAATGCTACTCAAGAGGGGCGGTGGTTCTGATGGAAACTGGAGGAATGAAATTTTTGGCAAAATTGCACTTCTGGCCCTTTATGTTTGGGTTTTTTTGTCAATTTGACCCTTTATGTTTTTTTTTCTCGTTTTAGCCCCTCATGTTTTGTTTGTGTGTCATTTTGGCCCATGCCGTTAGTTTTTTCTAACGGATGCCACGTTGGCAGTTAACTGCTGACGTGGCATCCAGGTGACGTGTACTCATTAATTGACATGGCCAATGGAGGACCAAATTGAAACAAAAAAATAAACATAGGGGACCAAATTGAAACAAACACAAAACATCAATCACTCTCCATCTTCTTCATCCTTCTTCATCTTCTTCTTTTCCGGCGACCACCACTACCTCTGGCGAGCAACCACCATCCACCGCCACCCTCCCTCTACCGCCACACCACCACCACAAAACCATAATAGAGCCCTTAAATCCAATCCCAAATTCTAAATCCCTAAATCCCAAATCCTAAATCCCTAACACCATCACTACATCATCATTGAGAAACAATGAAACAATGAATTAACATTGATATGCAACATGATCCCTTCCACTGTTATGGTTCGTATTCACTGAGCATTATCATCACAACGTTTTTTTTTTCTTTTTATTATTTTCTTTCATTTCAAAACTCAAATCGAAGGTTCCTATGGAAGAAGCACCATAAATCAGGGCGTTTTTACTTCACAATCTACAGTACCAGGATTTCAATTTTCTACAACAAAAAATAAACAAGAGAGTCAAATAGGGATAATGATGGTAATAATAATAATAATAATAAAATTGTAGAAAGGCATGGAAATTGATGAATGGTACAGGTAAACAGAATGGAGGATTTGGGATAATGATGATGTAGTGATGGTGTTGGGGATTTAGGATTTGAGATTTGGGATTGGGATTTAGGCTTCTGTTTTGGTGTTGTGGTGGTGGTGTGGCGGTGGAGGGAGGGTGGCAGTGGATGGTGGTGGCTCGCCGGAGGTAGTGGTGGCTGTTGGAAAAGAAGAAGATGAAGAAGGAGGAAGAAGATGGAGAGTGATATTTTGTGTTTGTTTCAATTTGGTCCCTTATGTTTCTTTTTTGTTTCAATTTGGTCCTCCATTGGCCATATCATTTAATGATTACACGTCAGATGGACGCCACGTGCCACGTCAGCAGTTAACTGCCAGCATGGCGTCCGTTAGAAAAAACTAACGGTAGGGGCCAAAATGACACACAAAAAAACATGAAGGACTAAAACGAGAAAAAAACATAAAGGGCCAAATTGACACAAACCACAAACATAAAGGCCCAAAAGTGCAATTTTGCCTAATTTTTTTGGTTGATTTAGGTCTTTTTTGCCTTAGCCATGCATTTCTGAAATTATTAAGGCATTCCAAAAAAATCCTCTCGTTCTGGTTGTGCTGTTGTTATGTTATTATTAAGCCTTATCCCTTAAATTATGTTCTATCATCTTGATTTGAATGTACTGTTCTGGTTTCGTGTTCTTGTTTGTGACCCTGTGATTTGTGTATTGGGTGTTCATACTTATACATGGTTTTTTGACAGCTTACTTTTTTTTGGACAAGTTTGACAACTTACTTATACATGGTTTAATTGTTTTAAATAATTAGCATATTCTCTTATATTTTTACTTACATTTGGTTTAATTACAGTTATTTAACTCATATTTATCGTATAATTTCTGGAACTAAATGAGGGATCCAATGTATTAATATTGGAAACTGTTCCTAACTCTTTCCCTTAGGAGGAATTAGCTAGAACTCGATGAATATGATAGTGAGATGAGTATAGATAGAGTATGAGATTAGAGAATAAAGTCTGGATCCTTTCATTAGCCTCAGGGGCATGTTTATATAGTGCAAGAGTAATAATGGATAATCAATGTACATTGTAGCCGTTGCAGATTTGGTGTATATATATATATATATAGGAGTCCCTCGATTCTTGATGCTTTGCCTTGTATTCTGAGACTCAGTCGTACGTGCTAGTCGGGAAGTGATGTATGACTGAGCCTTCCCGAGTGGTCGGCTCTGGGAACGGAAACTTTGTTGACATTTTGGTAAATATTATGCAACAAATTCATCATTATATAAAGATCTTATAATAAATACCAAAATATGCCTTACTTTGGCTCAAACAAGTAGCCCATAACATATCACAACCTTTGAATATAAATATTTTCCTTCGATGGGAAAATTAAACCCCCCTTTCCCACCCTAAAAGTAGCCTTAAGTGTAAAACTATTTTGGTTTGATACTTATTCTATTACTTTCCTATTCAATTTTTTTATCTCAATCCTAATCCTCTTTGGCCTTGAACACAAATTTTTCTCAAGCTATTAACTCTTTCTGGTTTATTTAGATTTCTAGGAATAGATGTTGGTTTGATAGTAAAAATTTCATTGATTTCCTATAATACTCAATTGGTTAGTAATAATATTTCAACAAGTTATAGTTCAAATTAACTCCATTCAAGATTTCCATGTTTTCATACCTTTTATCTTGGTATTGTATTAGCCAGACCTCGTTGTTGAGCTTATTAGAAATGTGTTATCTACTAGAAAGGATTGGCCTTCTCTTTGGCTGAAAACACAAAAGAGTATTCCTTGGTAAATTATACCTATATGGATGAACTGTTTAGAGTTGTGTTTCTAGAATAAATGTTTTTCTTTCATACCTATATTAAAAGGCTTTTTATGTATATAAACTCATTAGGTCCACCCTTGACTTTAAACGTGGTTAATCTCACTCGATGGGCTTATTCACCAATATGTCTAAGATAAATAAGATTAATTAAAGTGTCATTTAGTCAATACTGCCCACATTGTTTCTTGAATTTAGCATGTAAAACTCTTTCAGCATTCAACACGCAAATGTTTAATTTAATTTGATCATGCTAAAATTAGTCTTGGAAGTAGTAATAACACAAAAAGCAAAAGTGCTAAATAGACATCACAATAATTTAAAACGTTATTTGTAAATTACAAGTTCAAAACATCCTAACATAAAATGTTTTAGCTCACAATGAGCATGGATAGAAAACAACAATATAACAGATGCCAAAATACAAATTCATTGCACTGAAATACAACAAGAGAAAGAACTAGCTAGGGTCAATTCAGTAAATATGCCTCCAACTATGCCAAAGTTAAAAGAAATGACAATCTTCCATTCTTCCCCCCCAAGTCTTTTAGCTCGAGCATTTTCTGTATATGGTAACATGACTAGAAGAAGAATTGTCTAGCTTTTCACCCTAATGTTGCAGCCTGCCTCTTGAGGAAATGGCCCGAAGGATATAGGATAGGCTCTGATACCATCTTAGAATGTGGTTTTATGCCTAACCCAACCCCACAAAACCGACTTGTAAGGTGAGGATTGTCTCTTCATTATAAACTCTTTTGAGACCATATCTCTAACTCCACAACTCCCATCTACGTTCAGCTTTACTGTACCTGCCAACAAGGCTTGCCACACCACTAAGGCTCAACTAGGATAGGTACCATCATGCTTGGGTTCCATATTGAGCATATCATTACCAATACCCTGAATAAGCTGAGGGAAATCTCTAGCCTTCAAACCCTTGTCACCAAGAATTTGATTATTCCTGAGGCACCAGATCCACCAAATTGACATAGTAAACCAAGAGCCCAACTTCCCTTTCCCCATCCTCTCTATCCAAATTGCCTCTGACGTGTAGTTATAAAGTGCGGGTTGTGAAAGTGCATGTGCTTCCAAACGTCTCTAGAAGGGGTGTAGTCATGCAGACAGTGAAGAATGTATTCAACATGATTATCACAACGCTGACACATAGGAGAAGCTGATGAGCTGCTTACTTGCACTTGTGGTGAAAAGCATTGGTAGCGATGGCTCCATGTAAACATAGCCACATGAAGTGCTGGCCTTTGGCAAGAACCATGAGCTTCCAAATCCAATTCGAGTTTCCGCGAGCATTCCAAGTGTTGTGCTCTGCTAAGAGCCAATTGTAGGCCGAAGAGGTGGAAACTGATTCACCATGGAGGAGATATCAATAAATGTTTAAAGTCCAAATTCAATAGATGTTTTTTTTGAAGCAAAATTCAATAGATGTTAATACTATTTATTTATTTTTTATTATATTGATTTTTTTATTTAAGTTGGCGCTCACTTTCGTTCATATTATTTACTCTATAGATGAAAACAAACTAAATAGAAGACAAAGTCTCTAACTCCCTATTAAATGAGAATGCTGATGGGTCCGGTGGAACATTTCAACTAGAGAATTCAACACGGTTATCAATTTACTAAAAATGAAGACAATGATCGAAGTTTTGTAATAATTTGACGAGGAATGGTCAACGCAATTATTGTGTTTCCATAGTCAAAGCAAGTTGGTAGTTTCTCAGGCGCACAGAAAAGAAAAATCAAAAGGATCAATGAATGAGTAAGAATTAAATCCATAATTGAGATTGAATCATAGAATTTTAATTACAAGGTTAGAATTTATTTATTTAGATTAAAACTTAAAACAACTTGCTAGCAAATTCATCAACAGTAGTTCCTTCTACCCTAGAATAAGCTGATTTTCTTGCAAGATCTCTCAACTGAGACAAACTTCTACCCAATTTTAAAGCCAATTTCATTTCAAACAACTCTCCATTTTCTCTTTCCTCTTCATCTTCTTCTATTGTCTCTTGAATTGAATTTTCAAGATTTTCAAAAAATCCCCCACAATTTCTATACATTTCAGAAACCATACCTACCTGTCCACCATGTTCAAAAGCATTAACAGCTGTTGCCAATGCACCGGCCATAACAGGAATAATAGAAGCCCATGAGCCTTGACCCACAAAACTAGACCCCACAGCTGCAATTCCAGTAAGTAAAGGCCCAGCAATTGCTAAACTTTTATTAACCTTCAACACTATATTACCTAATCTTTCATAATCTTCCATATCTTTTCTCTTCACAACTTCCAGCACATCTTTCAACTCAGTTTCCAACCCTTTATTCCATCCATTTTTGTTTTCTTTTGTTTGATGATTATTACTACTTCTTGGAGATTTCTTTGAAGGCCACCAAACAGCAGGTTGAAATTTCTCAGGGAATTTTTCAAGCATAGCACCTAATAAAGGAAGTGGATAAGCTTTATCAAGTGCTAAAACCTTTTCCATTGCATCCTTAACATCTTTCTTTGTAGGGTTACCTAATGCTAACGTTGTTTCGATGTGGGACTTAAGTTGTTTAAACAACCTTGTTGCATTTCTTTGTTCCTCAGCTAGTTGTGAAGGTTGAATTTTGTTCATGATAATTAACATCCCTGTTGAAGCTGAGAATAAAAGTGTGGAGGATAATTTAAGAGCTAGAAGCGGCGCGCCGGTTCCCGTTGCGGCTGCAATTGCTGACATGGCAGCTGCTGTTAGGGTTAGCATGTTGATTGAGTTTAAGAGAAGATTGTTCCAGTTATCACGTTGTTCTCCTATGTTGTGATGCATTTCTATTCTATCTGATACTGCTTCTAGAATTAAATAGAGTTTGGAAAGTGTTTTTGGTGAAGAGGGACTTTTGGGTTGATGATGATGAAGATCATCTTGGATTGTTAGTGGGATTGTGTGTGTGAAACCGTTTAATTCTTCAAATAGTTTTCTGCTTGGTCTTGGTTTTGGAGCAACGAAAAGAGCTCTAGGGAGTTTTGGAATTATTCTCTTTGAAGAAGAAGAAGATGAACAAAAAGAAGAAAGAGTTGATGAAGCTTGTAAAGAAGCCATAGATAGAATTTTAGAAGTTTAGATCTTTGTTGAGTTTGTTTCAATTGTGTTTGGTTGAAGGTTTTGTTGTGGATTTGATGTGGATGAATGAAATTGTGATTGTGAGTTGTAATATATAGGAGATAATGTGTGAACAAGAATAAGAAAGGGTCAGATAAGGAAATTGTTGACTGGCAGCTGGTAGTTGACTTTTTGGCTATTGATTTTTTCATTATTCCACTCTTATTTTGTTCAAACAAATTCGTCTCCTACTCGGTCACTCGTATTTGTGTATTACGAGATCAAAGTATTTTAACACAGCTCGTGGTTGGTATTTTGAATTACTATAATACAGTGTCTTTTCTCTTACTCAGAGTATAATCGACAGTATTTTTAATCATGCACGCTTATTGTAGTAGAATAAGGTTCCATATACCACCATACAATAAACACAATTCAAATGAATTAAATGTGCTAACTTTTGCTTTCAGATTGTACGAATTTAGAGCAAGTTTGTTTCAGATTTTAAAGGGGTTAGAATCAGTTCGAGATCAAAATAAAAATAATTGAAATTCACCATTTACGTGTTTGATTAGGAAAAAGGTGGTGGTTAAAATTGATTTTGAAGTGGTAAAATTGATTTTATCGAAGCATTACCGCAGAAAAGGGAATTTCCATCTTAATTTAAGGAGCATTACCTTGTTAGGATGCAGTAACAAGACTCTCAACGATCTTATGTAAAATTAAGAATACTTATGTAAACTTTCCCAAAACGACATCCTTATTGATTTTACATCATCTTCCTCAAGTCCAATGGAGGTTTATACAAGCTCTTTTCTGAAGTTTTTGTTTCTCTTTCTTTTTGCATTTTTTCTTATCAATTTTGGGCTATACTCATTTTTGTGGGCCTCATAGGCCTAGTGTGCTTTTTTTTTCCATGTTTTTTCCAACCTGGGCCCCTCCTATTCACCACACACCCCTAAACACGGCGAAAGTACCAGAATAGCTTTAATGAAGCGAAACACCCCTTTTTTTTCACATTTTTAACAAGTTCGGTTGTCAGTCTCCGAACTGGTTCGGTTGCCAGTCTGCGAACCGGTTTGGTTGCCTGTCCCCAAACCCATTGAAATCTAGAATTCATATGAATTACATGTGTAGCACAATTGTGAGAAGCCTAACATGTACCCCATTTTTCACATTTTTAAATACAACGTTGGGGGGGGGGGGGGGGGGCGGCACATGAGGGTAATTTTGAAATATTTTAGGTTTCGAGGTGTATGGTGAGTAGGAAGGGGGTTGGGAAAAGCAGGAGTTTTTTTTTCTGTTCGACCTTGCCATTTTTTGAGTAATAGATCTCAGTATTTTTACCAAAAAAAAAGAAGAAGATCTCAGTTTTTTTACTAAACTTTTTTTTATGAGCTCTGTCAACAAAAAGTTTAGATAATTTGGACTCAAATGTTCTCATTTTAAATAGATTAGAGTTGTTTTATATTATTTCACGTGGGACTTACTCTCCAACACTTATAAGTAAACAACTATATATTTTTTAATAATGTAAAAAAAATATTTTATAATTCAAATATATTTTAAAAGTACGTGAAAAAATAGTTACCCGTGAGAATGTAATGATTTCTCGCTTGGTGTAAACTTATCTCAAGTAGACACCTGACGAGTTAAGGGATACCAAAGAAATATAAAGAGGAGGTTCAGGTTGCTAGTTTCAAAGGGAAAACTATCCCTTCACTTAATGTAATATATGCAGGGTTAAATGTAGAATAGAATCATAAGCAATGTTTAATATTGAATATATGACTAAAAAACCAATAGCACTTTGGATCCTGATTTTTATTACTAAACATCACTTAGGTCTCTGACTTATATAACTCAGTATCAATTTGGTCCCCACGATGACAAACGTTCTTTTTTTATTTAAAAAGAGTAACAATTTAGTCACCCAAATTTCAGTTTAGTGCCCAACATTTACGTGATGTGACAAACTGACTTGGTTTTTTGTGTGTATCAATTAGGTCCCCGAAAGTTGCCACGTTGACACTTAACTGTCATGTCAAGTCCGTCAACATTGTTAACTAATAGTGGTTAAAAAAAGAACTAATTTAACACACATTTGTAAATATTGGGGATTAAGTTGAAATATTTAAAAAATCAAATACCTAATTGAAGTTTTTTGAATAGTCAGGAAGTAAGGTATAATACCCTCCTTTTTTTTATAAGCAAATGTCAAAAGTGGGAAAAATGTTAGTTTCTAGGGGTTTGAATCTATTTCTGAATTCGGCGGAATACATTACATATTGCTTACTTTATTCCATTTTCGACTACTAAGTAATTAACTAGGTCCTCCTTTTTCTTGTCACCTGACTTTTTTCTTTGAAAAGGGGATATGACTATTTATACATTATATACACTAATTAAAAATAATTGAATGAATTAATATGTCAAAAATCAAACAAAAGAATAAATAAAAAATGTTGATCTTAGAAGAGTTTGCTGGCGAATTCATCTATCTCAATTCCTTCCATACGACAAGAAGCAGATTTCAAAGCAAGTTCTCTCAACTGTGATACACTTCTTCCCAATTTCAAAGCCATCTTCATTTCAAACACTTCCCCATTTTCTCTTTCACTCAAGTCTTTCTCTTCCATCATTTCTTCAACCGTCTCTTCCAAAAGCTCAAAAAACCCACCACAGTTTCTATACATTTCAAACACCATACCAACTTGCCCACCATGTTGAAAACTATTAACCACAGTAGCCAATACACCAGCAAGAACAGGAACCAAACCTGCCCATGTTCCATTTCCTTCAAAAACTGATCCTATAGCTGCAATACTTGTTAACAAAGGTCCTGAAATTGCTAAAACCTTGTTCATCTTCAAAACCAAGTTCCCTAACTTCTCATAATCTTCCTTGTCTTTTCTCTTTACCACTTCAATAACCTCCTTCATTTTCTTCTCCAACTCCTCATTCCAACCATTAATATTTCTCTCAACAATCTCCATCTTATTACAGCTTTTCAGTTTGTTCTTTTGAGAAGGCCACCACTTAGCTGGTTCAAACTTAGATGGAAATTTCTCAAGCATTGCTCCTCCTAACAAGGGAAGTGGATAAGCTTTATCAAGAGCTAAAACTTTCTCCGTTGCATCCATCACATCATCTTCACTTAGAATATTATTCCCAAGGGAGATTTTGGTTTGAATTTGGAACTGAAGCTGCTTAAAAAGTCTTGTGGCATTTCTTTGTTCCTCTACAAGTTGTGAGGGTTGGATTTTGTTCATCACAAGTAACAAACCAGTGGCTGAAATGAATAAAAGAGCAGAAGATAACTTTAGAGCCAAAGCTGGTGCACCTGAACAACTTGCTGTGGCTTCAACACCAGCCATGGTTGAAGCTGTTAGCGTCATCATGTTGATGGAGTTTAAGAGAAGAGTGTTCCAGTTATCACGTTGCTCTCTAATATTGTTATGCAGTTCTATCCTTTCAGCAATAGCTTCTAAAACTGCATAGAGTTTAATAATAGAAGTAGCCTTAGAATTTGTATAGTTATTTATATCATCTTCATCATCATCATGTGGTATTTTTGTGGTGTCATTCATTTGCAATGGGACTATGTGTGTGAATCTGTTCATTTCCTCAACTGTAATTCTTGATCTTGTTGCTTTTGGAAGAGAGAATGAAGAGAGTAGTGGTATTTTAGGGACATTGAAACCGTATTTGATTCTATTCAAAGATAGAGAAGATAATGAGGCTTGTAAGGAAGACATTAATTGGGAGATTATGGGTTTGGTGTTTTGAAAAGGTTGTGTAGCTTGTATGTGTCTTTATAATATCAGAAATATAACGAAGTAGAAAAGACGGTGCTAGATATGGGAAAGATAACTTGTTGAAGGTGATTAATATTGGGTTCACTTTTAACTAGTCTAACATATCTGCTTATGTCATATCTTGACTCATTCTTCTTCAAATATATTAATGGATCCATTGCCTGGTCGTACCATCATGCCATGCGTACTTAGTGATGTGAACATTTAACATTCTAAATTAGTTGCCTTCACTACTTTCGCCCTGCTTAACATATATATGAGATACTAAATAGTGTGTTCAAAGATCTCAAATGGGTAAAGACAATTTGATTCTTATCTCTACGGGAAATTAATTTCGATGAGGCAGAAATAAATTTTAAAGATTGGTAGGCTAACTGTGTTC
This sequence comes from Astragalus glycyphyllos, assembly GCA_963573325.1. Classification (NCBI taxonomy): domain Eukaryota; kingdom Viridiplantae; phylum Streptophyta; class Magnoliopsida; order Fabales; family Fabaceae; genus Astragalus; species Astragalus glycyphyllos. The sequence goes on from OY754311.1 coordinate 9,339,879, forward strand.
AAAGATTAGGTTTAAAGATTGATTCTTATCCCTCTCTTTTTCTATTTGGTGGACAAGATATAAATAATGTTTTGAAGGCAAATATATATATATATCACTACAATAGTGATAACTGAAGGGGGTTGGAGCAAACTAGCCGAATTCAATTCTTTGCACTTGACAAAAGTATATAATATTTATATACGTCTAGTGTATATGTTTAATTTTTTTGTCAAATAAACATCACACACACTATCACACGGTCATATCCAAGTTCAAACCAGAAAGTTGGTGCCTCTATATATGACTAATTCATGGAGTATGGTTTTACCTTCAATTTGATTTTCAGTTTTAAAATAGATGACTTCACAAAGATTCAAAACATGTAAATTCAAACTTGAATTTCACGGATTTTTCTGCTGCTTCCACTCTACCAAAACCTTATTAGTCTCATGTATATATGTCTATTATATGCTTAGGATATAAATGGTACAACTTGTTTATCCGGAGAATTTTAACTGTTGTTCATTCTTTAACGCAAAGTCTCTTACTTGGTAACCAAATCTTTTTTCTTTTCACATAGTTGACTCAGAAAATTATAAAAATGGCATAGAGGTCAAAACCGCGACCAATTCATTTGAAATTACTATTTTTTTCTTTTGACAAGAATTCATAGGAATTCAATCGTACAGGATCGTGCCATGTATACATACGTATGTAATATACACATACTTACTTTTCAATTCGGTTCCCGTTAAGCGAAAAGGCGGAATCTATTTATTTATCAAATATTGTTCTTTGTTGGATAAAGAAAGAGAAATGCTAAAAACACCGTCTTTGTCATATCCAATACCGTTGACCAGTGGCTTAATCTACCCTGCGACATAGGGTGTCGACCCGATATTCCTGAGTTGGATTTCCGCAGTGAACAAACTCGGTGTTGGCCAGTACAACCTAAGCACGAGCGAAAATTAATCTTTCGTTGAAAGCGTTGGGACAATCCATGGGTAGCCAACAACGGTCCAAACCAAAAAAAAAATACCGTCTTTGCCACTCTATCTCCAACACTCGCTATGATTGGTTGAAGTTCATGTGAGTACCCATTAAATTAATGGGTCTCATTTCCAAAGAACACACGCACACAAATATATATATATATATATATATATATATATATATATATATATATATACTTTTTGGTGTAAATCGAGTATCTTTTGTGCATAATTATAGAGAGTAACTCCTTGAGTTGGACACAAAGGGTGGGTAGTACTACAAAGGGCGACAAAACTCTATTCTTAAGAGTTTTAACGCTGCTGCATTCTCAATGCTGGATTCGAATCCATGATATTGATTAAGTGGAAGATACTCGAACCATCTCATCCAAGCTCTGTGGTTAAACCCATATATATTATACTAGGGAGATGCCCGTGCGTTGCACGGGTTGTTATAATATTTTTTTTGATAATTTTTATGTAGTTTAAATATGAAATATATAGGTTGTTAATAGAAATTATGTATATTAAAATTATAGTATTATTCAAATATATATGTTATTATATTTTTAAAATACAAAATTATTTATCTTAGGCAATATTCTTATATAGATAGCTAGACCTGTTTTTAATAAATAAATTGCAAGTGATTTATATTAGGTTAATTGTATGTAACTCAAACACTATTTCTTATTTTTACATAATGATTTAAGATGTGAATTGGCAAATAAAAATATTAAATAGATTTTTTTTACGGATTTTTTTTTTGAAATCACTATAGATTTAGAAGATAGATATAGCCTTGTCACATGAACATCTAGGAGGGTGAAAATGAGGAGAGATTTGAAGGTGATATGGGTGTAAAATATCCTTTATTTTGACCGATGATATTTTATGATTTTAGTAATTGAATATTACTATCATCTTTAATCATGTAGTGAATAAATCTATGTTGGTCACATAGTAGTGTATTGCAGACTTTTTTAGTGAATTTAATAATCCTTTTATATGAACTATATTATCAATTATGATTCTAAATTGTCTAGATTGAAATTTGATTTAATGGCAAATTTAATTATAATTGATGTTAATTTTAGTGAAAATTTTTGTAAGTCATAAAATTAAAGAAATTTTTTGAAAAGGTATTTTAAACTTAAAAACAAAATGCTAGAGAAGGAAATGTCTTCTTTTGATCTTGATTTGAAATTGGTGAACATTCAAGTAACATAAGCAAATTATTTAGACATAGTGCATCAACATTCACAAAAGCTATTGAAATTAAACATTTGCTGAAAGAACAATATTAAAATGGAACATGATTCTTGGATGCTTATAGCTTTACAAAACATTGTTGCCTCAATTGCATCTAAGCGAAAGTTAGTTGATAATAATTCGGCCCATAGTAGGTGACTTCAATGCAGTAACCTGCGCATCTGAAAGACAAGGAAGGGGTGGGTCCTCTGATGATGTAGAGATTGATGATTTTAATAATTTCATAGTTGATATGGACCTTGTTGACGTACCGGTGTCCGGAAAGAAGTTTTCATGGTTTTGTTCTGATGGGGTGTCTATGAGTAGATTGGACAGGTTCTTAGTCTCAGGAGGGCTCATTGATGATTGGGGTATTTCGGGGCAGTGGATTGGTAATCGGGACGTTTCAGATCATTGTCCCATCTGGCTACTTCGATCTGTGAAAAATTGGGGGCCGAAGCCGTTTCGCATCTTCAATGCTTGGTTGGATCATCCTGACTTCTTGCCATTTGTTCAAAACTGTTGGAGTAGTTACAACATCAAAGGCCACAAAGCATTTGTTATCAAAGCAAAATTGAAGATGCTCAAAGGAAGTCTTAGAGAGTGGAATAATGAAGTCTTTGGGAAGAGGGACCTAAACATAGACACTTTGGTTCGGGAATTGAACTCCTTGGATGCTACTTTATGCGAAGGGTGGGATGGAGGTTTGGTTGAGAATAGAAGAGAAATTTCTGCTTCTTTGTGGGATCAAATTTGGGCCAAAGAGTCTATTTTGGCTCAAAAATCAAGGGCAAGATGGACAAAGGAAGGAGACATGAATTCCAAATATTTTCATTCCCAATTGACTTTCCAAAGGAGGAGGTGTAACGTTGTGATCCTTAGAGATAATGGGGCTATGATAGAGGACGTGGAAGAAGTGAAACTATTTGTCAAGCATCACTTTGAGAGGAGCTTTTCCGAATCTTTATCCAATCGACCTAGCTTGGACGGTATCTAATTCAAGCAATTGTCTCTTTCGGATTCTGACTTGTTGGTCCAACCGTTCACAGAGGAAGAAATAAGGGCGGGAGTGTGGGAGTGTGATGGCAATAAAAGTCCGGGGCCCGACGGATACAATCTTAACTTCATAAAGCTTTGTTGGAATTTTTTAAAAGAGGAGGTGGTGGGCTTCATCAATGAATTCTACGAAAATGCTTTTATCCCTAAGGCAATATCGGCGTCCTTCATTGCTCTAGTACCAAAGAATGACAATCCTCAAGGCTTGGGCGAGTTTAGGCCAATTTGTTTGATTGGGTGCTTATACAAAATATTGGCAAAAGTATTGGCTAGTAGGATAAAGAGGGTGTTGCCTAGTGTTATCTCGAGTTGTCAATCGGCCTTTCTCGGAGGAAGGCAAATATTGGATGGGGTGGTCATAGTTAACGAGTTGGTGGATTATGCGAGGAGAAACAAGGAGGAGTGCTTGATGTTTAAGGTGGATTTTGAGAAGGCGTATGACCCAATTTCGTGGGAGTTCTTAATCTATATGATGCACCGTATGGGGTTCCCTCGTAGGTGGGTGCTTGGATGAAGTCGTGCATTTGTACTAGCTCCATGTTGGTCCTAGTTAATGGTAGCCCTACACAAGACTTCAAGGTTCAAAGGGGTTTGAGGCAAGGAGACCCGTTGTCACCATTTCTCTTCCTTATAGTGGCCAAAGGTTTGTCGGGATTGATGCACAAAGCGGTGGACATTGGAACCTTTCAATGTTTTTATATTAATGACAACTTGAGATTTTCCCTTTTGCAATTTGCAGATGATACGATGATGGTGGGCAAGGCCACATGGGACAATCTTTGGAGAATCAAATCCATTTTGAGATCTTTCGAGTTGGTGTCCGGTTTGAAGGTCAACTTCCACAAGAGCAAAGTTATAGGAATGAATACTCCGGATGGGTTTTTGGAGAGAGCGAGCGCTTTTCTTTATTGTAAATCGGAGTCTATCCCCTTCAAGTTCTTGGGCATTCCAATTGGTGCCAACCCACGGCGTGAATCTACTTGGAAATCGGTTCTTCATGGGCTAAGAAAGAGATTATCAACATGGAAGGGTCGTCTTCTTTCCATAGGTGGCCGGGTAACTCTTATAAATTCCATTTTAAATAGCATTCCATTATTTTTTTTCTCCTTCTATACAAAGCTCCGAAGGTGGTGATTAAGAAGATGGTAAAAATCCAACGGAATTTTCTTTGGGGTATTAAAGATGGAGAAAGCGGGATGTATTGGGTGGCATGGGACAAAATTTGCCTTCCAAAGAAAGAGGGTGGCTTAGGGATTAAAAATTTAGAACTATTCAACATAGCATTATTGTCTAAGTGGAAGTGGAGGGCTTTGACGGATCCTAGTGCAAGTTGGTTACATTTATTTATTCATAGATATGGGAACTTTGAATCGGCCTTTATACAATCCTATGGTGGATCATCACCAAGGCGCTCAGGGATCAATTTGGTGGAGGGATTTAGTTGGTTTGGACGCCACGGTTGGGGAGGCAAGCTGATTTGCATGGTGCATTCGAAGAAGTTTGGGAGATGGTGTGTTGGTCAATTTTTGGAAGGATCAATAGTTGGGTAATGAATTCTTTTCAAGGTGTTTCCTCTGTTGTTTGATTAAAGGCATGAAAGATTAACAGTGGCTGAATGCAGGGATTGGACCGAAGGAAGGTGGCGTTGGAGTGTCCTGTTGGTGGCTACCGATGACGCTGTTATAGCGGCTGAAGCTGACATTCTGCTGAATATTCTTCTTCCAATTACTCCAGATTTATCAAAGCATGATGCTTGGATTTGGCTGCACGATCAAACCAAGCACTTCTCGGTAAAATCTTATTATTCTCAGCTGATTGGAAACAGCCCTGTGAATTATTTCTCAGCAGATTGGTGTTGCATAAGTGCTGAACTTTTGGAAATCAATAACCCCTTTGAAAGTTATAGTATTCGGGTGGCGTTTATTGCTTGACTCGCTCCCATTACGAGCTCAATTGTTTCATAGACAGATTTTGCATTCGGAGGAGGAAACTCGATGCCCGTTTTGTAATTTGGCCCGAGAGGATGTTCACCATTTGTTTATGAGTTGTGCATTCGCCCAATCGGTTTGGGATTTAATTGGTGCTTGGAGCGGTATTGAATTCGATGTCTCTTTGGGTACAACGGATTTCTTTAGACGACGTGGTTTGTGGTGCCAAGGGAAGAAATTAAAGCGAGCAAAACACCTAATTTGGCTTACCACGTGTTGGAGTATTTGGCTAGCCCGGAATGGCGTCGTATTCAAAGAGGAGGAGGCAAATGTAGAAGCGGTTATCAACCGGATTAAAAGCCTAACTTGGAGTTGGTGTGTTTATAAGCTTAATTGTAATTCCTCTTTGTCTATTTCTATGTGGTGGTCTAACCCACTACAATGCTTAAACAATATGTAACTCTCAATGTTGTTTGGGTTTGAGCACCCCTAGTGCTCCATCAATGACTTGTTGCTTATCTAAAAAAAAAATCTAAGCGAAAGTTATATTTCTGCATCTTTGACTACTTTAAAACTATATATAAAGAACATGAAACACTCTATTTTTTTCTAGGCACTCTATTTTTCTCATGAAACTCTCTCCTTTTTTTTGGTTCTACACTATCTCCTTTCTTCTACTCCTATGTCCATTTTGTTTTTCATTCCGAATATTTTTGCCAAAATCTCTCCATTCACCATCCACAATAGTCTCATTGAATAGTTTCTCGTTATAACTGACTAAAACTCTACATCTTCTACTAATTCACGACTTTATTGTCAAAACTAGCTCTCCCCTTTTAATGCACAATTGTTCCATCAAAAAAATTCCAAAGGCCCACTAATCATTTCTTATTTAAAAAAACTTAGATTAATTGTGATTAAAAGGCAAACTTTGTGCATTGTAATTTCTAAATTCATCCAAACTATTATGCGTAAATATAGTGATTCAACTAATTTATTTGTTCTTTTAAAACTTTGGTAATAATATAAATTCATTCTAAACAAATAAATTTTCAAATAATCTATTGGGATTTATCATAATACATAAACATTTTTGAAAACCAAAAGGAAAACATAAAGAAAAACTTGATCCGAAATGAATAGAAATTAATATAAAATACATTAAAACTATAGAAATTTGAAATTTACTACTCTTTGTTTCTTTGTTTCTTCATCAGTTAATAATTCTTAAATATTAATAAAAACAAAATTGGAAATTCAAAATAAAAGTGATAGTAAAGAATATAGATTTAATATGAAACTTAGAAATAGAAAACATTTTAAAATCATTTATTTATTTTTATTATTTATAATGATACGAAAAAAAAAATATGGTATTACACAATATGAAACAAAAGATTTATTTTAATAGAATGGAGTTTTTGATACAACTTATAATCTGAATAATCTAAAATGAAGAATAAATATAATATTTCAAAAAAAATTGCAACGTATAAAGTTGAAGCTTTATTTGTTGTTTCTTTTTAACCTAAAACACTATTTTTATTTTTAATCAACGATCGTATGTGTGAATTCGTAAAGAAAAATATTAAGTAAAATAGTTTTATATTATGAAATCATTCGATTTGAAGGAGTGATTTACTTCACAAATGCACCTTAGTAAACATAATAAGAGTAAAAAAATGCCTTCTTTTAGTCTGAACATTCATTGGTGAATATTTTTGTTTGAGGAAGAAATTGATGAACAATCGATGAACATAATATATTTAGACCTAAGATATCATACAATTTCATCAAAACCATTAAAATTAAACATTTATCTAAAGAACAATATTCAAATATACATGATTCCTCAATGCCTGTAACTTTACAAAAAAATTGTTGTCTCCATTGCATGAACCCTTTACCTTACCCTTTTGTCTCTTGATCCTTTCTTCCTTTCTTCTACTTGTTTTTCATTAAGAATTTTTTTTGTAAAAACCTCTCTCGTCACCATCCAAAGTTATCTCCTTTAAATAGTCTTTTTTTTTAAACAAAAGAAAGGGATATGGAGCCTCGTTAAAACATTCTGATGCAAAACTCTCCTTAGGGAAAAAGCACCAGGAAGTAAAGAGCACTCCCCCTAAATTTTATTGATAAAAAAGAGAAAAAGTACAAAAAGCATGGGGGCTAGACCAAAACCCATGAGCATAAACATCATTATAACTGGAAAAAATAAAATAAAAGCAAACCTACAAAGGTGTGCAAAAGCATCACTATAACGACTCTCATCCCAACCAGGCCGGCACCAGAGTCGCTAACAATCATCTGCAGCACACCAAAAATAGTAGGCAAAAGGCGAACCCAGCCGATCGAGGGATTTCGGAACTAACAACACCTGTAGTTAGGCAAATCTAACCTATTCCTAAAAAAGTCATTCGCAATGAAGCTCTAGATGAAATTTCACCAGGTAAAGACATAATTTGAATAGTCATTTCTTGCTATAATTGACTAAAATTCTACCTCTTTCACTCATATTCTACTAACTCATGAGTTTATTGTCAACTAAAGGAACAATTCATATTCCATATGATTTTGAAACCCCTTTCTTTTAAATGCACAAATGTTACATAAGAAAGAATTTTAAAGGACAACAAATTATTTCTTATTTCTAAACAAATTATATTAGTTTTGATTAAAAAGGGAAATACTTGGTAAAAAAATAAAACTGTGTGATAATTTTTTAAATTAATCTAAACTATTATAACTGGTAAATATATTTAATCAACTAATTTAGTTTTTTGCAATGCTAATAATAATATACTTTCTTTTGTAAATAATTGTAGAATTTTAAAAAATATGTTGAGATTTATGCTTTTAAAAATGGAATGTGAACAACTCTACCTCATCTACTCATTTCATATAATTCATGATTTTATTAACAAACAAAGAAATGATTCATATTTTCAAAACAAAATTTATCCATATTAAGTTGAAACTCTCATATTTCGAGGCATAATTTTTACACTAAAAGTTATTTTTATGGTTCACTATTGTTTTATTATTTATAGTTAGACGCTATTCTACTAAGAGTACCATTGAATAAGGTAGTAGCAATTTTGTGATTTCATTACAATTAAAGTCTTCTTTTTGTATAAATTATAAATAAATATTAAAATAGAAAAAATTCATGAGGTTTCCTTTTTTTTTTATATATATATATATGTATCTATGTATATATAATAATAATAATAATAATAATAATAATAATAATAGAATTCATGAGAAGCATTGTGGAGCTTCCATCCAAACTTTATATTCCACTAAATCATAATTTTATAAGTTAGTGTGTAATTATGTGTTTTAACTATATCTAATTAAGAGCTACAATTAAAGTTTTCCATTTAAATTATAAATATATAATATTTTGAATAAAAATAAAGTGGAGCATTGTGGAAGCTCTAAAAAAGCTTCATTTAGATATTTATATTGATACGCTGTTTTGTGGATTTTTTAAAAGGCAAACATTATACTAATAGCATATAGGATTGAGTGAGAATACACCCAAAAAACCGTCACAAAAAGTACATAAATCGAATACCAAATGAAAAAAAAACATCGAAATCACAGTTCAAGAAGTGGAGCATCCCAAAACCTAGGGATGACAAACACAATACCACCAAAGAAACCTATTTCCTGGATAGAAATCACACCTTAATAACAAGTGGCTTACGGTTTTCTGGTGGTTCGCAAAAATACACAACTAATTGTCTCTACATTTGATATAATCCCTCTTTGAAATAGATTAGCCCAAGATGGGAGTCTATTCAGGATGAGGTGCCAGTCAAAGGCTAACACTTTGGTAGGGAAACTACTAGTCCAATATTTATCCTAGTGATGTCAAATATCGGCCATGGCGGCGCCATAGCGCTATGGCGTGGTGGAAATTGGAGCAACTCATAGAAAAACGGTTTTATAAACAAATATTGTTTTATCTATAAATTGTTAGGTAACTACAAAGAATGAAAGAACACGTTTAAAAATGAATGAATTGATATATATTTCCTAGAATATTTTGCTGGCGAATTCATCCATTTCCACTCCTTCCATACGATAGGAAGGAGATTTTGAGGCAAGTTCCCTCAGCTGTGATAGACTTCTTCCCAACTTCAAAGCCATCTTCATTTCGAATAGCTCCCCATTTTCTCTTTTATCTAAATCTGTCTCTTCCAAAGTTGAATCAACTGAGGTTTCTAACAAATTAAAGAATCCGGCACTAGTTCTGTACATTTCAAAAACCATGCCAACTTGGCCTCCATGCTCAAAAGTATTAATAGCTGAAGCCAATGAGCCAGCCATGAGAGGCACTATGGCTTCCCATGAACCATTGCCAACAAATACAGATCCAGCTGCTGCAATGCCAGTGAGTAAAGGCCCAACAATAGCCAAAGTCTTGTTGATTTTCAAGGCAATGTTTCCAAGCCTGTCATAGTCCTCACTATCTTTTATCTTTACCACCTCAACAACCTCCCTCATTTCCATTTCTAGTTCTTCACTCCATCCATTCATTTTTCCTATTCTCTGTGCTTTTTCTTCATGGGGTTTGCTTTTCCTTTGGAACTGAGTTGAGGGCCACCAAACAGCAGGCTCAAACTTTGCTGGGTATTTTTCTAGCATAGCTCCCAATAAAGGAAGTGGGTATGCTTTGTCAAGAGACAAAACCTTTTCCATTGCACCATTCACATCTTTTTCTGTAGGATTTCCAAGGGCAATTGTAGTTTGAATTTCTCTTTGTAGCTGCTTAAACAATCTTGTAGCATTACGTTGTTCCTCAGTGAGTTGAGAAGGTTGGATCTTATTCATTACAAGAAGCAACCCAGTAGCCGCCGAAAACAAAAATGCTGAAGATAATTTCAAAGCCGAAAGGGGTGCACCATCACCACACGTGGCAGCAACACCAACCATAGTTGTGGCAGTGAGAGTAGTCATGTTAATGGAATTCAAAAGAAGAGTATTCCAGTTATTACGTTGTTCGCCAATGTTTTTATGCATTTCAATTCTGTCGGCCACAACCTCCAAAACTGCATAGAGTTGAACAGTGACTTTAGAATCATTTGTAGAATGTTGTTCGTGTAATTCGTTGCTGCTGACATTACTTTCTAATACAGTGGTCATATCTTTGAGTTTTAAATCATCAACTTGCTTTCTAACACGTATATTTGGCACTGAAATATTGTGTTTCGTATGTTTTGGGATAGTGATTGCAGCATGTGTTCTGTCTGAAGACATAGCAGAACAAGAAAGTATAACAGAAGTTTGTATGGAAACCATGATGCGTTCGTTAATTGAGGCTTTTTCTTGGTATGGTATTTATTGCTACGTGATATAAGGAAAATGGTTTAATGTTGTTTAGAAACATAAGGTTGTATCATTATATATAAATATTAGTTACAGAATCAAACAATTCCAAAGGGAGGGAGTTGGAAGCAGTCAGAATCAAACAAGGAAACCCTGATTGACCAGTTCAATTTATTGACACGTCATCTCTGACTCTGTTCAAAGTTCAAAGTTCCCAGCCTTGTTGTGTTGTGACGTAGTAAAACCATAAGGCTGCATGTATAGCATTACATGCAAGACTAACAAATTAGCATGCAACTAAGGCTATACGACTCTCCCGCGCTTTCCTGGTAATATCCCTATTCCACTGCTCCTTTTTTATTTTTACTTTGTCAATATTAATTATTTGACATTTTTTAAAAGAAATTGATTATTCTTGTCAAAAAAAAATTGATTATTTGGCTATAGTTGTGACTTGTGACTATTGCTCCATTTCTTTATAAGAGCAGCAGAGCCGGCTAACACCCTGTGCAAGCAGTGCCTTTGTACAGGGCCCAATCCCAAAAAACAATTTTAGGGCCCCAAAAATAGAAATAAACCTCAGCCCATAACCCTCTCTATCCCTCTCACAACACACACCCTCTGTATGTTAACTTCAGTTGTTCTCAAGGTTGGATCTTTCTCCACCATTTTATTTTTCGTTTCTTCCTTCTTCGGTTCTTCTTGGGAGCAAGAGTTTAAGGTTTAAGGGATTTGTGCTTTCTTCATTTTTATATTTCACTGTTTGTTGCTACCTCTTCGATAAGAATAGGGATTTGAAATGATACAAATTCCTCTTCTATTAAAACTTTATTTATAATTTAAATAAAGTAGTATATGTTTTTGGTGATTCATTTGTTAAAAGTATTAATAGGGGCCCAATTTTTAAATTAGAACAGGGCATCAAATTGTTTGAGACGGCCCTGAAGAGCAGCCAAGTTTAAGAGTCTCTTTGTTACGGATTAAAAAATAAATGATTAAATAAATTATTATTTAAAGTAGTTTTTACATTATTTTTAGATTATCATTTTTTTAAAATCTGTAGCAAATAGATAGGAAACTTTTAAAATAGATTATTTTTTTAAATAAAGTGATTATTTTTCAAAACAAACTGTAAAAAAACTCTAAAACAGATCCACATAATCAGAACATGTAAATTGTTAAGCCATTAATAAAACTACACGCATACTAATTTAGACCTATCTCCCTATTAGGATGCCTATTAACTTAGAGAGCTAAGGTCTTAGCAGTAAGACATTGTTGGAAAGTAGAATGGTTTTAGGAAGACTTTGGGAGGAAGGGAAGAGGAGACTATGGTTTCTTAAAATGAGAGGATACTTTGCTCTTTAGAACTTGATGTTTATTTGCTAACTTGCTTACTTGTTTTTGCTTGGTTTACAAATGACTAGCTCTCCCCTATTTATAGGCTCCAAGGGAGAGTTCTACATCAATCTAGAGAACATTCTACACACTTCAAGTGAGAGAGTTCTACACACTTCTCTCAACTACTTATTTAATATTACATATTTCACTTCTACATTTCTCTACTACTCTCTAGAATTTTCTATAAACTAAAACACTAAAACCAAATGGGCCTAACACTTGATTAGTCCAATGGGCCAAATCAAGTTTACTCTCCAACACCCCCTCTTAAACTTGATTTGTCATTCCAAGTAGGCTTCGCAACTTGATAAAGTCTTCATGCTTGAGGGGTTTTGTGAAGATGTCAGCAACTTGGTCTTGAGACTTCACATATTCGACTTGCACATCCTTTCTTGCTATGCACTCCCTTATATAGTGGTAGCGAGTATCAATATGTTTGCTCCGATCATGGAAGACTGGATTCTTTGCTAGAGCTATAGCTGACTTATTATCCACAAAGATCTTGGTCGGCTCTTCTTGCGACATCCCCAACTCCTTTAACAAATTTCGGAGCCAGACTGCATGGCAAACACATGATGTGGCTGCTACATATTCTGCTTCGCAAGTTGAAAGTGTGACTATCGGTTGTTTCTTTGACATCCAAGTGAAAGCTGTGTTTCCCATGAAGAACACAAAACCGCTAGTACTCTTCCGATCATCTCCATCTCCACCCCAATCACTGTCACTGTAACCAACAAGCTTATAATTATTATTTGATGAAAACCATAAGCCGAAATCCAATGTTCCTTTGATATAGCGAAGAATTCTTTTTGCAGCCTTGAGATGAGTTGTGGTCGGATTCTCCATGTATCGACTGATGAGTCCAGTAGCATACAAAATATCAGGTCTTGTGCATGTTAGATACCGCAAACTCCCAACCATACTCTTGAAATTTGTAGGGTTCACCTTTACTGCTTCGTCGTACTTTGATAATTTCATTTTACACTCTATTGGTGTGCTGATTGGCTTGCAACTATCCATCTTGAACTTTTTCAGCATCTCCTTCGCATATCTTTGTTGTGAAATGAATATTCCATCTTCCTTTTGCTTTACCTCAATGCCAAGATAGTATGACATTAATCCAATATCTGTCATCTCAAACTCCTTTACCATTTCCTTCTTGAACTCTTCAAACATACTTGGATTGCTTCCTGTGAAGACCAAGTCATCCACATATATGCACACGATCAAGATATCTCCATTTTTGACCTTGACATATAGGGCATGCTCGTGTGGGCACTTCGTGAAATTGTTTTCTTTGAAGTAGTTATCAATCCGACTATACCATGCTCTTGGTGCCTGTTTCAGTCCATATAGTGCTTTCTTTAGCTTGAGAACTTTGTCTTCATGACCTTTCACCTTGTAGCCCATAGGTTGTTCGATGTACACTTCTTCTTCTAGGACTCCATTCAAAAAGGCAGACTTCACGTCCATCTGATGAATTTTCCACTTGTTTTGGGCTGCTAGAGAGATTATTAGTCTTATGGTTTCCAAGCAAGCGACTGGAGCAAACACCTCGTCATAATCAATCCCGGCCTTTTGACTATAGCCTTTTGCAACTAGCCTTGCCTTGTATCTTTCGATTTCTCCATTGACGTTCTTCTTTGCCTTGTACACCCACTTGACACCAATAGCTTTATGCCCTTTCGGAAGAGACACGAGTTCCCAAGTGTTGTTCTTGTCGATGGCTTTAATTTCTTCGTCCATTGCATCCCTCCATCTCTTATCTTGCGCAGCTTCTTCAAAGTCCATAGGTTCACAGTCTGCAAAGAGGCAGAACAATGTGAGATTATTCGTTGCCTCGACTTCCTCATAGAGATCTTCAAGCCTTCGCGGTGAAAAAGCTTCTGTATTATCATACACATCTTGGAGACTTCGTGTACGTTTCACTCTCCTTTCACTCCCAGTGTCTTCTGAAGTGGACGTAGTTGGTGATGTGATCCCTTTTTGAACTTCTCCAGATGTCTCTTCATCAAACTGGGGAAAGAAACTGTACTCCTTTTCATGAGGTCCAAAGTCCCATTGTCCTTCTTCATCGAAGACTACATCTCGGCTGACCACCGTCTTCTTGCTGTTCGGGTTGTACAACTTGTAACCCTTTGAGTTTTGATCATAACCGACAAAGATGAATCTCTCACTCTTATCGTCGAGTTTTGCTCTTCTCTCATCTGGTATGTGAACATGGGCAACACTTCCAAAGACTCTCAAGTGTGAGATACCTGGCTTTCTTCCACTCCATGCTTCTTGTGGTGTCTTTCCCCATACACTTCTTGTTGGAGATCGATTTGACAGGTAGACTGCACACGCCACTGCTTCAGCCCAAAATTCTTTTGGCAATTTCTTGCTTTTAAGCATGCTTCGAGCCATGTCGAGGATTGTTCTATTTTTCCTCTCTGCCACACCATTCTGTTGAGGGGATCTTGGAACCGTCAAGGGACGTCTAATTCCATTCTCTTCGCAAAACTCCTGAAACTCTTTAGAAGTGAATTCTCCGCCTCGATCAGTTCTCATAGCCTTAATCACTCGTCCACTTTCTTTCTCCACTGCAGCTTTAAACTTCTTGAAAATATTAAAGACTTTTGACTTCTGCTTCAAGAAATATACCCATGTCTTTCTTGAAAAGTCGTCAATAAATAGGAGGAAGTAGTTATTTTTACCTAGTGATCTTGGCTTGATTGGTCCACAGACATCAGCATGTATGAGCTCGAGTGGCTTTTTGGCTCTTGAGTTTGACTCCTTTGGAAAACTCGTCCTAAATTGCTTTCCAAGTAAACATCCTTCACAGAGTTGATCGGGTTTGTTGATAGACGGCAACCCTCTCACCATATTCGTCTTCGACATCAAACTTAAACCTCCAAAATTTAAGTGCCCAAATCTAAGATGCCAAAGCCATGCATCATCATTATAGCAAGCTTTGAGACACTTTGCCACGTCATTATGGATATTCAATAAGAACATCCTATTTTTTGACATTGGTACCTTGGTGATGAGATTGTTTCTCTGATCTCTGATGGAAAGACTGGAATCTTTCAAGTGAATGTCATAGCCCTTTTCTAAGAGTTGTCCCAGACTCAAAATATTGTTTTTCATATTTGGGACGTAGTAGACATTTGAAATAAAATCATGTCTTCCATCCTTTAGGCGGATTAAGATCTTACCTTTGCCTTTCACCTGAACTTTAGAATCATCACCAAATGAGACATTGCCACTCACTGATTCATCAAGGTCCACGAACATGCTTCTTTTTCCGCACATATGGTTGCTTGCACCGGTGTCAAGGTACCACATGTTTTCCTGGATTCCTTCGTTACTTCTACGTGCTAGAAGCACTGTTCCAATCGTCTGGTCTTTCTCTTCCACATAGTTTGTCTCCTCTTCTACTCTATTCTTTGAAAATCTACATTCTGAGGCATAATGGCCAAACTTCTGACAATTATAGCATCGAGTTTGAGATTTATCAAACCTTGTGTTTTGAGATCCTCGTCCACACCCTCTTGTTGAGCTTTCTCCCTTCTTGTAATTGTTGTTTGTGAAATTCGCACCTCGTCCATTAGTTTGGCGTCCAAACTGTCCTCGGCCAAAACCTCGACCTCTACCTCGACCTCGACCTCGATCTTGTAGGCCTCTCTCATTTTCTTGACTTCCTTCCTTCTCCTTTAGTTGCATCTTGAAGAGTTGCTCGGTGATCTCCTTCTTTTTCTTATGTTTCTCCTCATAAGCTTGCAATGATCCTTGGAGTTGTTCAATCGTCATGGTCTCCAAGTCTTTGGTTTCCTCGATGGTTGTGACGATATGCTCGAATTTGGTATCCAAAGAGCGTAATATCTTTTCCATAATCCTTACGTCTTCTAACTTCTCACCATTTCTTTTTAATTGATTTGACACGGCGATTACTCTTGAAAAATATTCAGAAATAGACTCCGACTCAGTCATATGTAAGGATTCGAACTCACCTCTTAGAGTTTGGAGACGCACCTTCTTTACCTTGTCTTCTCCTTTGCAAGACGTTTGCAGCTTCTCCCATGCCTCCTTAGCGGATGTCGCATTTGAAATTTTCTCAAACTCATTTTCATCCAATGCTTGGTAGATGAGGAAGAGAGCTTTCTTGTCTCTCTTTCTTGAATCCTTCAAAATATCCCTTTGTGCTTGAGTTAAGGAATCCTCATTTTGTGATTCCTTATAACCTTTTTCAACAATCTCCCAAACATCATGTGCTCCAAGAAGAGCCTTCATTTTGATGCACCAATTATCATAGGTGCTCCCTTTTAGAAGTGGAACTTGGAATGATGACACACCATTGCTCGCCATGACTTTGGAAGGATTTCTAATCAGAACCTTAGCTCTGATGCCACTTTGTTGGAAAGTAGAATGGTTTTAGGAAGACTTTGGGAGGAAGGGAAGAGGAGACTATGGTTTCTTAAAATGAGAGGATACTTTGCTCTTTAGAACTTGATGTTTATTTGCTAACTTGCTTACTTGTTTTTGCTTGGTTTACAAATGACTAGCTCTCCCCTATTTATAGGCTCCAAGGGAGAGTTCTACATCAATCTAGAGAACATTCTACACACTTCAAGTGAGAGAGTTCTACACACTTCTCTCAACTACTTATTTAATATTACATATTTCACTTCTACATTTCTCTACTACTCTCTAGAATTTTCTATAAACTAAAACACTAAAACCAAATGGGCCTAACACTTGATTAGTCCAATGGGCCAAATCAAGTTTACTCTCCAACAATGGCCACATGCGGCAATTTGGTTATGTGGCCTATAGCCAGTCAACTTTTATTCGAGGTAGACATTATTAATTGACGTGGGTGGTGTTGGTGGTGGATGAAGTGATGGACTATGAAAAGAAATGGAGAGAATGTTTGATCTTTAAGGTAGACATTTTGAGAAGAAATATGATTCTATCAATTGAGGTTTTCAAGATTATATGTTTTTGCTGAGCACCCCTGTGTCTAAGTTACTGGTTTCCTAACAGAGGAAATTAATGTTCAGAGATGTCTAAAGCAAAGGGACCTCTTGCAACTTTCCTTTTCATTTAATTTGAGGGACTGGGTGGCTAAATGAAGTGTGTGCTGGCACAAAGTCTTTTAAGGGGGTCCTCAATTTGAACCCGACAATGGTAGTATCACATCTACAATATGCTGAAGATACTCTTCTAATTGGGGAGGCGTACATATAAACCTCCGAAAATTTAAATCAGTCCTTTGATCCTATGAATTAGTAGCTTTCAAGTGAATTTTCTTGGAAGGGGCTCACCCCGAGAGCCTTGCTCTTTGAAAGCCAGTGCTTGACACACTTCGACGACGTCTTAGAGGTCATGGGAATAAATATGTTATTTTTGAAGGCCGCATTGTCCTTGTAAACTCGGTCCTTAATAGTATATATGTTTTCTATCTTTCGTTTCTTAAGATTCTAGTGTCAAGGTTTGGAAGTAGGGGTGCAAATTCAGAGAAATTTTATGTGTGATGGTACTAAGGTCAAGAATAAAATTTCCTGGGGTGTGAAAAGAGGTTTGCAAGCTGATAACTCTATTTTATATAGAGTTATTTACACATCTAAACCTAATAATTGCTAAGTTCTAAGTAAGAATATATAGTAATTATAGCTAAATAAATAAAATATGCTCATGATTAAGCATTTAGCATATATTTGGTATTTTGATATGTTTGTTCAGTGCACCTGCAGTTGATGCTCCTGCACCAGAATACAACAGTGCACCTGCACCAGGATATTCCTGCATCAAGAAATAACCAGAACACAACGGTGCACCTACACTGAAAATTGACAACTATGCATGAAGCATTCTTAAATCATCAAGATGCACTTACACTTCATGGATGACGTCATGCTTAATCATATGAGCACATGCAACTTGCAAATTTCGGCGCCTACCATAAAAAGATTAGTTTTGAAGAGTCATGCACCTAGGGACACTTGGCCATCCATTATTGGACCTCGCTTTGAGCTTGAGTATGGAATTCAAATTACTTTTTGGTAGATCAGAAATTAACCATGGTTCAACTCTCAAGTTAACTTAATCTCCAAGGAAGACTCACTTTTTGAAGGCTATAAAATGACCCTCACTTCTCATTTGAAGATATACCTCAAGATATCAACAAGATACTTAGATTAGTTTTCATTTTCGTTTTTCATTCTCTTGTAAGAAGGCAAGAAAGGACTTGACAACTTCTTTCTTTACTTCCACACAATTAGTAGTGCTAGCTGAATGCAGTGAAGTTAGTGCACCTGCATTAATTGGAGAATTCATGCAAAAGAACTTCAACCCGTGTAACTCTTACCTTGTTACTTTCTTTTGTTGTGATTTCAATTATATGAATATGATCTTTTCGGTTTATATATGTCTTGCAATGTCTAAAATGAGCTAAACTCTTTTGGTTGGGATGTTTTAAAACTTATAATGATATTTTAAATAGGTTATTGTGTTCATATGTGATGTGTGCATTTTTGTTCTTGTTTGATACTTCTTTCAACACTTATTTTTGAGGTTGATCACTTAGAATAAGTAGAGTTATAAATACAGACATAGTTTATAACTAGAACTCAATGACTAATATGGGTAAGTGTTTTAATTAAAGAAAACTTTGTGGGTACGATCTCATCTTCTCTGTATTACTTATTGTAGACTGTGTATACTTGCGCGTTACTTTTTACCACACCACAAGCCAAAAATGGGTTTCAGGATAAAGATCACCGGAATTTTAACACAAGTATACTGGATAAGTGGGGGGTGGAGGTTGTTGCTGCATAAAAGAAATATTTGGACCGATGTCATCGTGGCTAATATGGGGGTCAGTTGGTGAATATTTAACACCTAAGTGAAAATGAGTACCTGTATTACTCCTTATGGTGGAAAGATATATGTTGGGTGGAAGAAGACTCGGTGACTGGTCGAAATTGGTTTACTTAGAATGAATAAAAATATTGTTAATTAGGATGTCGTCCTCTAATGGCATGATGTATGGGTTGGTAACTCCCCTTAAGATGCTTTTCGTGAGGTTATTTCAAAACAAAACATATTTGGTAAAATAGGAGTTCAATTGGTTTTTAACCCATTTTCAAAACACTATGAGATCATATTTTAAAACAATAAAAAATTGATTTTGGAATTTAATTTTTAGTTGTAAAATGTGTCTAGTTCATCGTACTTTACTGTAGTTTAATATTATTGCCATAGTTGTTGACACATAACACCCACTTTATATATAGTTGTTTGAATGCTGACAAAGAAAGTTAGTGTCACGCTGCAATGCTGACATGGCAGACCGATACCACACGATAGCACTGACATCAGAGGCCAATGCTATGTGCCAATGTTGCTATAGAAAGCTAATGACACATGGCATATGAAGGCTACGGTGATGTCTGCCACATCAATATTTTTTGCCACCGAGCATAACAAAGGGGGACGAAAAGTCAATGTCACACGTTAATGCTGCATGGTAGCGTTGACGGCACAAGTCGATCTCTCTCCCTCACTTATAGAGAGATATATTGTCTCTCGCTATTAGTAACAAATTTTCTCCCTCACAATATATAAGGGATAGAATTTTTGCCTCGCTAATAACGATGGATTTTCATCCTCGTAATTTGCGACATAATTTGTTTTTCTGGATTCAATTTATGCATTTTTTAGCCACAAATTATATGTGTTTGGGGGGAGTTATCATCATCGCAAATAAATATAGATTTCAAAATCCCTCGCTAAATATATTGTGAAGCCAAATTTATGAATTCACATTCGTCACAAATTTCGTTTCTAAAATGGTTTGCAATGGATTTTGAATTGTTTAGTGATGGATTTCCCCCCTCTTTAAATTTGATTTTTCTAGTAGGGTATAGCTTATTTGAGCCCATATTGACACAAGAACTTGTGTGACCATTTAAGTGTTCTTATGGAAACAATTTACAACATGACCGTAAAGTATAAGACAAAACGTGATACACCGCATGAAGATAGACTTCAATGGATCTACACTTCAATGGATTTACACACTTTTTTTTTTGAAAAAACAAATTTTATATATTTCTTATAACGTGTGTTTTGAAGGAACAAAAACCTCTATACAAATATGTCATTCTCAATTACGAGGAGAGTAACCACAAGATGCACCAACAGCATAAAAAAATACAACTGTCTAGACAGTGCAACTGATCTACTCCAAGTGAGAGCCAGTCGAGCCACACAAACTATTGCACCTATCCCCCACACATGCATTCCAAAGGTTGAACACATCATTCATAGAAGTGACTATGTCTTGACTTAGCCTTAACCAAAAATCAGTTTCATCACGAGTAAAATTTTATTGAAAAGAAGGTCTCAGAGAGGTCAAAAGTCGTATTTGAAAATGCAACTCCATTCCTAACTTCCCAAATTTCCCAAAGAACAAAATGTCGAATCATGGTTAACCCACTTCTAGCTTCTCTAATTCTCCGTCGCATAAAGAATAGAGAATAAGACCGAGAAGTCAGCCGAGAATACCACAACCAAGCCTAGTCACCTAAACACACTAAATATCATAACCATTCAGAGAACACGCGTCTCAAGAACAGATGGGTTTCCGACTCGATAGACTCACAGCAGAGAACGCCACTGGTAGCATTCACAATGTATGTACACTCTATTCGTAGAAAAGGCATTGGATCGATTTAGTCTTAGGGAGGAGTCATTTCGATGAATAAAGATTAATCATAAACGATGTCTCAGAGGGGTCAATGATTCTATTCGAGAAAATAATGTAGCCTAACCGATATCAAAATAAATCAAAGCCAAATTGGGAACAACCGATTTATTTATCGAGGAGTGACCAACTCAATTACATGAAGTTACAAAATGATCTTATGTGCTGAATTAGAGTACTATTTTATGTAACAATTGTTTTTATGTTAGAGACTACTATACATGATAATAGAATAATTGAATGAATAAAAGAATGTTTGTTCAATCTTAGAAGTTAGAAGAGCTTGCTGGCGAATTCATCTATTTCCACTCCTTCCATGCGATAGGAAGCAGATTTTGAGGCAAGTTCCCTCAGCTGTGATAGACTTCTTCCCAACTTCAAAGCCATCTTCATTTCGAACAGCTCCCCATTTTCTCTTTTATCTAAATCTTTCTCTTCCAAAGTTGAATCAACTGAGGTTTCTAACATGTTAAAGAATCCGGCACTAGTTCTGTACATTTCAAAAACCATGCCAACTTGACCTCCATGCTCAAAAGTATTAATAGCTGAAGCCAATGAACCAGCCATGAGAGGCACTATGGCTGCCCATGAACCATGGCCAACAAATGCAGATCCTGCAGCTGCAATGCCAGTGAGCAAAGGCCCAGCAATAGCTAAAGTCTTGTTGATTTTCAGTGCAATGTTTCCAAGGCTGTCATAGTCCTCACTGTCTTTTCTCTTTACAACCTCAACAACCTCTCTCATTTCCATTTCTAGTTCTTCATTCCATCCATTAATTCTTTGTGATTGTCCTTCATGGGATTGGAACTGAGTTGAGGGCCACCAAACAGCTGGCTTAAACTTTGCAGGGTATTTTTCAAGCATGGCTCCCAATAATGGAAGTGGATAAGCTTTGTCAAGAGCCAAAACCTTTTCCATTGCACCCTTCACATATTTTTCTGTAGGATTTCCTAGTGCAATTGTAGTTTCAATTTCTGTTTGTAGCTGCTTAAACAATCTTGTAGCATTGCGTTGTTCCTCAGTGAGTTGAGAAGGTTGGATCTTGTTCATTACAAGAAGCAACCCAGTAGCCGCTGAAAACAAAAGAGCGGAAGATAATTTCAAAGCCAAAAGAGGTGCACCATCACCACACGTGGCAGCAACACCAGCCATAGTTGTGGCAGTGAGAGTAATCATGTTAATGGAATTCAAAAGAAGGGTATTCCAGTTGTTACGTTGTTCCCCAATATTTTTATGCATTTCAATTCTGTCGGCTACAGCCTCTAAAACTGCATAGAGTTGGGTGATAGTGACCTTTGACTTTTTGTTGTTGTCAAGTCTATATAATAAATGCTCGTTTAATTGTGTAGTGAGGGCACTTTTTTGTAATTGAAGCGCTTCAACTTCAATGGATCCTTCAAATTGATCAACAAGCTTTGTTTTTTGTGATTGTGGTATCGTGAAAGGCAGTACACGTGGGAGTTTTGGGACATGAAGCGTAGCGTTAATGTTAACTGTCCTAATGGAACTAATGGCTGAGATTTGTAAAGAAACCATATAGCTAGGATTGTTGATTCCTGGGTTTGTGTATTTAATTTGGTGTGTTTTATGTTTATGATGAGTGTGAGCTGAAACAACGAGATGAGAATTATGAGAAAAGGAATGAGAGTGGGATTGTATTTATACCAAGTTTATGGGAAGCAGTCATATGACTTGGCCTCCTTATTGACTATTCTCAAATAAATAAATTTCAACCAAGCTTGCCTATTTCAACGTTCAGCAGGCAATCCAAGAGGACCAGGACGCAGTAAAGCCCACCAACTGCTCCACCTAGTTGGATTTATATATATATATATATATATATATGAACAATTGTATTTTAGACTAAAATTATGAGTGTTATTTTTTCAAATTTCATTTTACTGGGCACACTTATTTTATTCTTTTAACTTTTTGATCATTTTTAACATCTAATCTGAGGTGTATTAATAAAAAATTCAAATATAATCTTGTTATCTGCAGGGACGGAGCCAGGATTTTATTGGTGGGGGGGGGGGGGGGGGGGGTGCTAGTAAAAAATTAAAATCTCCTTTTCATCCCTATGTCACTCAATTATTGTTTTTTTCAAAATAAAATCAATTATTGATTATCCTTTATATTTATTAATTGGAGAGTTTTATTTATTTCCCTTATTAAAGATAAAACTAGAGATTTTTTTAGAAACACTAAAACCGATGAATTGATTGGATTTATATAACTTTTGATCATTAGAAAGATTGCTTGTGAAGACGTATCACAATGTGATAAAGATGCCATGCAAGAGGCACAAAGGTTTTTTTAGAGCTCTCTATTAGTACTCACCAGGGGTGGATCCAGGATTTTAAAATAGAGTGTTCCTTTTTCTTCAATGATTTAACAATTGTACAATTTTACAAAAAAAAAAATGATAAAGTAATGTTCCAAAAATAATCAACGATAAAATAATGTTTCAAAATAAAATATCTTTTAATCCAAATCTAATTGTATTTTGCTCTTTCTCATAGCTTGGAAGCGTTTGTATATACAGTTTAAGAAAAAAAAAACTTTGGTAGGTTATAGAAAATATATTAGCGCATTTACTATATATAAGTCAGATTTGTAAATTAGATAACATTATTCGGCCATTGTTTTTATTTTAAGCGGACAAAATAGAAAAATTATTTAAAAATTGGTTGGAGTGGGTATCGAACACAAAAGAGAATACTCCAATAACCAACTCGCAACCGCTGGGCCACACACTAATTCCATTCAAACTAGCGCAAATCTATTATATATTTAATATCTGATATTATAATGCAGGGTACTTTAGTAATTTTAGATGAATTTTTGGGTGTTCTCGGGAACACCCCTGAATCCGCCCCTGTCACTCACTATATAAAATATACCTAGATAAAAGCTCCATTATTCTTATTAAATCTCTTTAACTATCTAGAACTATTAAGTGTAGAAAATAAATTGCTGCTTACAGGGGGGGCTCAAGCCAACAGTCCCTGGTTATCTGGTGTATATGACACTACACCTTATTTTAAATATAATGGTCAAAAATATGTTATATTTCCTCAAAAACAAACAATGTTATAGATCAAGTTTCAATTTTCAGTCTTTCATCATGCACCCTTATATTCTTTTCATACCGGTGACACTCCATAGATGCTTATCGTATTTCGTATTTTTAAGATAAAAAAGCACAATTTTGTCAAAAAAACCCAAGAGCACAGTGTAATCCTTTTTATATTTGTGACACTTTAACTGGAATACTATAATAGGAATTTTCCACCAACAAATGTTGTTTTAAGTCTTAATTGGACTCGGATCCCACCCGATTTTAGATTCAAATCTTGGTGTGTCAAAAATTTGGTTGGGAGGAAAAACTACACGGACCGGCAAAGTCAAATATACATGTGAAGAGTTAGGTTTCTCAGCGTAGATTAGTTATCGACAAAGTCGGTGGATTTGCGCACCAAAAACACCGTAACCAAAATAACATAATAGAAATTTTCCAAGGGTCGGTTTGGAAGCATCTGGATAAAAACCCAAATTTTTGTCCCTCACAAGACTACAATACAAGTTTTTTTTCCTACCGTACAACTTTGTGTGCACTCAAAAAATACGAAAAGCTAGACCATATGCAAAGCTTGTACAAGACGCAATACCGAGGGCCAAACTAGATAAGACCATTTTTAAAAGCAGCCAAATATTTACTGTCTAGCTAAAACTAGATTATGGTGAACTGAAGATTGCATCATCGAGAAGCCAATTTTTCTTCTGAAGTCGGTTCATCTCATTCTGTTTTAAGATAGGCATGCATAAGTTCTACACACTTAAACAATGAATTAGGATAAAATTGTTCTTTTTTAAAATATTTTTTATCTTAAAATAAGTATAAGTCATTGTTTCTGGATCCACATATAACTAGATTTCTTTTAAGCAAAATAAAGGGATATGGAGCCTCGTTAAAACCTTCTGATGCAAAATCGTCATTAGGGAAAAAGCATCAGGAAGGAAAAAGTACTCTCCCTAAATTTTATTGATAAAAAAGAGAGAAAATACAAAAAACATGGGGGACTAGGCCAATACCCATGAGCATAAACATTGTTATAACTGAAAAGAAAAACAGGCAATCTTATAGAGGCGAGCATAAACATCACTATAACGACTCTCATCCCAACCGGTTGGCACAAAAGTCATTAACAATCATTTGCAGCACACCAAAAATAGGAGGTAAAACGAGAACCCAAACCAACGAAGGAAGGAATGATTTGACAAAACCTGTAGCTAGGCAAACCTAACTTATTCCTGAAAAAGTCCTCAGCAATGAAGCTAGGGATGAGATTCCACCAAGTAAAGGCACCTGAATTTGTTCTTATGACCTGCAAGCTTATTAGTGCAAGCATTACCTTCTGCATAAATGTGTGCATACGAAATTCATCTTTCTAGTCAAGTACAAGCAATTATTCTATCTATTGCGAAGTGATAACTCTATTTTATATAGAGTTATTTATACAGTTAAACCTAAATAATTGTTTAGAATCAAGTAAAATATGTGTTAAATATAATAGTATGAATAAAATAAACAACATTCAAGGTTTATACTCATGACTTAGCATTTTGTATATATATTGGTATGTTTGATGTGTTTGTTCAGTGCACCTGCAGTTGATGCATCTACACCGGAAAACAAGCAGTGCATCTGCACTGGATGCAGCTGCACCAGATTACCACAGTGCAACAATATTTAGTGCATCTGCACCATCCTGCACCAAAGATAGATTACTCCACAATGGAAACACCTCAATTCATACCAAAGCATAAATATCTCTATGACATCATGCTTAGTCACAAGTCACATGGAGACACATGGCAACTTGTAAAAGGAGGTGCCTACAATATAAAGACCATCATGAAGAGTCATTCACATGGGACAGTTGGCCATCCATAATTGGACCTATCTTTGAGGTTGAGTGTTGGACTCAAATTGTTTTATCAAGTTCTGAAAAGTAACCATGGTTAACTCCTCAAAGTTAACTTAATCTCCAAGCAAACCCTCACTTGAAGGAAAGCTCAAAGCCTATATAAAGACCTTCATTCTTCACTTGGAAAAACATCTCTAAAATCTCATATATCTCATTTTCACTTCTTAGAGATCACTTTAGAAAGTACTTTTATTTCATTTTCTTTATAGTTTAAATTAGTTGTTAGTTTGTAAGAAGGTAAGGAAGGAATTGACGACTTCTCCCTTCACTTCTTCATAGAGTTAGCTAGTGCAAGGAATCAGTGCATCTGCACTGCTTGGCAAACATATGTAAGAGTACTTCAATTTGTGTAAGCTCTACCTTATTGTTTTCTCTTGTAATTTCCAATATATCAACATGTTTTATTTCATCTTTATTTGCCTTGCAATGCCTATGATGAGCTAAACTTCTTTAGTTGAGATGTTCTAATCTTATAATGATCTTTTGAGAAAGTTATTGTGTTTTTAAGTGGTGTATGCATTTTGGTTCTTGTGTTATACTACATCCATCTTATTTTAAGGTTGATCGCTTAGAATAAATAGAGTTATATTCACAGACATGGTTTATAACTAGAAATCAAGAACTAATAAGGGTGAGTGTTTAATAAAGCCTTTGTTAACTTGTTTAATAAAGAAAGCTTGTTAATTCCATGTTAAGTCCTAGACATAGGATAACATAGTCCTTAGGGTGATACAGTGGGTACTTCAAAGGCAGGAGTGAACTTATTTAGCATGCCTAGACATAGGAAGCTTGTAATGAAACTCTGAAGAAAGTAGCTGAAAGGCACATACTGATGCAGCTGCATTCAGTGCATCTGCACCACATAAAAGTAGATAACTCTTGAAAGTGACTTATTTGGTGAAGATAAATCTCAACTATCATTCTCAACTGATTTCCTCTATATTTTATTGCATATTTACATTCTGTTCTCTTTTCAACTCCACCCAAAATTGTGAGTAGTGTAGCTGCACTAATTTATATCTTCTTAAGCATACAAGAATTAATCCAATCCCTGTGGGTTCGATCTTTTATACTACTTGTTTGTGACTGTGTATACTTGCAGACTTTTTCGCACACCACGAAGCTTCCAAGGAACTCCATTGCAGTTCTAAAAGGCGGAAACAACTAGTTGAGAGTAACATTCTAACCACAAGGACAACCAACCTTTATCAAAAGCAATCTCGATAGCCAACATAGCCCCAATAAGCTCAGCATGTAGGGCATAACTGTTGCCTATGAAGGCAGAAAAACACCCAAGGATGGCAGCACTACTGTCTCTAAAAATACCACCACACGCAGTTAGACCAGGGCACCCTTTAGCAGCACCATTTGTATTGCACTTAATCATGTAAGGAGCAGGGGGGGTCCAAATTAACTCTTTGTTGGTCAAAGAATTTCTACAATTGTCAATGACATTAAAAGCTTTTATAATCATAAATTCAGCAACAGAGGATCACATTGTACATTTAGAAGCATTTCCTGCTAAGGTCACTGTTAGCCTGTAATTTCGACAGGCTAAAATAAATGCAGTCAACGGGGTTTGACTTTGGTTTTCTCAGAAGAAAGTGTTAATTTCGACATTGAAGAATTGTGTCAGAAAGTAAGTTCGACGAGGCTCTGAACTTAGCGAATATAAAGGATTGAAGAAAAGTCAGTTCGACAGGAAGGAAACTAGAGTTTGGTGAAAGATCAGGAATTAAGTGCTCGTTGTCGAAATAGCCCTGCAGTTACCCTAGTCGAAGGCTGAAGCAGTTTTCTTTTTTAAATTCTCTGTACAGTTAGTTAGTTTTAATGTTTTCCCTCCTTCTATAAATAGCAGTTTCTCATAGGAAAAACAGGTCACAAACTCATTACAGAATTCTCACGCTCTAACTTCGAACACATTACAGAGAAAACGAGTCAGAGAAGAATGTATGATCTGTGTACCAACTCTCTTTTCAATTAATGCATTTTAATTTGCTTTCTTTATTGCTTTTCTGCAATTTTTTCTTTGTTTTCACTTCGTCCCTATCTGAAGAAATTCGACAGTTTAGCGTGAAACTAGCAGTTATCTTCATTCTTTTCTTTGAAACTGCAAGAACACACATATTTCTGGAAAAAAAAACTTTAACACAAATGGTTTTAGGATTTACTAGTTGATCCTGCAAACAGAAGCAATTTCAAACTTGCGGTGTTTACCAAAAACCACGGTAAACAAATTGGCACGCCCAGTGGGACGTTTGTGCTAATTTTAAAGTTTTTTTTCGTTGAATTCTTAAACTTTGTGTTTATCTGTGCATGCAATTAAGGAGTGGTAAACATCTTCCAGAGATGGCACGCTCTAGTACAGGTAATGCTTCTGCATCAAATGCACAAAGTACACAACAACAAACTACAGTTAGTGACGTTAACGCTGCAAATGTCGCAGGCATAACCGTTGTTATGCCTTCTTCGACAACAATGGGGGTAACTGCTATAACTTCTCCCATAATTACCCCTGTGTCAATGATGACCACTGCAGCGTTAACGAATGTTAATACATTGGCTTCTGTGCCGCCAATAGTAGGACCAACGAGTCCTTTGATGGCAAATCCAATGGTTGGAAACTTGCCATTATTTGCCATTTACTATGAGTGGTAGACCTTACCCATATGGCATGCCAACGGCTTTGATGGCGGGCCTTCAGACAAATTCGTCTACTTTTGCAGAAAATGCAATCGCGGGCTATTCCCCTACTCATAGTTCATCAGAAGGCGTTTTTAGTCGAAATGCCCAACCCAATTTGACTACAACATCTTTGTGGCATTGAGGCAACAAATGGATGATAACAATCATGATATGGTCAATATGTTAACACAACAAATTGGTACAGTGTTTAATCATTTGATACAGAACACTAATAACAGTTACCAAATGTTAGCGGCGCAAATGGGCAGAATTGCTGATTTCTTTGGTACTCCACCAGTCCATAACTAGCAAATTCTCTAAATTCAGAATGTTAGGCCTGTCAAAGTACTTGTTGAAAGGCCTAACAATCCAATACCTATAAATCAGGGAAACCAAAGACAACAACAGGTTGTCGAAGAGCCTATGAGGGTAGAGGCAATCCCTGAAGTTGTGTTAGTAAATAGAAACCAAAATGCAGATGAAGTGGTCAGACAAGTGCAACAAAATAATTTTGGAGCACAAAATAATCTGGCTAATATGGTCGAAACTATTCTAGCCCAGAATGGCCTTAACTTAGGTTTACATAGGCCTAATTTTGTGTCGCCTTTGTCGGAATACACCTTACAAACGGAGTTGCCTAGGGGATGAAAAATCCCTAAGTTCACAAAATTTGCTGGAGAAACCAGTGAATCTACTGTCGAACACGTGGCTCGCTATTTGACTGAGGCTGGTGATATTGCGCATAACGAGAATTTAAGAATGAAATACTTTCCAAATTCTTTAACTATGAATGTGTTTACATGGTTCACCACCCTGCATCCTAATTCCATATTTAATTGGAGTCAGTTAGAGAAGGCCTTTCACGAACAATTCTATATGGGTCAATGTAAAATTAGTCTTAAGGAATTGGCTAGTGTTCGACGCAAGGGGGCAGAATCTATTGATGATTATCTCAATAGATTTAGACTTCTCAAAGCAAGGTGCTTTACTCAAGTGCCTGAACACGAGTTAGTCGAAATGGCTGCTGGTGGTCTAGATTACACTATATGAAAGAAACTAGATACACTACATTTAAGAGATATGGCACAATTGGCTGATAGAGTTCGACAAGTCGAAAGACTCAAAGCCGAAAAAGCCCGAACAGGTAGATTCCAAAGTAAGAAAGAAAATGTTGCTTATGTTGAAGCTAATGACAGTGACCAAGAATACGACATATCTTATGAAGATGTTGGAGAAGAGGTTAACATTGCAGAACTAAAACCAGGACCTCCTGTTGAGCCTAAGAATGATAAATTTGTTGCAAAAACTTATGATGTTCTAAATGTGATGAAATATTTGATCTGTTAGTGGCTGATGGTCAAATTTTAGTGCCTAAAGGCCTGAAAATTCCACCATTGGAACAGCGACAGAAAAGAGGTTTTTGTAAATTTCATGGTTTCTTGGGCCATAACACTTCTCGTTGTGTTATTTTCAGGGATTTGGTGCAGAACGCCATCAATGAGGGAAGGCTGAAATTTGGTGACAAATCTAAGCCACCAATGAAGATTGATGCGGATCCTTTGCCAACAGCTGATGCATTGCTTGTTGAAGTCGATCTCAATGTAGTTGAGGTCACAGAGGTTGTTGCTGAAAATGCTAAGGTAGAGAAAGCTATCAACAAGGTTGATGTCGAAATGGTCACTGAAGACCAGTACGCTGAAAAAATGAAGATAGTGTATCCAAGGGCTGAAGAAGAATTGATTGATTTTCTCAATCGCTGCAAAATCAACAATTCTGAAGTTATGCTTTGTCCAAGGTGTAGTTCTGTCTTCGACAAAGAGGCTGCCAAAAATCTGGAGGGATTTAAGCCTCAACTGAAACGTAAAGGAAAGTGGGTCGACAAAAGACCGAAGTTCAGCTACTACAATAGAGGTATTCAATATAAAGTCACTTCGACAAGAAATCCTCAAAAGGAACAGATCAAAACTTATGTTCCTCCAGCAAAGTCTCCTGTCGAGAAATGGGTGCACTCTGGTGGAAAAAGTACTGAATATTATCCAGTATATTATGCTGGAAAGAATGTTGGAAATCGACAGAAACCAGCAAAATTGGTTAAGGGCAGCACTAGTGCTACTAGCCAAAACAAGGCATTGGAGTCTAATAAAAATGCTTATAATAATAACTACAAAGGGAAGAACCCTATGACAAGAACTCAGTGGCGTAGATATCAATGCCAGAAAAAGGTTGCTGCTACAGGCAAGGTGGAAAATTCCAACAAAGAGAAAGGTAAACAAATACCATCAAAATCTCTTGAAATGGCTAGAAAGCCAGCTACTGAAAGGATATTTCCACCACTTTCAGTGATCAAAGAGGGTCTCAACTTAGACGAAGAAATGGGCTTGGATTTCGCTGATTCTGGGTCAGAATTTGACGTCTTGTGTGGTGTAGTCTCAATTCTCCCAATTGAGTACGACGTGGTTTCTGAAGTGAATGATGTCGAAGAAGATTTTGAAGAAGAAACCACTTACAAACCAATTTGTTACTATGTGCTGAAAAATGGTTGCGTTGAAAAGCAACACGTTGTGTTTGAAAAACCAGACTGTGGAATGATGAACCATCTCAAACCTTTGTATATTCAAGCAAAGGTGAACAATATTGGCGTCAATAAAATTCTGGTTGACGGTGGTGCTGCTGTAAACCTGATGCCACAACATATGTTGAAAAGAATTGGAAAGTGTGAGATTGACTTGAAAACACACAATGTAATTCTTACCAACTATGAAGGCAAAGGTGGCCACTCACTTGGAGCCATTGAAGTTGATTTTGCTGTTGGAAGTATCAGGAGACCAACGATGTTCATGGTAATTTCGACAAAGGCAAATTACAACATGCTGCTGGGAATAGAATGGATCCATGGTGTGGGAGCAATACCTTCGACAGTTCACCAGAGGCTCATCATTTGGAGAGAAGATGGTTTAGTCGAAAATATTGAAGGTGATCAGAGTTACTTCAAGGCTGAGGTAAACACTATTATCAAGAAAACCTTTGATAAACAATTGGCGAACATTGCGCCATATATTTCTTCTGAATTTGGTTATGAAAACCAGAACAATGTTAGATCTTCAGTGATACTTCATCCCAATTATGGATTCATTTGGGATAGAGAGGTTATAGATGAAGACAACTACCCACAAGGCTCTGTTAAGCCTACAGGGTGGGAAGACCCATAAATAGTTATTTATGGATATGCCCACTGCATGGGATAGAATTACGGCCTACGTGGCCGAGAATAAGCAAAAAGCGGTTTTAGAAGCTGAACTACAACAACAATTAGTTGCTGAAGCCGTTGAGGACAAAAATAGAGACGATGTTGTCGAAAACCAGAGGCTTGATTGTGTCTATGATGACGAGCCTTTAGGTTTTGAGAAAGATCCAATGGGTTCGACCAAAAGGATCCAAGCTCAAGATCCGTTAGAAGAAATCGATTTGGGAGATGGCTCCTTGAAAAGGCCAACATATATAAGTGCTAAGATTGATCAAGCATTGAAGGTGCAGATTGTCGAATTGCTAAAGGAGTACAAAGACTGCTTTGCATGGGATTACAATGAAATGCCGGGGTTGAGTCATGACGTTGTTGAGATAAGACTACCAATTCGACCAGGAAAGAAGCCAGTGAAGCAGACACCAAGAAGATTTGCACCAGAAATCCTGTTGAAGATCAAAGCAGAAATAGAAAGGTTACTAAAGAGCAAGTTCATCAGAACTGCCAGGTATGTCGAATGGCTTGCTAATATAGTTCCTGTAATTAAGAAAAATGGCACGCTTAGAGTTTGTATAGATTTTTGAGATTTAAATAATGCTACACCTAAGGATGAATATGCCATGCCAGTGGCAGAAATGCTAGTGGATTCAGCAGCAGGTTATGAATACCTAAGTATGCTTGATGGTTATTCTGGATATAACCAAATATATATTGCTGAAGAAGATACGTCGAAAACAGCATTTCGATGCCCAGGGGCTTTAGGTGTCTATGAATGGGTTGTAATGCCATTTGGACTAAAAAATGCTGGTGCAACGTACCAAAGGGCAATGAATTCTATGTTCCATTAGTACATAGATGATATTGTAATTAAGTCTTCTTCAGGAATTGGTCATATAGACCATCTTCGACAATCATTTGAAAGAATGAGAAAATATGGATTGAAAATGAATCCACTCAAATGTGCCTTCTGTGTTCGTGCAGGTGACTTTTTAGGTTTCGTTGTACACAAAAAAGGCATTGAAATTAATCAAAACAAGACGAAAGCAATCTTGGAAACGAAAGCTCCTTCGACCAAAAAAGAATTGCAGTCATTATTAGGAAAAATCAATTTCCTTAGAAGATTTATTTCAAATCTAAGTGGCAAGACTCAAGCGTTTTCGCCATTACTTCGACTGAAGAAGGAAGATGTGTTTAGGTGGGATGCAGAACACCAACAAGCTTTCGATGAGATTAAAGCATACCTGATGAAGCCACCAATTTTGTTACCACCTATTAGGAATAAAGTAATGAAATTGTATATAGCAGCTTCAGAATTTTCTATAGGAAGCATGTTAGCTCAAGAAGATAAAAATGGTGTCGAAAGAGCCATTTATTACCTCAGTAGAATTCTAAATGACGCAGAAACTAGGTATCATCCTATAGAAAAAATTGTGTTTATGCTTGTATTTCTCTTGTACAAAATTGAAGCAGTACATAAAGCCTGTTGATGTGTATGTTTATTCGCATTATGATATTATTAAACATATGCTATCGAAACCAATTTTACATAGTAGAATAGGTAAATAGGCTTTGGCTCTTTCTGAATTCTCTTTGACTTATCAGCCATTAAAAGCAATAAAAGGTCAAATAGTGGCTGACTTCATAGTTGACCATTCAGTGGTCGAAATTACAATGAACTTAGTGGAAACCCAACCTTGGAAGTTATACTTCGACGGTTCAAGCCACAAAAATGGTGTTGGAATTGGTGTATTAATAATTTCACCAATAAAGATACAAACAAAGTATAAGTTTAAAATTGAAGGGACATGCTCCAACAACGAGGCAGAATACGAAGCCTTAATAGCAGGACTTCAGATCTTGTTAGAATTGGGGGCAAAACATGTCGAAATCAAAGGAGATTCAGAACTAATTGTGAAACAGTTAACAAAAGAATACAAATGCATCAAAGAGAACTTAATAATGTATTTTGCCATTGCTAATACGTTGTTAAAGAGATTTGACACTGTTCACATAAAACACGTGCCTCGTATGGAAAATCAAGAGGCAAACGATTTGGCACAAATAGCATCAGGATACAAAGTTTCAAAAGAAAAGCTATCAGAGCTAATAGAAATCAAACACAAACAGATTTCGACAGATACATCCAATGGCCAATTGTCAATGACAAAACTTGAGGGGGCAGAGATTTTAAATCTGGTGGAAAATTTTAAAACTTTTGAAATTTTTGAAGTTGAAATTTTTGCCACTAATAGGAAAACCAAGTATATAGCTTTAAGCTATGTTATTATTGGGAATGAGTTATTTAAAAAGACTCCTGAAGGAGTATTATTGAAATGCCTTAATGAAAGTGAGGCATATTTAGCAATTTCCAATACTCATAGTGGAGCTTGTGGATCTCATCAAGTAGGTCACAAAATGAAGTGGCTTTTATTTCGACAAGGAGTATATTGGCCAACTATGCTGAAAGATTGCATAGATTTCGCCAAGGGTTGTCAAGAATGCCAAAAACACGCAGGAATACAACATGTGCCTGTAAGTGAATTGCATTCAATAGTAAAACCATGGCCCTTTAGAGGTTGGGCTTTAGATTTGATTGGTGAAATCAAACCAACTTCGTCGAAAGGGCATCGTTTTATGTTAGTTGGGATAGATTATTTTACTAAGTGGGTAGAAGCTATTCCTTTAATTAATGTTAATCAAGAGGCAGTAATCAATTTTATTCAAAACCATATTTTATATAGGTTGGGAATTCCAGAAACCATTACTAAAGATCAAGGTACAGTTTTTATTGGTCAAAATATGGTGGATTTTGCCTCTGAAACTGGTTTCAAGTTACTGACTTCGACACCATACTATGCCCAAGCTAATGGTCAAGTAGAAGCGGCCAACAAAATTCTTATCAATTTGATTAAGAAACACATTGGGCAGAAGCCTAAAAATTGGCATAAAACGCTTGATCAAGTGTTGTGGGCATGTCGAAATTCTCCTAGAGAATCAATTAACACTACTCCTTATAGACTCACATTTGGACACGACGCAGTCTTGCCAGTCGAAATTTGTTTACAGTCAGCCAGAATTCAAAGGCAATTTGAAATTTCATCAGATTCTTATTGGGATATGATGTTAGATGAGTTGGTTGATTTAGACGAAGAAAGACTAAATGCGTTAGATGTTTTTATAAGGCAAAAACACTACAAGAATTTCGGTAATTTCCGGCGGACAAAATCCGCCGGTAATGCCCAAAATCCGCCGGAAATTGGGCATTACCGACGGATTTTTTCCGCCGGTAATTCACTCGTCGGTAATGGTTACCGGCGGAATTTCCGCCGGTAATTACCGGCGGATTTTTCACATTACCTGCAGATTTTTCCCTCGGTAATTACCGACGGATTTTCCGCCGGTAATGTGCATTACCGGCGGATTTTTTAAAAAAACATTAATTAATTTTTTTTAAAATTTTAAAATTTTAAATTTTAGATAAGAATTTCGTTTTTTAAAATTTAAATGTTACTGTATCTAAATTTTGTCCAATTTCAAATTTCCCCTTGTATTTGTACCGGTTGGGGTGAGAATCAAAAAGTATGAAGGAATGAAAGAGAATATGTGAGAATAAGAATGAAGTGAGAAGAATGAAGGAGTGAGAATGAAGAATGAAGAATGAAGGAGAGATGAGAAGTATTAAAATTGGAGAGAATGGGAAAAAAGAAATAAGAATGAATGAGTGAGAATGAAGAAAAAAGGAGAGATGTATAGAGAAATTTATGTAGATTGGAGAGTGTGAGGAAGAAGAAGAAGAAATATAAGATAGAGAAAATGTATAAGAGAAAGATAAGGAAATAAAGAGTGAAATGAGATAATGAGAGGAGTGTAGGAGAATTTTTTATTTATAGGTGATTTTTTAAAATTACCGGCGGATTTTTTTCCCTCCGAATTTTTCCGACGGATTTTTGAAATTACCGGCGGACTTTTTTCCCTCCGAATTTTACCGCCGGATTTTTGAAATTACCGGCGGATTTTGGAAGAAAAAAAAACCGGTAATTTTCCGGCGGATTTTTGAAATTACTGGTGGATTTCGTAAAAAAATTTTTTTATTATTATTATTTTTTTACAAAAATCCGCCGGAAATGTACCGACGGAAAAAATCCGCCGGAAATTCATGTTTTTCTTGTAGTGAAAGAAAGAGTGGCTAGAGCTTATAATAAAAAGGTGAAGTCAAAAATATTTGCCTTGGGAGATTTAGTGTGAAAAGTCATATTACCCATGGATAAAAAAGATAGAGTTTTGGGTAAATGGTCACCAAATTGGGAAGGACCATTTCGCATTTTACAAGTATATACTAACGGTGCGTACGAAGTTGAAGAATTAGGTGTTGATGGTCGAATTTTGCAAATAAATGGCAAGTATTTAAAGAAGTATAAGCCAATATTGCAAGAAGTTAAAATAACACAAGACTAAATAGTATGGAGAACTTCAAATATGGCATGTCAAAAGATCAAATGCCAAAAAGAACATTGTCGAAGTCACAAAATTGGAAATCAAGAAAATTACAATTTAAAGTTGAAGGTTGTCTTTGAGCCTTTCTAAAACAGATTTCGAATGCTCTAGTCTTGTAGCAGTAAGGGCTTCGTCTTCGACCAAATTTTGAACCTTTGCTTCATGTTGGCTATGTCTTTCTAAATGCTCAATTGCCAAAGCTGCTTCTGCATTAATCACCGGTTCCAAAGATTTAGGAGTTGTCTTACGAAGTGAAGCTTTCTTCTTTTCTTCTGCTTTGAGCTTCAATTGTAGGTTCTTGATCTGTTCTTGATATTCAGAAATAGCTCTATCACAATCAGCCATTTCTTGAGCATTATTTGCTGCTTGGGTCTCCAATGAATAAATTTTGTCTTGTGAAGCTTCGACAGCAGCCCACTCTTCTTGTTGCAGTTTAGCTTCGCGCTCTTTGTTTGCAGCGGTATCCTTTTTCTTTTGAAGGTCCCTGGTGATTTGTTCTAAAAGAGGCTCGAATTCGACAATGAAGCCGATGAGGGATTTGCTTGATGTCGAATTGTTGAGTTTACGCAGCAGTGTTTTGATCTCAAAAATTGTTATATGATTTTGTTCGATGGCTTGAAATAAGTCAGCTTCAAGAACTCTGGATCGAAATTCCTTAAGAAGGTCTTCCTTCGAGCTATCAGACATTTCGCCAATGGAAGTGGTCGAAGAGCTTTGCTTAGTCGAAGATGCCCTACTACTTAACATGAGCTTCAAAGCCTCAAGAGGATTCTTAGTTTTCAGTTCACTCAAAGCATTGTCACTGACAGTATTGCTGCTTGAATGAGCTACTTTAAAAGAGTTGTCATCCTTTGGTGATTCATTGACTTGTTCAAGGTTTTCTTCAGATCCCTCCTTCTCAGAATTAATAACATCATCATTCCCTTTCTCTTGTTCATCATTATCATCCTGGTTTGTGTCTTGCTCTTCGCTATTACTTGGATTATGAGTTGAAGCCAAGATTTTCTGCTTAGTTTCGACACTAGTAACTTCGACCATCTCTAAGTCTTGTTTTTCTGGATCTTTGTTGAGAATTTCTATTCCAAGTGTTTCGCTGTCAAAAGAAGGCTCATTAGTTTCCTCCGTAGTTGCCTCTTTGTTGTTTTGCGATTTTTCGACGAGAACCACTGGAGTGAGAGTTTTAGGAGCATCCTGAGAATGTTTCGTCTTCTTTTCTCTTTCGGTTTGAGTTGAAGTGGGAGTTTTAAGAGTCTCTTGGGAATGTTTAATTCTTTTTCTTCTCCTTTTCGATTTGAGTTGATCATCAGGCTGAAAGTTTGATGTTCATGGTTAGTAATGAAAAGAAAAATGGATAAATGTTAGCAGGAGTAAAGAGGTAAGAATATTAGATCTTTCAAATATCACTCACAGTTTGCACTTCAGTTTTCTTCGACTTTTTAGCAAGAACATCAGTAGTAGAACTGCTCCCTCTTTTTCGACTCTGCAAAACGAATTAAGATCAGTCAAGTGTTGGATTTAAAGTATAAATGTGACGTTACAAAGACCTCATGGAAGTAGTCACCTCTTGTTTCTTGGTTTGCTGAGATTGGTGTTATTTTGGAACGATGGAAACCTTCTTCTTGGTATTTTTCTTCGGCGTCTTAGTGGTGCCAGTGGTTGTTGGAACAGATACAAAAATACTCGACGAGTTTAGTTGGGAAAATCCCAGAAATTGTTCGACCTAAACAGCTGAATAATGTACTATTTTGAAGAGACTTTGGAGAATCTAGAGTGTATTGAATTTGCGTACCTTGATTTTTGGGAAAAGCAGAGAGTAAGTTAGGCAACAAGGTGGATTCTTCGACAGCAGCCAGTTTAGGTGCATAATAGCTTGACCACCATTGGAGAAATTCCTTAGTACAAGCGAAAAGTGGGTTGTATTTCAAAGGAATGAAAGTAGGAATGCACTGAGCAGCCATGGTAAGTCGATGCCAGTAGTCCCTTTCATTATCTGGGGATATCAAAGATTTTTTCGACTTGTAAAAAGAGGCTGGTCGAAGTTGGCACAGTCCAAATTGCCTCGCCACGAGATTTGGCTGGTATCTTGTCAGTCCATAGTGAGTCGAACCTTTGCTTGGCGAAATCCTAAGCGATAACCAGCAAGGAGTCAAATAGGCCCGCCAGATTTCATGGAGTTCGTCATCGGAGTCAATGGGTGTTGCAGGAAATTTTTTGAGGAACCAATGAGGTCCATGGGTTCTTTGTACAAATGGTGCCATTGAAGGAGTGAAAGACTTGCAATTCAATAGCATGTCAAAAGTATCAGAGAATTGGTCTTCACTTGATTGACCAATTTCCCTAGGTTTTAGGAGAGCAAGTCTTATCCCTTCGACGTTTCTTCTTTCGACCATCCGGATTTGGTCTTTGGGACAGATCAATTGGAGTCTCGATTCAAAAGCGGCAAGAAACCACATTTGAAACAACCAGATAGGCCCAGAAATCAGTAAAGAGGATTGAGGCTTAGAGTTTTTCATTTCAAGGGGCCCATCTCCTAAAGCTTCGTAAAGAGACCCTAGGATAAGTTTGCTAAGACAGATATTTCGACCATTATGAATCTGAGTAGCCAAATTGATATACATCTTTGCAACTTGAAGTGACGAAGAGCAGAAAATATAATGGGACAACCATAAGGTAAGAAAAGCTATGTCTTCCTTATCAGAAACCTCATCACTGTCGAGGACGTGTTGATCTTCGATATACCCAGCAAAAGTGGCACACTGGAAAGTGAAATTGTAAGTATCTGAAGCTCTGTCGGGTTCGAAGACCTCGCCCGTTGGTCGAAGTCCAGTGATAGCAGCCATGTCTAATAAGGTGGGAGTGAGCATACCACATTTCAGATGAAGGCTGTTGGTAGTAACCTCCCAGAAGTGAAGTGCTGCGATGAGCATAGAACTTTGATATTTAGGGCCATATCTTGACAATTGGACGAGGTCGAAAATACCTTGAGTCTTCCAGAAGTCACCTTTCTTCGACTTGATTTTGTGGAGCC
Source organism: Astragalus glycyphyllos (assembly GCA_963573325.1). Taxonomy (NCBI): domain Eukaryota; kingdom Viridiplantae; phylum Streptophyta; class Magnoliopsida; order Fabales; family Fabaceae; genus Astragalus; species Astragalus glycyphyllos. The sequence continues at coordinate 9,379,014 of OY754311.1, forward strand.
AATTAATATAAGCTTCGTGCCCTACATGAGGTGCAGATCTGAAAACTCGTGTAGCCATGAAACCCATTTCATAAGGACCTTCGTGGAAGATTCTAGGGCTATAATGACGATAGTTAGGAAAAATCTCCTGGATTTTTGGTGGGTCTGGAAGAAAATCAGGAAGAGGACCAAGAAAAGCATGTGTGTAATTTTAAGGACCAGGGATGATCACTTGTGACTTCCAGTTTTGAGCTCGCAGATCTTCAAGGTCAGGTTCAGTGACACAAAAATGTTTTCCAGAAGAGTAGGTGTGTGAGATTGACACAGGATCTTGGGCTTGAGCAGATTCAGCAATGAGTTGTTGCTCGCTAGTAGCGGTTGCAGAAGTTCGAGCTTGAGACGAAGACGCCATTGATGAGCAATACAAGATACTAAGTGAGTTCTGAGTTTGAGTTTAGAAAGAGCAGGTATGTTCTCGCAGAGAAGAGAAGAGAAGAGAAGAGGTTTGTAAAAGGTTTCAGAAAGAGTGAAATGAAGAGAAATGATGGTTTATATAGCTGTTGAGTGTATAGGGTTTGAAACCTTTGAGTTTTTTTTTCTTTAAAGGGACAGTTACTCGTAATGAGTAGTGGGGAGTTCCAATGCAAAACGTGGCCCACTAACTCTGAAACGGTGGCGCCAAAAGGCACTTTTCACTGAAATGTCTCATCAATGTTGCAATGTGATGTTAATGACGTCATCAGAGCAGTTAAAAAGGAATATTCAAAAATGTCACTTTTTCTGCCTTACATAAAGCTTCAGTCGAAAAAGACATTTTTGGGGGGCAACTTGTTAGCCTGTAATTTCGACAGGCTAAATTAAATGCAGTCAACGGGAAAGTGTTAATTTCGACATTGAAGAATTGTGTCAAAAAGTATGTTCGACGAGGCTCTGAACTTAGCGAATATAAAGGATTGAAGAAAAGTCAGTTCGACAGGAAGGAAGCTAGAGTTTGGTGAAAGATCAGGAATTAAGTGCTCGTTGTCGAAATAGCCCAGCAGTTACCCTAGTCGAAGGCTGAAACAGTTTTCTTTTTAAATTCTCTGTACAGTTAGTTAGTTTTAATGTTTTCCCTCCTTGTATAAATAGTAGTTTCTCATAGAAAAACGGGTCACAAACTCATTACAGAATTCTCACGCTCTAACTTCCAACACATTACAGAGAAAACGAGTCAGAGAAGAATGTATGATCTATTTACCAACTCTGTTTTCAATTAATGCATTTTAATTTGCTTTCTTTATTGCTTTTCTGCAATTTTTCTTTGTTTGCACTTCGTCCCTATCTGAAGAAATTCGACGGTTTCGCGTGAAACTGGCAGTTATCTTCATTCTTTTCTTTGAAACTGCATGAACACACATATTTCTGGAAAAAAACTTTAACACAAATGGTCTTAGGATTTACTAGTTGATCTTGCAAACAGAAGCAATTTCAAACTAGCGGTGTTTACCAAAAACCACGGTAAACAGTCACATTGGAAATAATTAAATTGATAGCAGTATGTAAGGGGATCACATAATTTTCATATCTAGCATGATTCTTGCAATACCAAATAGCACAAAAAAATGTTTAAAATCGCAGCAAAGACAATGTCTCTCAATTGAGGGTTCCAACCATGAGAAGTCAAGGTTAAAATGCTCTGGAAAGAATAATCGTCAATATGGAGGCTCAAGATTCCTGCGAGCCAATTCCAAATATGTGGCAAAAGGGCAGGCAAGGAAGAGGTGATGAGATGTCTCTAAATCACTACCACAAAGGTTACAAAATAGAAACAACCGTGCAGCCTCTAATCCAAAGTTGTTCATCTGTTGGTATTTTATTATGAAGATTATAGTACAATAGAGATTATACCACATATGACTAGATTTTATATCAAATTCAATAGAGATTATAGTACAATCAAAGCGTTTGTATATTAAATCAAAGCAAATTTGGGAATAACCAATTTATTCATCATAAAGGGACCTAATCAATTATATCGAGTTACAAAATGATGATATGTGCAGAATCAGATTCACTATTTTATATAACAATTGATTTCTATGTTAGAGACTATATTGAAAGAATAAATGAATGAATAAAAGAATGTGTTTGTCTATCTAATTAGAAGTTAGAAGAGCTTGCTGGCAAATTCATCTATTTCCACTCCTTCTATGCGATAGGAAGCAGATTTTGAGGCAAGTTCCCTCAGCTGCGATAGACTTCTTCCCAACTTCAAAGCCATCTTCATTTCAAAGAGTTCTCCATTTTCTCTTCTATCTAAATTTTTCTCTTCTAAGGTTGAATCAACTGAGGTTTCTAACATGTTAAAGAATCCTGCACTATTTCTATACATTTCAAAAACCATGCCAACTTGGCCTCCATGCTCAAAAGTATTAATAGCTGAAGCCAATGAGCCAGCCATAAGAGGCACTATGGCTGCCCATGAACCATGGCCAACAAAAGTAGATCCTGCAGCTGCAATGCCAGTGAGCAAAGGCCCAGCAATAGCTAAAGTTTGGTTAATTTTCAAGGCAATGTTTCCAAGCCTGTCATAGTCCTCACTGTCTTTTCTCTTTACAACCTCAACAACCTCTCTCATTTCCATTTCTAGTTCTTCATTCCATCCATTCATTCTTTGTGATTGTCCTTCATGGGATTGGAACTGAGTTGAGGGCCACCAAACAGCTGGCTTAAACGTTGCAGGGTACTTTTCAAGCATAGCTCCCAATAAAGGAAGTGGATAAGCTTTGTCAAGAGCCAAAACCTTTTCCACTGCACCTTTCACATCTTTTTCTGTAGGATTTCCTAGAGCAATTGTAGTTTCAATTTCTCTTTGTAGCTGCTTAAACAGTCTTGTAGCATTGCGTTGTTCCTCAGTGAGTTGAGAAGGTTGGATCTTATTCATTACAAGAAGCAACCCAGTAGCCGCAGCAAACAAAAGAGCGGAAGATAATTTTAAAGCCAAAAGGGGTGCACCATCACCACACGTGGAAGCAACACCAGCCATGGTTGTAGCAGTAAGAGTAATCATGTTAATTGAATTCAAAAGAAGAGTATTCCAGTTATTACGTTGTTCACCAATGTTCTTATGCATTTCGACTCTGTCGGCTACAGCCTCTAAAACTGCATAGAATTTGGTGGCAGTAATATCCTTTGACTTTGAGTTATTGTTGTCGAGTGAACTTCTATATAATAAATCCTGGTTAGTGTTTTGTAATTGAAGTGCGTCGATGGATCCATCGAATTCCTGAAGCAGCTTTGTTTTTTGTGATTGTGGAAACGTGAGAGGGAGTACACGTGGGAGTTTTGGAACATGAAGAGCAGCGTTAACTGTTCTCATGGAACAAACGGCTAAAGAAACCATATAGAATTGATTGATTGATTGATTGATTGCTGGGTTTGCTGTGTTTTTAATTAACTTGGTGGTGTTTGTGGTAACTGTGATGCGAGCTGAAAGAATGAGATGAGAATTATGAGAAAAGGAAAGAGGGTGGGTTGTATTTATAGCAGGTAGATAGGAAGCAGTCATATATATGACTTGTCTCCTTATTGACTTTATCAAATATAATAAATAATTTTCAGCCAAGCTTGGCTGAAATTCAACGTTCAAGTTCAAATATAAACTAGAGCAATCCAGGACGCAGTAAAGCCCACCAACTGCTCCACCTAGTTGGATTGTATATAAAATTACTCTATAAAAAACATTACCCTATAAAAAACTAGTGGTCTTTATCCAAACGAGACCTTTTTAATAACATTATTGAAAAATTAAATATATTAGTAGTTGAAATTATCATGTCTGGAAACCAATATGTCATACGTTTAAAGATGAATAATTCTTCATGGATACCTTAGCTTAATTTCAAATTTCGATTTCATCATTTATCTTTGTTATTTCCAATTTGATATTTTCAGTTTCAACATGTGTACTACCATGTTACTTTTTTCTAGCTTCTGTTTATCTCCGTAAAAAAAAGCCTATTGGCTGTTATATTGTTGATGTGCTTATAGCTGTAGTGAGGTGGCAATTCCATGTATATTTTTTAATATTTTAATTTAACTTTTTTATCATAAACAAAGGATAAAATACACTTTTTGTCTATTATCTTTCTCTATTTTCAACCCTTTATCTTTTAAAATATACTAGTATGTAACCCGTGCGATGCACGGAGAACAAATTTGTTTTAGAATATCAAATTAAACAAAAAATCTACAGAAAATAAATAGAATAGTCAAATGAAAAAGTGTAATATTGATTATATGTAAATTGTTAATGTTGTTTATGTTGTAAGCAAAAAAGCAGTATTAATATTGTTTTTTTATAGGTTTTTTTTTGTCGAGAACAGGGTATCCACCGCTGAACGCAGTGACAATTTCCTCGTTGGATTGGAGACACCTCGAAGGGTGGGACAACTGGCACAGGTTTTTTTTATAAGTTATTAATGTTTATGGAGACAATATTTAATGTCAGATCAATGATTCACTACACTAATTTAACGACCAAGAATAAAAATAATTATATTGTGAGTTGTAATTATTTATTTTAAATATTTTTTGACAATAGATGACAGTTACTACCATTTGTGATTAATTCTAATTTAAAAAACAATGTACCTTTCATAATTTAGATATAGCAAATTACTTTTTTCGCACTTCACTGGTATGACAGCTAACAAATGAGTTAGTATAATAAAATAACTTTATTTTTAAATTTATTTGATATGTATTTTTTTTTTCCAAATCAACATTTTTTTAATATGTATTTTTTTGGTTAAAATATTTTTTTATGATTATGAAAAGGTGACTCTCAGATTGGAATTTAATAATTAAATATTAGTAGATAATATATTTTGTTAGTTTTTGGTTTTGAAAAAATGTGTGTGTGTTAATTTTATATATATATATATTATTCTTTGGTAATGAAGTAGATTGTGTATCTAAATTTAAGTATATATTTGTTGGTTATAAAACTATTAGAATGGAAAAATAAATAAATAAAGAGTGATGTATTTTTTCCCATGTAAAAATTAAGTTTCCTATTATAGTCTACGACTAACTGTCACTAATAATTTGTCTTTAGAGTGTTGTAACTGAACCAAACGTGAGATGGAAAAGTGCCACCATCAAATTTCCCAAGTTGCACACATTTATTCAACTGCGACAGAAAGACAAAAGGCAAACGAAATCATTACCGTCCATCCGCGTAGCCCGATCGTGTTATGTGGTACGATTGAGTGCTTAAAACGGAATTCTATTTTTTTGAAAGCTCGGTGTTAAAAAATTGGAGGTAAATTGATGTAATTAAAATGGAGATTGTAAATAAGGCGATTGACTTATAACAATATGAGTAGGAGTCAGTGGTAATAAAATTTAGATGAGTTTAACAGCGTGATGATGTGTTTGATTTCATATCATGCCCCGAGAACAACTAAATTAAGTGTTTTATTATTGAAAGAAAAAAATCATAAGTTTTGGTCAAAAACAATCATAAGTTACAGAAAAATAAACAATTTGACAGCAAATTAAGTAGAACAACATTTAAGTTATAATTAGTTGTTAATTACATTGAAAACTATTGATAGGAGAATAATAGTCATTTTGTCTTAAAATTTAAACAATCAACAAAATTGATGTACATTTTGCTCAAAGACAAATTTAAATTCCAAAGAATGAGGTATCCACATCCTGGTGCATACATCATTCTACCTTCATACTCTGATATATTGTTTAGCGGTGGTGTCATGTTTTATTGTTAACTTTGAACTCAATCGGAGAATAACGACTATATTGCTCAATTTTAAACCAATACTAACACACACACACACACACATATATGTATATATTCGATATCTCAATATAAATATGACTTAGTCAAAGGTTCTAGAATTGCCACAGTGGTTATATGAATTGATGTTAACTTGTTAGTTGTAAACACATGTTATTTTTTTGTTATTCATCTACTAATGTTAACAAGTTTTGTATAAATGACTCAAAGAGAAATATTTGAATTTTATGTCGATGAAAAGCAATTGCAATTGCAATGAAATCTATTTTTCGCTACATAAAATTGACAACATTAAGATAGTTCATCTATATTTCATTATAGTCAAATTATAATTCATGCAATAACATTATACTTTGATCAAACAAATATTTTGTTTCCAAATATTACATCTTCATATAAAATCCATTCAATATATGGTAACATAATATCAAGTAGGAATACAAGAAACTATTGCTCATACATTGTAGCTCAGCTAAAAGATAAGTATGATAAAAACCTGAAGCCATAGATCTTGAGTTGTAGCAAAATAATGAACTGTACTCAACGTCCATCAGATAGTCAAGTCAATCTCCTATAAAATTAAACAACTATAAAAGTCTCAATGATCCTCCCATCCCTCAGTGAAGCGTAGAATTTCGATATTGAATTTCGATATTTTGGTTGAACATTATTATGTGATTTGTCTTGTCATCAATGAGTTAAAAGTTTGATTCGAATACAATGATTCTTATAACAATATCAATAACACGTTTCTAAATCACTTCCATGCATTAACGACCAGAAAATAATAGCAAAAAATAAGTTAAATACTTTCATAAGAAAAAAAAGTTTAACAAATTATTGTAACAATTATTTTCCATATCACAAGCACCAAGCTACTATATCATACTTGACAAAGCGATGTTGTTTTCCTTTAGATTCATTTGAGAAGTTTTCATATCAAGGCAAACATCTTGTTCATTAATTTCTACACATATTTGTAAATGGCATGTGGATATACTAATGGTATAGTAGTAGCTAGCTACTTTTAGATCTTGACTTGTTAAATTAGACTAACATAGTTTTTTCCATGTGATTAGTACACAGCTTATAGAGGTAAGCGTGTAAGAACAGAGTTTAATTTTGATGAATTAAAGATCATAAAATTTGGCTGTTTACTATTTCATAAATTAATAGTGGACTAAATCGCAAAACTACAACACATTACTCTATACATGTCAAACGGTTAGGGCTTGTTATTGGCCATAGTGCAACAAATACTACTCTAGTCTAATTCTAAACAACAAATCTTAAGATAATTTTGTTAGTTTCCTCCTAATTATACAAAGCTATTATTATGATGAAAAGTTAACTATCTATCTGTTAAACAATTGACATAACTAATTCTAACCAACTATTCAGAAGAAGTAGGAAATAAAATATATTGTACATAACTTACCCTAAGGGCTCTTTGTGATTGTGGCCCTTGTGGCGAGTCTCATCAAGCTTCCTCCAACACCTACTATCTCTTCAAACAGTAGACAAAATAAAGAAAAGTGAATGAAATAATCTCTTGTGTGTGTTTGTGTTGTGAGGAAATCTTGGTTCAAAAGACCCAAACTTGTTTTTCCATTTGGTCTTGAACATATGACCCTGCTTTTGGGTTGAGTCAAAAAAAAGGATTCATCCCATCCACATGGCAACATAGCAACATAAAAAATACTCACAAAGTGACTAAATATATAATATTCATTGCAAAATTGTATAGCTAGCAACAAATTTTAATTGAATAATATACCAATATGATTCATAAAATAACAAAAAGCTATAAATAAAGAATAAAAAATAAAGTGAACAAATAAAAATAAGATAACCAAAAAAGCTGAAAAACTGGAATTTAAAAAAAAAAACAATTAAGAAAGAGATCATAATAACTTAAAACTGGAAAATGAAATAATACCTTATCTCCTCCCACAAATATGGTGTCTCATGCATCGCAACCACAAATGTGTGCCTATTATTTAAAAATAATAATAATAATTATTATTATTATAATAATAATAATAATAATAGAACTGTTAATCTCTCAAGTGGCTATGACAACTTTGGAAGAGAGGGTATGACAATGCAACAAAATTAGAAGGGAGGAAAAAGTAGAGCTTTTAATAGAAAATTCGAAATTTGAATAATAAATTAATAGCTTTCAATTATAGCATTGAGTGATAGCCATTTGAATATTATAAAACTGTTAATTCGAAATTTGAATAATAAATTAATACATTTTAATTAATAGCTTTCAATTTTAGCATTCCAAAAATGTTATAGTAAAATGATTCGTTCAAATTTTGAAATGTATTATTGCTATCAATTATAGCATTGAGTGATAGTCATTTGAATATGAATCAATGTTTTTTTTCGAAAATAAAACTGAATTAGCATTTACTATTTTTCTCTCAAATTGTTGTATAGTTGACACATAGGATTAGTCATACAAGAAAAACATGAATTTCCGGCAGATTTTTTCCGTCGGTACATTTCCGGCGGATGTTTGGCATTTCCTGCGGATTTATTCTGCCGGAAAATTACCGGCGGATTTCGTAAAAAAATAAAATTTCAAAATCCGCCCGTAATTCCAAAAATCTGCCGGAAAATTACCGGCGGGCTTTTGAAATTACCGGCGGATTCTGCAAAAAAAAAACAAATTTTTTTTTTACAAAATCCGCTGGTAGTTTCAAAAATCCGCCGGTTAAAACCGCTGGAAAATTACCGGCGGATTTTGCAAAAAAAAAAAAAAAAAACTTTTTCAAAATCCGTCGGTAAAATTCGGAGGTAAAAAAATCCGCCGGTAATTTCAAAAAATCACCTATAAATAAAACTTTCTCCTACACTCCTCTCATTCTCTCATTTCACTCTTTATTTCCTTCTCTTTCTCTTATACATTTTCTCTATCTTATATTTCTTCTTCTTCTTCCTCACACTCTCCAATCTACATAAATTTCTCTATACATCTCTCCTTTTTTCTTCATTCTTATTCATTCTTACTCATTCATTCTTATTTCTTTTTTCCCATTCTCTCCAATTTTAATACTTCTCATCTCTCCTTCATTCTTCATTCCTCATTCTCACTCCTTCATTCTTCTCACTTCATTCTTATTCTCACATATTCTCTTTCATTCCTTCATACTTCTTGATTCTCACCCCAACCGGTACAAATACAAGGTGAAATTTGAAATTGGACAAAATTTAGATACAGTAACATTTAAATTTAAAAAACGAAATTCTTATTTAAAATTTAAAATTTAAAAATTTAAAAAAAATTAATTTTTTTTAAAAAAATCCGCCGGTAATGCACATTACCGTACCGAGGGAAAAATCCGCCGGTAATGTGAAAAATCCGCCGGTAACCATTACCGACGAGTGAATTACCGGCAGATTTTGGCCATTACCGACGGATTTTGTCCGCCGGAAATTACCGAAATTCTTGTAGTGAGTGGCCTTGAAAAACATTTTACTTTGTATTATTATAGATGTCTACGTCCCTTATCTTTTCATAGTTATTTAAAATAGGCATTCTATTAAGTGACTATTAATTATGGCTTATGTGAATAGTGTGACATGGACAATCTGTCACACAAGTAGTTGTCTCTTTTTTTAGAAAAGAGAAGGAAATAAGTCTCGTTAAAACCTTCTGATGCAAAAGTATTATTTTTCCTCTTGATTAAATCCTCTGGTCCGAGAAGTCCTCTGCAATATTGTTTTCCCTCTTGGTTCTGAGACTGTTGTCATAACATTTTCTTGTTGCCTCTTGATCCGCCTTGTGGGCCCCGATACTCCCATCGTCGAGGGGTATTTGAGGGTTAAATGAAGGGTTGAAAGGGCGGCCTGTAATGAATTCAGGGCCTGTAATGAAAAACGTGTGCAAGTATACACAGTCACAAAGAAGTAGTATAAAAGATCGAACCCACAGGGATTGGATTAATTCTTATATGTTGCAAAGACTTGTAAGCTAGTGCAGCTACACTACTCACAATTTTGGTTGAAGTTGAAATGAAAATAAATTAAAGGAAAGCAAGTAAATTGTGCAGGAAATCAGTTGAGAATGATAGTTGAGATGTCTTCACTATCTAAATCACTTTTGAGTGTATTGTGTTTTCTTGTGGTGCAGGTGCACTTAGGTGCAGCTGCATCAGTGTGTGCTGGTCAGCTACTTTCTTCAGAGTTTCGTTACAAGCTCTTATGATCCTGTTTTTTTGCGGTAAAGAAAGAAGTTGTCAATTCCTTTCTCGCCCCCTTACAGATAATCCAAGTTGCTAAATAAGTTCACTCTTGCATCTTAAGATCTCACTACACTACTTGTAAGGACTATGTTAACCTAAGGCTAGGAATTAACATGGAATTAACAAGCTGACTTTATCAAAACAAGTTTAACAAAGGCTTTATTAAACACTTATCCTTACTTAGTTCTTGATTTCTAGTTATAAGCCAATTAAGTGAATATAACTCTACTTGTTCTAAGTAATCAACCTTAAAACAAGATTAGGAATTTAAACACAAGAACTAAAGTGCTTACACCACTTGAAAACACAATAACTTTCCTCAAAAGATCATTGGAAAGTTAGAACATCCCAACTTACGAAGTTTAGCTCATGATGGGCATAGCAAAGCAAATATATTGGAAAGAAAACATGTTGCAATAAAGGAAATTACAAGAGTATTCAAGAGAGTAAGAATTACACCAAATGAAAGACTCTTGCATATATTTGCTTAAGAACTAATTTCTTGCACCTATTAGTTCTTTGAAGAAGTGGAGAGAGAAGTTGTCAATTTCTTCTCACCTTCCTCTCAAACTAACACCAATTTAAACTAAGAAAACATGTAAAAAGAACTAGAAGAAATAAACTAGAAAACTATGAGAAACTAGGATGGAAAAGAACATGAAAGTATATATTATATATTTCTTCAAGTGAGAAATGAAGTCCTATTTATAGCCTTGGAACTTTCCATCATATGAGGGTTTCCTTGGTGATCAAGTTAACCAAAAGGTGTTTAACCATGGTTACTTTTCAAAAGATGATGATAGGATTTGATTCCAACACTCAACCGTAAAGAGAGGTCCAATTAGAAGTTGCCACATGTCCTTTAAGAATGATTATTCATGATGGTCTTCTATTGTGGGAGCCGCATTTTGCAAGTGGCCATGTGCCTCCATGTGACTTTCAAGCAAGCAGCATGCCAACAAAGCATTATGGCAATGGTAAGAATTGAGGTGCTTCCAATGTGGGGTTGTGAGCTGCTTCGGTGCAGGAAGGTGCAGTTGCACCAAGTGCAGATGCACTGTGAGAATTGTTTCTGGTGCAGATGCACCTAACTGCAGCTGCACTGAACAAACACATCAAACATACCAATATACATATAGAATGCTAAGTTATGGACATATTTTATCTGAAAACCATAAATGTTGTTATTTTATTCATACTAGCATATTTAACACATATTAGACTTGATTTTGGGCAATTATCTTAGTGTAGAAGCACAAATAACTATATAAAATAGAGTTATCAGCGCCCTATAATGATATTGTAGGATGAAGGGGCGTTGGTTACTAAGTAACGAACTTTGATCATCTTCACCAATATTTCGGCAGGTGTCGAAGGTGATCTTGAGGATAACATACCCCTTAACCCGCACCCGCTCCCATGAGAAGCCCACCAGAGTTCCAAAATGGGGATGTATCTGCTCAATAGAGAGTCAATCAATACCCGCGGAACATCGAAGATCCATTTAAGGGGCTGACCTCTCCCAACAAATGTTTTTCCATACGCATCGGCCAGGAATCGAACCTATGACCAAATTGTTAAGTGACCCAAGTATCTGCCACTTAATTGTGCCACATCATGTTGGTTGGGGAATTTGTATTTGAATAGTGATACATATTTAAATTCTGATATTAGTGATACTCATTTGCTAGTCCTTTTTTATAGGCAATGTTAGTGGGGGTGCAGAAATGTTAGTTTTTGTGGTTTGAACCCGATACCTCCTTTTTGCACTCATTTGGTGCACTTCTTCGGTATCCCTTAGCTCGTCAATTGAGCTACCTACTCGTTTGCTAGTTATTGTTGTTTTTGTTTTCTAAGCATGAGTGACCATGAATCTCAAAAGTGTAAAGACCAATATGCCCCCTCATCTTTGTTCCTTCTCCTTCTTTGTGTTTTTTTTTTGATAAGCAAATGTTAGTGGGGTGGGGGAATGTTAGTTTTCGGGGTTTGATGAACCTCCTTCTTGCAACTCCTTCATGTCCCTTAGCTCGCCAACTGAGCTACCTTCCGGGGACTCTCCTTCTTTGTGTGCTTTATTCCTTCTTAGCATGGGCTCCTTTTGCTTCTTCTGTGTGTGTTTCACCTTCTCGTTTCTGTGTGTGTTTCTGGTTTCCAAAATTGATTTCTGAAGATGATAAGTTAGGGACTAGTGTGTCCCAAAAGTGTAGAGATCAATATGTCTACTTTTTAAATTTTAAGAAAAGTTAAAGAAAGACAAGGGCCCGTTTGGTTAAATAGCTTAATTAAAGACTTATGGCATAAATGCTTATCATATAAGTACTTATGCATAAGTTGTTTATATAATAAATGATAAAATAATACTAAACTATTTTCCTATAAGCAATAAGTTGTTTTCATAAGCTATCACATGAAGCTTATGAAAATTAGCGGAAAACAGCTTATGAACAAGTTGTTCCTATAAGCTTTGTCAAGCAGTCTCACAAGTATTTGTGGCAGTAAATAAACTCAAATAAGTCAACCAAACAGACTCTAACTTGGAGTAAAAACGAGATTAACTATGTTACTTAACATGACCCTTAGAAAATTAATTAATAAGCAGGAGGGACCAACTTAGGACTTAAATCAAAATACAATTAATTATGTTACTGTTGAATAAATAACCGAACTAGCATATTGTTCACAGTCGGGCTGACCGGTATTTAGAAGGCCCGGCTGGACATAGTGCACTCAATGGAAGAAGAACAAAGTAGGAGCTATCCTTCGGTCGGCCACATTCCTCGGACGGTCGGCCCATATTCCCCGAACGGTCGTCCCTCGCAACCATTCAGTCATCGGTTCGGCCTATATGTTCGGCCACCTACATCGTTCGGTTCGGTCGGTCTATCTATCAGTCGGCCTAACTATCGGCCGACCTATCCGTGACTCTAGACATGTATTTAAGGAAATCCCTACGATTCCTCCACAAATCTCGCAACAGTCATTTATTGTATTGATTAGCATTAAACTCTAATTGTACTATATAAACAGCCCATAAAAACCAATGAAATGGACGAACATGGGGATCCCACAATTTACACTCTATTCTTTATATTATTCTCATTATCATATTTTTGTGTTCCGACTGTATCCCCACCGAGGGAAATAGTTAGGAACACATATCTATGAAATAAATAAAAAAATCCAACTAGTGGGAGTAGTTGATGGGCTTTACTACGTCCTAGATTGCCTATTGAATTGAAAGTTGAAAGGGAAATAGAGAAAGCAAAGTATAGCAAGCTTGGTTGAAATTTATTTATTTATTTATTAGAGAATAGTCAATAAGGAGGCCAAGTCTACCCTTGCAGTTACGCAGTCATCGGACTTCTTCCTATCTACTACTTGTGTGATCTATATCTATATATATACAACCCCACTCCAATTCTTTCTTCATAATTCTCATCTACAACTCAAACTTTCAATTCAAAACCCATTATTGTTTCTGCTCAAACAGTTATCAAAAACACACCAAATTAAAGAGACAACAAACCCAACAGCAATCAAACAAACCCATATGGTTTCTTTAGCTGTTTCTTCCATTAATAGAACAGTTAAAGCTGTTCTTCATGTTCCAAAACTCCCACGAGTAGTACTGCCTTCAACGTTTCCACAACTACAAAAAACAAAACTGGGTAATCAATTTGATGGGTCCTTAGACTCACTACAATTACAAAACAATGTCCTCACTACACAATCTAACGAGGATTTACTATATAGACTCGACAACAAAAAGTCAAAGGTGCTATTAACCCAACTCTATGCAGTTTTGGAGGCTGTAGCCGACAGAGTTGAAATGCACAAAAACATTGGCGAACAACGTAATAACTGGAATAACCTTCTTTTGAACTCCATTAACATGATTACTCTTACTGCTACAACCATGGCTGGTGTTGCTGCCACGTGTGTTGATGGTGCACCACTTTTGGCTCTCAAATTATCTTCAGCTCTTTTATTTTCAGCGGCTACTGGATTGCTTATTATAATGAATAAGATCCAGCCTTCTCAACTCGCGGAGGAACAACGCAACGCTACAAGATTGTTCAAGCAGATTGAGAAAGAAATTGAAACGACAATTGCACTAGGAAATCCCACAGAAAAAGATGTGAAGGGTGCAATGGAAAAAGTTTTGGCTCTTGACAAAGCTTATCCACTTCCTTTATTGGGAGCTATGCTTGAAAAATATCCTGCAAAGTTTGAGCCTGCTGTTTGGTGGCCCTCAACTCAGTTCCAAAGGAAAAGCAAATCCCATGAAGGAAAATCACAAAGAATGAATGGATGGAGTGAAGAACTAGAAATTGAAATGAGAGAGGTTGCTGAGGTTGTAAAGAGAAAAGATAGTGAGGACTATGACAGACTTGGAAACATTGCCTTGAAAATCAACAAAACTTTAGCCATTGCCGGGCCTTTGCTCACAGGCATTGCAGCAGCAGGATCTGCATTTGTTGGCCATGGTTCATGGACAGCCATAGTGCCACTCATGGCTGGCTCATTGGCTTCAGTTATTAATACTTTTGAGCATGGAGGTCAAGTTGGCATGGTTTTTGAAATGTACAGAAGTAGTGCCGGATTCTTTAACATGTTAGAAACCTCAGTTGATTCAACTTTGGAAGAGAAAGATTTAGATAAAAGAGAAAATGGGGAGCTGTTCGAAATGAAGATGGCTTTGAAGTTGGGAAGAAGTCTAACGCAGTTGAGGGAACTTGCATCAAAATCTGCTTCCTATCGCATGGAAGGAGTGGAAATAGATGAATTTGCCAGCAAGCTCTTCTAATTTCTAATTAGATAGACAAACACATTCTTTTATTCATTCATTTATTCTTTCATGTATATATAGTCTCTAACACAGAAATCAAAGGTTATATAAAATAGTGAATCTGATTCTGCACATATCATCATTTTGTAACTTCATATAATTGAGTAGGTCATTCCAGGATGAATAAATTGGTTATTCCCAACTTTTCTTTGATTTAATACAAAAGCTTTCATGGTATTATAATTTCTATCAAATTTGAAAAAAACAGAGTTAATTAGAAGATTAATTTACTATTGAAAGTGAAAATAAGTTGGAATGAGCCAAAATCTCTTTCAAAATGTCTATTATTGGTTGGTTCTAGCGCGGACCGTCCTTGCAAGTTGGAAGTGATCCACATGCACGAACCAACAATACTTTGAAAATTGTCGAAACTTTGATGACAAATGACACCGTCTTTCGGAAGCATAAGTTCATGGTCCTCTTAGTACTCAATGTTGAAGAGAGTTTAACTACAGGCTTTAATATAAGCGGTTAAACATAAGTCATTTCCATAATAAAATATAAAATAAAGTGAAAGTATTTTCATATAAACTATAAGTTGTTTTTATAAGCTATCTTGAAGAGCTTGTGGAAATAAGTTGAAAAACAGCTTAGAGACATGTAAATTGTTTCCTTAAAAACACTTATGTCGATAGACGAGCCCAATTAAGTTAACACCACTATTACGAAAATCAATTTTTATAGGGGGGTCATCAATCACTAAACAATCCAGAATCCGTCTCAAACCATTTTAGCAATGTAATTGGTGATGGACCTGAATTCATATATTAGGCATGATGAAATATTTAGCAACAGATTTTGAAATGTGGCTATTTACGACAAATATGACTACCCACAAACACATATAATTCGTTGTTAAAATAATGCATAAACTGAATCCGTGAAAAGGATATTTTTGTCGCTAATTGCAAGGAAGAAATCCATCTCTAATAGCAATGCAAAAAATTTGTTGCTTATAGTGAAGGAGAAATTTTGTCGCTAATAGGAGAGACGATATACCTCTCTATTAGTGAGGTAGAAATTGACCTGTGGCGCTAGCACTGTCGTACCCTCTTCTCAATACTCTTTTGTGGCATTCTTCCTACTCGAAATCGGAAGGGCCTTATAATGTTGTGGCATGTTGTCTTTTGGGCTAATGATATTTTCGAAATGGGGTTATCGTCTCAGCAAAAACTCTAGACCTTTGAGACTTTTTTTTGGCTATTAAGCATTTATCATGGACGTGGTTCTTAGTCTCTTCTATGATTGGTGTGTTGACCATTTGGAGTGTTTTTAGGATATGAGTTTTTTGTATTGTGTGATCCACTATATTGTGTAAAGGGATGCCCTAGATGCTTTGTTAGTATTGTATTTGTCTGTGTTTTACTTCTTGGTGGTTCTGTATTGAATTTTATATTATACTTGGGTTTGAATAATCGTTTACTCATAATTAATAGCATACCTATATTTGCTTGTTAAGAAAGAAATTCCAAGATCCACTATGAATATGATAATGAAATCCCCAACTCCCAACGCTCTTTGATGTATTTGCTCTTTAATGTATATACATGACATCCATTTGGAAAATCCCTATTATTGTATTCCATTTTAAGTGTCACAAATATAACAAAGAATACATCCTATACAGTGTCGCCGGTATGAATAGAATATAAGGGTCAATGTTAAAACACTGGAAATTGATATATTAACTACGGGTGGGAATAAGCCAGGCCGGCCTACGGCCCAGCCTACATCAGATCCAAGTCAGGCCAGACTTTTTTCTTTTTTTTGACAGCGGTCAGGCTTTTTTCTAAATAGATAAGGCCAAGGCTTTTTTAAAAGCCTATTTAGGTAATAATGTCAGACTACAGGCCATCAAAAAAGCCTTTTAGGCCTACCAGGCCAGCCTATTTAAATAAATATATATTAATAATATTTTTTATTACTACTATTATTATATTGAATTTTCTACTTCATTTAACTTATAAATTTGCTTACATTTTATGTTTATTCAAAGTGATGACCTATATCAATTTTTAACATATTTAAATGTATTATTATAAAATAAAATTTAAACAAAATGTCCTATAAAGATAATTCTCTAAAAGATTTTGTTAGAACTTGATCACTAGATCTTAATTCCATTGATCAATTAGCTTGTTCGTCTATTTACAAAGTCTACACCACTCAAAGGTTGTAGACTTTCGTAAATTTTTTGGTGAAATAGGCTTTTAAACAGGCTTGCCGGCCTTGACAGACTTTTCAAAAGGCCAGGCCAGACCTCAAAAATCGACCTATCAAAGGCCACAGGCCAGGCTCAGGCCTAATATTTTCATTGCAGGTCAAGCCCAGGCCATGCAAAGCCTAACTCGGCCCAGCCTATTCCCACCCCTATATATAACGTAACGTTGTTTGTTTGTGAGTTTTTTTTTTGTCAGCTTGTTTTTATAATAAGCTGTAGTATCACATATTTTTCGTAAAATTATATCACATAAAAAATTCATTAATACACCTCAAAGTAGAAGTTAGAAATGATGAATAACAATAAGGATAGATAAAAAGTGCTCCCACTCTCCCAGTGAAATGAAATATAAAAAAAGAAAACAGAAATATTTGTAGTCTAGAATATAAATAAATTTAACTAACATAAAGTATATAACTGGGGGAATGCTCTGCGGTCCACGTCTAGAGAGAGAAGCCAGAGCTTCTCTCTTCCGTGTCGTCATCCCCCTCTCGAAACTAGGGTTTCGTGGAGGTTTGCCCCAGCTCGCTGGTTTTCCCTCCTCCCATGTGTAGGTTCTGCCGCCCCCCACCAGGTGGGGTTCCTGTTCCCTTTCATTTTTCTATCCCTACCAAACTAAACCCCTCTCTCCCTTTCCCATGGCCACCCTCACCAAAACCCTTCCCCACCAGCAATCCAACCCACCCGATCTTTTCCCCTTGTTCTCCTACCAATCCATCCATCCCTCTCCCCTTCGGTCTTCCACTACATCTGTCACCACCACAAAGCCCCCCAAATCCACCATGGCCAGAATGTGGGTCTCGCCCCCTACCCTCCAATCCGCTACCTGTACCTCCGCCTGGGGATCTGCTCCCTCACCGGAGATCTCCTCTGTTCAAATCGCTTCATGAGACTAACCGACCGCCCTGGATTGCGTCCGCCGGCACAGCCACCCCCGATAGGTGAGTTTGTTGTGAAGGAAGTCGTTCTCTCTTCAAACCCTCTGAACCTCAGCCCTCTCGTGGCTCTATCCTCCTTGTCGGCTTCGACAATTATCCGCCCACCCCCAAAACCGCCATGGACCTGCTTCTGTGAGAGTAGGATTGCTTCTTCTGTTCTCAGCGACCCTGGTTGTGTGCTCCCCTTGGTAGTGTACTGTTTTCCTGAAAGTGCTGCCATACTGTTTGTGAAAATGCCTCAAAGAGCTTCTGGCCTCTGGAACAGTTTATTTTGTGCAAATTGGCATCTCATTGCGAGGATCAAAGTTTATGTTGCAGGCAACCATCGCACCGCTCTCTCTATTATCACCCACTTCAGAGACATGGGGGAAATTTGGCTAATCTAGAGAAAAACAATAGTCGAATTGTGCTTGTAAGAGTCAGGAAAATCATCCGTAACTGGATTGGAAGAAAGACTGTGGATTCTCCCTCATCGATTGCCAATGTCCATTACTGGAAGCTGCTGATAGTCGGGTTGTTAGATCTTTCACTACAAGAAACACTGGTTTTACTGTACAGGAGTTTCCGGCGGATTAATATTCGTCGGAAAGTTTCCGGCGGATTAATGGTATTTTCGGCGGATTTGGTCCCCCAAAAAATTTCCAGAGGATATTTATTGGCCAAAAAATTTCCGGCGAATTGGTAGGCGTTTCCGGCGGATCTGTCCGAATTTAAAATGTTTTTTTTAAAAACAATTCAAAATCCGCCACTAATGGGATTTCCGGCGGATATGAAAAAAAGGGGGGGGGGGAAATGAAATTCAAAATCCGCCACAAATACCGTTTCCGGCGGATTTGAAAAAAAGGGGGGGGGAAACGAAATTCGAAATCCGCTGGAAATGTCACCGAATCCGCCGGAAATCCCCAACCAATGGGATCCGCCGGAAATGTCCAAATCCGCCGGAAATTCCATCTGCCGGTAATGCGCGAATCCGCCGGAAATTCCCTCTACCGCCCAAATCCGACGGAAATCCCCAAATCCGCCGGAAATCCTATTTTTGAGGGATTTCAAAATTCCAACCGTTGCACACCTTCCCTCTATATATTCCCACGAATTTTCTCTTCACTTTCACATCTTCTTCACTTCTTCACATCTCAAATTTCTCTCTTCATTTCTTACAAAATCTCTTCCTTTCTTTGATAGATTTCTTCCATCTAAGGCATGATTTCTACCTCTCTTTCATAGATTTCTCTCTTTTTCTGTTTGTTTAAGTTTTATTTTCGTGTTTTCGATAACGGTATAGTTATTATTTGTTGTATTGTTTGTTTAGGTGTTGAGTTTGGATCGTGTTTTGGTTCGTTTTGATTTTTGTTGGAAGGAGTTTGGAATAGCATCAAGCCAGAGGCTTCTCTTCACAACCGGTTAGATATCCAATTTAATATTTTATATATTATTAGATAGTTATATTAGATAGTTATTTGATATATTACTAGTTAGATTATAATTTCTTCAATAGTTAAATATAATTTTTTTAATAATTAGTTAATATAATAGTTAATTGATAAACTCTAATTTAGTGCATTTTTTAGAGATGTTTTTGAGTCATTTTTAGAGTAATTATTATTGATTAAATAAATAACTAACTTAAATTACTCTATATTTGCAAAAAGGTATAAAAAGAAAAATGACACAAATATGGGCTGAAATTAGAAGAAAGACTAACAAATAAAAGAAAATAAACCCAAAGCCCATGCAAGAAGGTCCACAGTTATAAAAAGAAGAAGATCCTCTTGGAGATTTCAAGTAAAAGTGATGCACATGTGACTTGGAGAGAAAGAAATAGGCATGGAGTGGAGAGCAAGCAACACATATTTAGGAAGGATCTAAATCCTAATATTTAGGGATTGGCATATCTTGCAATTAAAAATGGAAGCAATCTTGACTTGATCCTTTGCTTGGAGAGAAAGAAAAGGAACTAATATAAAAGGAGAGCTTCACTTGTGAATGGGGGGGCTAGACACCATAACACAAACAAAAACCACTCACGCAAGAATTAAAATAGGCAAGCCGTCAACGCAAAAAGAACACAACTAACGCATACGACTAGAGAAAGGAAGATTTTGGTTACCTGTTCTTGACACCGTGAGAGAGCTCTGGAGCAGAAAAAGGAGACTAAATACCGAAGATCAGAAATTTCTCTATTCCGGGTTATTTTTATCTTTGTAATTTATGACTCTTAATTTTATTTCATTGTTCTTGAACACTATGGATACTTAAATCCTCTTCTAGGGTCTTAGGTGGATCTTGCAAGTTTAGAGACTTTTATGTTTTAATTTCATATTTGAATTCTAGTTTTTATTTCAATTAATATTGTCCTATTGTTTTTATCACATAATTAGGATTAGCTACCCTTTTCATGTTCATAATCAATTAGTTGATCAGCGACCGTACTGCAATTAGTTGGTGGACCTATAGGATAATTGGGGCTAAAATTAATGCATGAGCAAACTTTAATTTAGTCTTTCAATCATTCAACCTTTTCGTACTTTATGCTTTTCCTGAATTTAAATTCTAGCATGACCAAACTAGGGTTAATTTAGGAAAAAGAATACTAATCGCGAATGACCAAACGGATTAATAGCTTTAGTAAAGGGATTGGTAATTAAATAAAATAAGGAAATTCAGGTATAATTAGATATAGAGGAATCGAAGCTTGCAAGTGAAACCACGACCCTAGACCTCTCTCCATTGAATTAATTCTTGCATTTTATTATTGTTATTTATTTCCCTTTTTTGTTTGCTCCATTACAATTCAAATATTCGTTCGTCTAAATAATAAATAATCTCGATTAGTTTGGTACTTGCTACTTAATCCCTATGGACACGATATCTTTTATACTACTTCTGCGAAAGAATACACTTGCTCTAAGTGTCTTTTTAACGCAACATTAATATATAAATTAGTTAATATATATATATATATATAAATTAGTTAATATATAATTACGAAATTAAAGTAATATTTTTTTAATATATTTTTATTTTTTGGTTAATAAATTTCAATAAGTAAATACGAAAAAAAATTAATAACTAAAGTTTATATTAATTTACTTTTTAATTTGTGTTTATACGAAATTAAAGTAATATATTTTGTAATATTTTGTAATTTTAATTTATGTTTGTATATTTAATTTATTTATTTTATATTTAATATGAAATAAAATGAGAAATAAATTTAAATTTTCGTAATAAATTTTATATATAAATAAATGGGATTTATTTTGAGACTTTGAGATAAATATGATATATTATGTTGATATAATTGATATAAATGCGAACTATATTATTGATTTCTATGTTTTATTCATTTTTAGATAAAAATATTAAATATTATATTTACTTTATTAAATTGTATATCAATATATATTTACTAATATATAATTACATTTACTTTGAATAATTACATTTAATTTATTATTAACCCAAAGTTTGATATTTTGTTTAAAAGATAGGAATTTAAAATTAGTAATATTAATATATAGAGAATAGTATATATAGTATATATAGTATATATAAGAATAAAACAACATGTATTTTAATTATAGTTGTTATTATGTTATTATTATAATTAAATTTGCTTTTTAATATATATATATATAGTTAAACTGGATATTCATGTATTTAATATATCAATAAAAAATGTTATATTTGAATAATTGCTAGTGTATGTTTAAAACCTAGTAACTAGTGATTTATTTAATGTTAACATTGTTAGTGTATGTAAATATGTGTATATGTATACATATGTGCATGTATATGTGATATGTAATAAATATATAGGAATCTAATATATAACATTAATTTTTATTGAACTATAGTACGTAGTTCTCGAAAACATGGATCATAGTTGGATGTACGATCGGTTGTTTCCTGGAAGAGCTGGTTTAAAGCGGCGTTTTGTACAAGGAGTAGAAGAGTTTCTATTTTGTGCTAAGCAGCACGAAGAATTTGCGCGACAAGGCGGAATTAGATGTCCGTGCTTGAAATGTTCATTTCAATTTATAAAAAATGATGATGAAATCAGAATGGATTTGTACAATAAGGGTGTCACTGAAGGAGGTGAACATGATTTTTATGGAGTTGTTCAACACATATACGAACTTGCGTACCCCCATCTAGATTTTAGTCAGAAGGTAGTGGTTTTTTATTGTAATTGGTTTGATCCATCTTCTCGGGGAACAAGGGTGAATCAAAAGTTAAATACAGTGGACATTAAAATGAGTAGTAGATATCCACTGTATGATCCGTTCGTCATTGCACAAAATGTGAGACAAGTATATTATGTCCCTTATCCATCAACACAGACTGATAGGCGTGGTTGGTGTGTCGCAATTAAAACAAAGCCAAGAGGTCGCATTGAGACAAATGATGACACAGTGGAAGATGTGCCATATCAAATGGATGATATGACTAATGTAAATGAAGTGATTCAAGTTGAACACATCAGTCGTTTATGTGATGAGCCAAACACCGGCGACGAAGTTGATGATGAAGATGATGAAGATGCAGCAGAGCACATTGGTCCATCAAGAATTCATGACTCTTCCGATGACGATGATTTTGAGAATGAATATGATTCCAATTAGCTAGCTAGCACTTAATTTATGCATGTTGTTGTATTTAATTTAATTATAATATGGATACAATTTATGTTTTAGTGTTTAAATTAATATTAAGTCGATCTCTTTTTTAAATATTTAAATCTATATATATATATATATATATATATATATATATATCTAAATTTCTAGATATATACAGTATATGGCTCACTCAGGATCTGGGTCTGATCATGATGGTCATGATGTTCCTCCATCGGTGGACGATGTTGGTAGTAGTCGTAGGACGAAGACTTCTACTCGCCTTAGACGTCGTCAGCAACCCCGTCGAGTTGTTGTTCCTGATAGTGACAGATATGTGCCTCGACCTCGGACAGATGGAGCTTCTAGTAGTACTACTCCACAGGAGCCAGTGATTCCTAAGGTACAGAGGGCATAGCCCCAGTACATGTTGATGTAGAAGGTCTACGCACTTATCACATTGACCAGGAGGTGGTGAGGTATACGATTGATGGCCGTGTCATTTTGAAGACTGCTGGTGACTCGTAAGTATAGTATTTATATTATATTATTTTTCTTTTATAACTCTTATTATATAAATTTTGTGTAACAAAATTCATCTCTTTAAATATTCTACAACTTTCTTCCTTGCAAGAAAAGTGCAACTGCAATCATAACATCAATTAGGGAGAATTTCAACAAGGACTGGAAGAATTAGGGTGCGGTGAGAAAAGATGAGGACGAATGCGCAAAGATTTTAAATTCATTTTTAGTAAGTTTTTATTCTAAAAACAATTTTTAATTATTTTATTATTGATTAATTTGTTTTTATTTTATATAATATATAATATTATGTAATTAACATAATTGTATAATTTTTCAAATAAGAAAAATGTACGTGGCTACATGAGGAACAAGAAGAAGTTATGAGAGTCTTCCATAAGAGGTGTTCTCATCGGTTTTCTGAATTATTGAGGAATGCACGAATAGAAGATAAGAAACCGACTTATATGGGAGAATCAAGTTGGCAAAACCTGAAAAGTATTGGGTGACACCGGAATTTAAACTCAAAAGTGAGAAAGCCAAGAAAAGCAGGGCTTCTGACAAAGGTCGCTGTACACACACAGGGGGGAGTGTTAATGCTGCAAATCATCATTTGCGTTTGGTAAATTTCTTACATATTATTAATTAATTATTAATTAATATTTATAATTAATTGATTAACTAATAACACTATTTATATAGGAGGCAATGAACCAGAGGCCAGTTACGTTGCCTGAGTTGTATACCTACCTCCATGTCCGGGAGGAGACTGGTGAGTTTGTTACTGACCAGGCGAGGGAGGTTCAAGTAAAAGTTATTATATATACAATTATAAATATTATCTTTAAATTATTATTATTTCATTAATAGTTATTCATTTTATTTTGGTTTGTATTATTTTTTTAGGAGAACTTTGAGGCTGGAATTAATGAGTACCGGGAGACTCAACAGCAGAGCAGTGGGAGCATGGAAGTTGATCCTGTGGAGGAGGCTAGAGCAGCTCGTGAAATTTGGGAGAGAGTAGTTGGTCCAAGAAAAAGTAATCGTTTAGCAGGATCTGGTGGTATCCGATCGGCTTCTTTCAGAGCAAGTATTATTCCGAGTCTTTCTAGTTCTGGATCAGCTGGGAGTACTGCCCGCTCCTATGTTCCTACCACTGGAGATTTGAATGCTGTAACTGAGTTGACCCAGCAGTTGAGCCAGGCTCATCGTGAGTATGAAGAGCGCCAGCAGGGAAGTGCACTAGAATTGCAGGAGCTTCGAGAGCGAACTATGTTAGCTGAGGCACGCGTGGCGGAGCAGGAACGACAAGCAGCGGAGGAACGTAGGCTAAATGAGGAGCGCTATAATCACTTATTGAGTCAGCTGTCTCAGCAGCAGTACTCCAGGCCATCATCTTCCCATATGGCGCCATCCTACACGCCGCCACAGCAGCACTTTGGCGGTGCCTTTCAGCCATGGTCTCAGTACCTGCAGCACTATCCACCTCAACAGCAGATGTATCCACCCCCACCCCAGCTTCAGCAGTACTATGCACCTCAGCAGCAGATGTATCCACCCCCACCCCAGCAGGTTGATCAGCACTCCCAGCAGACATACAACTCAAGTATCGATTTGAATACTATCAATCCTATTGGTGCTTTTCTTGCAGCTACTGATGACGCCTCAGGTGACGCCACAACCAGCTATTACACGAGCGAGGATTCAGACCAGCTCCCACACCAGCCCCCACCCCAGTAGCTTACTCTTATGTTATTTTGTTGTTTGGATACTTAAGTTTTATTTTGTATTGAATATGAATATTCGCGTACTTTGTTGAGATATTTAAGTATGCGCTTTTTTTGGATATTATATCGAGCGGGTATTGATTTTTAATCGTATTTTTAATTTGTCATTTTAATTTGATTATTAATTTTTTCAATCATAATATATTATTTAAAAAATTATTTTATAATTTATTAAATATTATATTTTTATTAGTAATATTTAGTATTAAATAATATTTATTATTTAATAATAAATATTATTATAAATATTATTATTTATTATAAATATTTAATAATATTTATTATTATTTAATTCGTATTATTTAAAAATAATTATTATAAAAAAATTAATTATATTTAATTCGTATTTTTAAAAAAACATTTTTGAATAAAAAATTAATTTTCTGTTTTTAAAACAGTTTTTTATTATTAAATTCTCTTTTTAAAAAAAAAAAGGTTTTTCCGGCGGATTTTAATTTTTTTAAAAAAAAAGTTTTAATTTCCGGCGGATATTATGTATTTTCCGGCTGATTTAATAATTTTTTTTAAAAAAAATATTTTCCGGCGGATTATTGGGATTTCCGACAGATTTATTCAAATTTTTTTAGAAAAAAAACCCAATTTCCGGCGGATATTGGGTTTTTTCCGGCGGATTTATTCAATTTTTTTTAAAAAAAATGCAATTTTTGGCGGATTTGGCGCCGGAAATTTCCGAGGGATTTTCCGAGGGACTTGTATCCGCCGGAAACCGTTTGCGACGAGGGTTTTTCTGGCGCCCAAAATCCACCAGAAAGTCCAAATTTCCTGCGGATTTTGGTCGTCGGAAAATCCTATTTTTCTTGTAGTGTTTGTGGTTGCTTTGTTTTTGCTATCATAGTTTCTTATTTCTCTATGTGTAATGCCCATTATGCTTGGGTGGTCTACTCTCTTAGAATTATCTTAGGCTTTGGGTGGGAACTGTCCCAACTCGTGTGTTTCAGAATATCTGTATTCCCGTTTGTATTCCTGTTTCAATTTGCAAATAATGAAGATCTTTCCTATCAAAAAAAAAAGTATATAACTGGGGGGATAGCACCACTTTGGTGGGCTTTACTGCGTCCTGGATGGCCTAACGTCTTGCCTGTTGAATTAAATTGAACGTTGAAAGAGGAGGGTAAGGCAAGCTTGTTTGAAATTTATTTATTTCAGAAAAGTCAATAAGGAGGCCAAGTCATATATAATTATATATGTATGACTGCTTCCCATATGTACTTGCTATATATATACAACCCCACTCCCATTCCTCATTTCATAATTCTCATCTACAACTCAACCTCAAAACTCATTGTTTCACCTCACTGTTGGAACAAATTAAAACAAACACAACAAGTCGTAATCAATCTACAATCCCACATGGTTTCCTTAGCCGTTTGTTCCATGAGGACAGTTAACGCTGCTCTTCATGTTCCAAAACTACCACGAGTACTCCCTCTCACGTTTCCACAGTCACAAAAAACAAAGCTGGTTGAGGAATTTGATGGATCCATAGACGCACTTCAATTACAAAACAGTAACCAGGATTTATTATATAGAAGATCACTCGACAACAATAACTCGAAGCATATTATTACTACCACCAAACTCTATGCAGTTTTGGAGGCTGTAGCCGACAGAATCGAAATGCATAAAAACATTGGTGAACAACGTAATAACTGGAATACTCTTCTTTTGAATTCAATTAACATGATTACTCTTACTGCTACAACCATGGCTGGTGTTGCTTCCACGTGTGGTGATGGTGCACCCCTTTTGGCTTTAAAATTATCTTCCGCTCTTTTGTTTGCTGCGGCTACTGGGTTGCTTCTTGTAATGAATAAGATCCAACCTTCTCAACTCACTGAGGAACAACGCAATGCTACAAGACTGTTTAAGCAGCTACAAAGAGAAATTGAAACTACAATTGCTCTAGGAAATCCTGCAGAAAAAGATGTGAAAGGTGCAATGGAAAAGGTTTTGGCTCTTGACAAAGCTTATCCACTTCCTTTATTGGGAGCTATGCTTGAAAAATACCCTGCAAAGTTTAAGCCAGCTGTTTGGTGGCCCTCAACTCAGTTCCAATCCCATGAAGGACAATCACAAAGAATGAATGGATGGAATGAAGAACTAGAAATGGAAATGAGAGAGGTTGTTGAGGTTGTCAAGAGAAAAGATAGTGAGGACTATGACAGCCTTGGAAACATTGCACTGAAAATCAACAAGACTTTAGCTATTGCTGGGCCTTTGCTCACTGGCATTGCAGCTGCAGGATCTGCATTTGTTGGACATGGTTCATTGGCAGCCATAGTGCCACTCATGGCTGGCTCATTGGCTTCAGCTATTAATACTTTTGAGCATGGAGGTCAAGTTGGCATGGTTTTTGAAATGTATAGAAGTAGTGCCGGATTCTTCAACATGTTAGAAACCTCAATTGGATCAACATTGGAAGAGAAAGATTTAGATAGAAGAGAAAATGGAGAGCTATTCGAAACGAAGATAGCTTTGAAGTTGGGAAGAAGTTTATCTCAGCTGAGGGAACTTGCCTCAAAATCTGCTTCCTATCGTAAGGAAGGAGTGGAAATAGATGAATTCGCTAGCAAGCTCTTCTAACTTCTAATTTTTTTGATAGACAAACACATTCTTTTATTAATATTCATTCATTTATTCTTAATTTCATGTATAGTCTCTATCATAGAAATCAAATGTTATATAAAATAGTGAATCTCATTCTGCACATATATGATCATTTTGTAACTTCATGAAATTGAGTAGGTCTCCAAGATGAATAAATTGGTTATTCCCAATTTTGCTTTGATTTAATACAAAAGCTTAAATTGACTATACTATAATCTCTACTGAATTTAATAAAGAAATTAGTCAATTAGAAAGTTAATTTACTAATTATCATTTTACAACAACATACATCATGGTGCATGATAGTATATATAAGCACAACATATTTTTGAGGTAGATGAATATAATGACCATGCAATATAGTTTCGTGTTATTTAAAAAATAAGACTAGACCAAAAGATTTGATTTAATCCTATAAATATTCACAAATATATGTTGAGAATTTTTTGGTTCAACACCTATAAAAAAAATTGGATTGCCTCCCTAGAAAAAAAAACTTCGTTTTGGCCCCTACCATTAATCTTATATGTCCAAAAAAGATAATGTGGCAAATAGAGATGATAGATGATATCAACGTCATGTGTAACCACCACATTGGATGATGATGCCATGTGGCACTATAGCATGACAAATCAACATTATCACGTGTTACTGATTGATATGTCAACACTTCGACATGACCCTTACAAGGCATGTAACAACCAATGGATGACTGCCACATAACAAGGACAAAAAACATTTACAAAGGACAAGAAGCAAAAACTAATATATTTTTGATAAAAAAAACTAATATATTTACATCGACCATTTTTTAAAAGAAAAAACATGAAAAACATTGTTTTCAATTTTCAACTTCAACTATTAAATTTGCATATCTATCACCGCTCTAAAATTATGAAATGTGTGTCTAACTTCTTCTCTTTTTCCTTGTGGGGGTTGTCATGCCTATATTTATGTTTCATGTGGTCCGTTTAACATCTTCATACGGTTGTCTATAAATTTGGAAAAATATGACGATATGTTAATTGATGAAGAGGTTGATGAGAACTAGGATGTTCAAAGGGGTAATGCAGTCCAGGAGAACAACAACATTGGTGGCTAAGTTAATCTCAAGAATGATCAAAATGAGATATCCATAGAAGGAGCCTTTTAACTATTTTTGGGGTTGCAGTTGGCTTTTAAACGCCGAATTGCTCCCGAGATCCCTTAGGTTAATTTCGAATTTCGATTTCATCCTTTTATGTTTTTTTTATCCAATTCAGTTCTTTAAGTATCAAAACATATATATATGTTGTTTATGCTTTTTGAGTTTTCGTTTAGAGCCTTTAAAAACCGAGTTTTTGTTAAAATGCGGACATGGCAATAAATGATACTGACGTGAATGTCCAAGTAGACATTCAAATTTTTAATTCAATATTTTATTAAAAACTGAAATTAAAATTAATTTAAAATCATCTTCATCAAAATGTTTGTTTACGTTCTTTATCTTTTATCAAATGAACGTTTTCGTCATTTATCTTTTAAAATATTCGTTTACGTCATTTATCTTTCCAAATATTCGTTTACGTCATTTATCAAAAATTAAGTTGGATATTTCTAAATTTTGAGAGACTAAACTAGCTATTAACTCATGATTTTACCATCTTAGCTCACTTTCAAAACACATTGAGACAAACTTTATTTGCAAACGCATTGTAGATACTATCCTAACCCCAAGAACAGATAACCTAACTTTTTTTTATAATTTTTTTTCTCATATTTCATTTTTATTTTCCTTTTTCTATTATTATTTGCCAGAACACAATTTATTGTATTTTGCTTTTTTAGGTAAATTTTTAAACTTTTTTTATAGGAAAAAGAAACTAAATTAAGGATACTCTTTCTCTTATTTAGTACTTATAGTATATCTATGATTAGAATCCGGGAAGCCTCGATACTCCAAAACAAACAAAATACTTGTATACAACACAGATGCGTTTTTGATACGCCGAGACAAGTACCCACGGAGTATCCTTGAATTTTCATTTATTTTTTTAAAAGTAAAATATCTGAAATGTGGGGGATACGTGATCGATACTCTTGGGATATGGCTTGCTTATACGAATAAGCGCAAGATACACTTATATGGATACACACAATATACGCCATATGGGTCTTTTTTCTTCTTTTTTTTGACACTTTTTAGGTGTTTTAAATTTATATCCTAAAAATAAACTATAACAAAATATTAAATTCTAATTAAAAAGGGGTTACTACATATATCAATTAACAAATTTTTCTTAAAAGAGGTTACTGCCTTATGGATAAACTGTTGCTCCTTTCTGTCCCTCTTTTTTTGTTGTGCGATTTTTTTATATCTATGAGCAATTATAAGTAAATATATCTTTACTGTTATATTTAGTTATGTTTGTATATTATATATTTATTTTTATATTTTTTAATTTTAATTTTAATATAACTTTTTATTAAAGTATCTAAGCCGTATCGTATCTTGATTTTCCAAATTTTCTCATATCCCCCTATCTGTATCATGTCGTAACTTGTACCCTATTTTTGACGGGATTTTTTTTTATGGGGTGATATAAATTTGAGGTTATACATTTAAATTGTTATATTTTAACAAAAGTCAGATATCAGCATGAGCATGCACGACGATAACAGGGTTTGTTACCACTCTCCTTATAAAAAAAAGCTTTGCCGGCTCAATCAATTTCTTTGATCGATCGTTTAGTTTTGAATTAGTTGACTATAGTATTTTTTATATTTTTTCACATCTGTCTCGGAACTATTCAAATGGCTACCAGAAACTTCACGACAAAAAGACAGCTTAACCCAAAAAAAAATGGCTACAAGAAATTGATTTTTTTACAGTAAAAAATTTAATTCATTTCATTCAAAATACTATAACATAGTACACCTAGAAATATATATAATAGAATTATGCTTGATGTTGCGAGTAAGAATCAATATGTGGAAAGAGGTTTAGCTCTCTTATTCACTTACCTGTTTTTTGTGGTACAAGCCCACAATGTAAGTAAAAATATGTGGAATTGATATAGAACCTAGATGCTCTAACCAACGATGGATTCAGAAATTTTAGTTAGTGTGGGTAAAAATTTGATTCATAATATATTTATATAAGAAAATTATTATAAATTTTTATAAAATACATATTTTCGTGATAGAAAAAATTTAATCCCAAAATCTAACGTGTTTGGTGTTGAATTGTGTGTTCAGTGTTAGAAGGTAAGTCAAAATTTGAAGAATAAAAAGATAAACTATATAGAAATTTATTCTCTCATTTATCTCTTATAACTTTTTACATATATTGTTTAAAAAAAACTGTTTCATGGGGGTAAAATAATTTTATTAAGTATATGTAAACTAAAATTATTAACCTTAATGGGGGCAAATACCCCCAATTACCATAACCTATTTCTGTCCCCGACTCTAACTAAGCTATGAGCAACTCGATTAGCTTGTATGAAATATTAGGTAGCACCCAATATTTGCCAAATCCATTTAATTAGTCTCTAAACCTTTATACCACGTCAAAAAAAAAAGTCTCTAAACCTTTATACAAAGTCTTCTAAATTTCATATATTATAGTGATAGTGGCTCGCATGTTGGGATAAAAATAACTGGTATTTACTTTTTTTTTATTATAGTTTAGGGATTATTTATCATATTTTTATAATTTAAGGAGTTGTCCTTTTCTTGCCTAGTGTGGTTTGCTGCGTTATAAGATATTTTGGAAACAAAGAAATTAAACACTCAGTCTGAGAGAGACGAGTCTACTAACTCGACTCTCACCAACCAACCATTCTCCAGTTTTCCGGTCAAACTTGCAAGGGACAGAGGAAGATGGGGTCTATAGCAAAGAAGGGACTCAACAATTATGTTGAACAGCTCAAGCAACACCCTTTGAGAACCAAGGTTCCTCTTCTTCTCTTCTCTTCTCTTCTGCATCTCTCTCTCTCTCTCTCTCTCTCTCTCTCTCTCTCTCTCTCTCTCTCTCTCTCACTTTTCCCTTTTCATTAATTCTTCCCCTGCTTGAACCAGGTAATCACTGCAGGGGTGTTGTCAGGAATCAGCGATGTAGTGTCTCAGAAGCTTACTGGGATACAGAAACTTCAATTCAAACGATTTCTTCTTAAAGTGGTGAGCTTTTTCACTCTTTGACTCCCAAACTACCCTACCAATTTAGCATAAGGAGATTTATGGATTAAAATAAATTTATAATTTTTTTATTTATGAAAAAGTCTTTAATACTTGTATTGAAATATTTAAGGAGGGAAAATGAAAATGAAAATTCTCACCGTATTCAACTAGTTATCTAATACACATGTGTATCCTTGTATACAAACAGATAAATGAAGAACAACTAATAATCTAACAGAATGAACTAATTGGTTATAACCAACTACCAGCTTTTAACTAACTTAACTTGTAATACTTACTCCCCCCTAAGTTTGGAGATAAATATTGAGACTACCAACTTGGAAATTAAGGATAAATATTGAAAGTCGATGGATCAACTAGTTGATCTTGAGAGGCAACATATACCAACTTAATGAAAATGGTTTGCTTGAACATGCTCGCGAACGAAATGACAGTCGATATCAATGTGTTTAGATTAGATGGCTTGTTGGATGTTGGATTGCTTCCAAATTACATAGCGGACTTACTGTCATAGTAGACCATGGTGGATTGCATAGGTATCTCAAAGGTCCGAAATAGTCTATGTATCCACAACAACATAGAAGTGAGGGTAGCTAAAGCAGACTATTCAGCTTCGGCTGAAGATCTTGCTGGTGTATTCTGCTTCTTTGATTTCTAAGCAATCAAAGTTGACCTCAAAAACTCATAGTTGACTTGAGAGATGTTTGGCAACTGCCCCAATCTGCATCTGTGTATGCAGAAAGTCGTAAAGAAGACTGTGCGGGGAGCAAAATGCCGTGTCCGGATAATTTTTTTAAGTATTGCAAGAGGTGCTCAACAGTCAACAGCTTGGAGATGTGGGGTTCTTAGTTTAGTCATAAATTGATTTAGCTACTGACTGCAAAGGCGATGTTCGAGTGAGATTTGGTGAGGTAAACCAGATTACCAGTCAATCTGCGATATTGGGAAGGATCGTTAATGAGTTCTCCATCTGTTTCATTCAACAGAACATTGGGATGGAATTTTTCGCAATTATTTGATATCTTTTTATCATGTTCACACTAATTTCCCATTTTGATTATCTTGTACTTTTTGTTGTCGTATGTATGCATTTAGGACTCATAAATCTTTTATTGCTTGCAGATTTTTGGAGCTGCTTATCTTGGACCCTCTGGACACTACTTTCACATAATACTGGATAAGATTTTCAAAGGAAAGAAAGATTCAAAAACTGTGGCCAAGAAGGTGAAACTGCAAAACCTTCTGTTCTAACTGTATAAGCTAATATCATTCTAACATATTTTACAGAAGTGCTTCCCAATAAACAAGTGAGAAAGGTACAATAACAACTTTCTTTGATTATCATTCAGGTTTTGATTGAACAGTTGACATCTTCTCCTTTGAACAATTTGCTTTTCCTGGTTTACTATGGATTAGCTATAGAAGGTTAGTCATTTTCAACATATAATTTTTTTTTGTTTAAATGAAGGTGAATTGATGTAATCAAAGTAAATAAAGATGGAAAGTGTGACAATAGGGTACCCAAAACAATGATATTATTTATTCATCTATTTATTTATCTTAAAAACAAACTGAAAAAGTTACCCTAAGATTATGTGTGGACCAACGCCCACTTATCCAGAACTAAGAAGCTCAATTTTCCTTCATCAAACTCTCGATTTCGAGTCTCGTGAATAGAGAAAATCCGACTCGAATTAGTAGATAGACTCAAATTTGTGGTTTTTGGAAAGGAAAAGTGGTGTGTATGCCATGTAGTAGTTATGTCCTATGAAGCATCGACACAGACACACACCAGTTTTAATTTGAAGAATATTAAAGAATACAAGTAATTGAAGTGTCGGTGTCGGTATCCGATATGATACGTGGCGGATACCGAACACGTCTTCAACCAGAAGTGTCGGTGTTATAGAAGTTATGTTTATGATGAAAAAGTGGATTGCAGGACGACCCTGGGCGCAAGTGAAAGCTAAAGTTAAGAAGGACTATCCATCAGTGCAGTACACATCATGGACGGTAATCTTCTATTATAGTTATAATATGGAACTGAATTTACTTGAAGGTCTGCTTTTTTGTTTCTGACTTTAGGATCTCTAATGAATTCAACTGCAGTTCTGGCCTGTGGTGGGATGGATAAATCACAAATTCTTGCCTCTTCATTTCCGTGTTGTTTTCCAAAGCTTAATAGCATTTTGCTGGTACATACTTTTTTTTTTCATTTTCCTTTCTCACTACTTTCATTAACTCCTTAATCATTGTTCTTTTGTGGTTAACAGCAACTGAAATAAGAGTATTATATATGTTTATCTTTTTTCAGGGGAATATTCTTGAACCTTCGAGCGCGATCTATGGCATTGATTAAAGCCTAAGATTACAGTTTATAGTCTTCCAAAAGGTAGTAGATGCATGAGAATGCATTTATGGAAAATTACTGCTGCTTGATGTTGGAGGAAAGTGCTTTTTCTTCACCCAGTTTACGGTTACCACAGTCTCATGCAATCTGTAAACAAAGTAGATGTTCATATTTGTGTGCAATGACATTATTATGGGTTTGTTTGGTTTTGCATAAATTTTTATTCAAGAGATATTATTTAAGAGAAATGATCTTTATTACGAATACGAAATGTGCGGACTCAATGGTGTTGGGTGAATTTGCCTTTTTTTTTCCAGTTAGATGTTTATATGTCTGCCACACAACTATTCTAACAATCCGTTCGAGAGGAAGGAGAGTGCTAAACCTCTCCCTAGTCCATACTTAGAAATTTATCCTCCAATTGCTATTTTTTCCCTTAAAAGTTGGACTACTAAGGGGCTTGGCCACTGCATGGTCAACATCTTCATCAATAGTTTTATGGTATTAGGTATGTGTGTCACCTCTCTTATATATAGCCATAACTAGAGAGTCTTCTTTTATCTATTCAATGTGATGTAACTTTCCAAGATTCAATCGATTCCTCATATGATAGAAAATGTTCATGTCTACTCACTATCGAGCCATCTAACTTAAAACAAGTAAAAAATTCACCCCAAGGCAGGAACATCTACCATCTCTATATTAGAGAAGAACTTAAAGAATTTATCATCCTCGCGCTCTTTCCATCAATCAATCAAACCATGCCTTTCTTTCCCACTGCATTGAAATCCTCTACAATACGTCAAATAAACACCATAATTTACAGTTTCTAAAAGATGAACACAACGATTAAACATTTACGAGTATACAAGGCAAACAAATCAGACCCAAATCTACATTTACACCTAGAACCCTTCTCCTACATAAAAGAAAATCCGACTTTCATCAATATTGTTGCCAAATGACTAATGTGTTGAAATAAGGTCCCACCTCAAGTAGGAGCAAAACTAATTCCCCCTTTGGAGCCTATATAAGGAAGCCCAAGGAGAGGTTATAACTTATAAGCAACGCGTTGAGAGGTTATAACCCAAAATGAGTTGCTTATTTTTCTCCCATCGGAGATGTTTTAATATTCATCTCGAAGGGATTATTTCATATTTTTCCTCTATAAGTTTATTTAGTTATAAAACTTGATCTCAACTAAAATTGCACACATACTTTTTACATGATTATATTTTTGGTTGAGACCAGGGTTTTACATGATTATGTTCTAAAATATATCTTTTATATTCTAAAATAAAACCTTTAAATTCAATTATAAAAACAAGTAATAAAACAAAAAAAGTGATTCTAATATTGAACTTGGAAGTAGGTAATGGATGTGTGAACATGAACTAAATCTTTGGCTCTATTTTTTCAAAAGTGGTATGTACGAAAGGAGTACTGGTCAGAAAAAGAAAACCTTTGACCATGCTGTAAGAAATATAAATAAATCTTAAACCGTAGACGAGTATGGTACATTGGTACGTGTATCAGTGTGTGCCATTTTTACACTCTAGCATGCTTAGTCGGACTCACATTAACTTATCCGTGAAAAGCATTCACTTAACCCATGTGATTTTTTTTGGTCGAGATCTTAACCCATGTGATGTGAATGAACAGAATAAATTGTAAAAAAGAAAAAAAGGACCTAGGGAACTCGGTCAAAATATTATTTTAACAATTTAAATGGACAGCCATATTCATTAATTCATTAAATATTAGTAATCAATAAGCATATAGCGCCTCATTGCCATGTTGTGGAGTACTTTCTGATTTTGGACGCAAACGCTCGTTTTATTATTGTTGATATTATTTCTTAAAATTTCTTTCATTTGTATCAAAAAAAAAGTTAAAATGCTCCCGAGGTCCCTTATCTTTATTAAAAATAACGATTTAGTCCTTTAACTTTTTTTTGTCCCAAATAAGTTCTTTATCTTTTAAATTTTAAGCAAAATTGTCCTTTTCCGTCAAGCCTCTGTCTAATTCCGTTAAAATGTATATGTGGAAATAACAGCGCTGATGTGTCATTTTTTATTATTTTTTTGAATGACATGTCATTTTTAATTTAGGTTTTTTTAAAAAAATCTCAACACTATTCATCATCTTCAACCTCTCACTCTTCATCCAATTATGCATCAAGGAACCCTAAATCCCAAATTGATTTCTTTCCCCATCTATGATCAGACCATCACATACTCTTCTCATCTTCCAAACTTCATCCAACAAACCCAAACTTGCAAGTTATTTGATGAGTCATAATTTTTATTAATTTGGATTAAAAATAATTAAAAAAATGTCATCTCATCTCATCATCATCAATCTGCATCTCATCACAAAATCACAAAGAAAAAACCTACTCCACAGTGTAATCTCATCTTTATCAATCTCATCTCATCTCATCATCATCGATATCTCATCTTTATCAATCTCATCTCATCTTTGTGCTCAATAATGGTAAGATTCTTCCAAAAACAAAATACATGGTATCAAAAATCTGGGTTTCATTTGCGTTATTCCCTTAAAATCTCCATTGATTGCACAAAAGTATCCATCGATCTCACTATCCCTCAAATCAATTCGTTCTTTCTTCTTTCGTGTTCTTTCTTCTTCGAACCAGAACCGAGATTGAACAAGAACCGAAACCTTCAAACATGGAATCGTTCTTCTTCGATTTCCCACCAGAAACGAAACCCACATGGAATCGTTTGCTTCGATTTATCTCCAGATCTGAAGTTTTGCAGGCAACCCAAAAACGCAAATAGCAACAAAATCTGAAACATCAAAGGCAAAAGTTGAAATAAAAAACCAGATCTGAACACCAATCAACCCCGTTTCAAAAACTTATAAAACGAAGTCGATGGGAAACGAAATGGATTCTGGGTTTCATTTCAGGATTATTGGCTTGCATTTCGTTTCTTGAAGAAAGACCTTTCTAAATTAAAAAACATTAATGGAATTGCCACCTCACTACTATTATAACCACATAAGCAATATTACAGCCACCTGGGCATTTTTTATTTGAAAAAATCCACATAGGCGTTTTTTAACAGACTTAGACGGAGGCTAACAGAAAAGGGCAATGGTGCTTAAAATTTGAAAGATAAAGGATTTATTTGGGACAAAAAATACATAAAGGACTAAATCGTTACTTTAAATAAAGATAAGGGACCCCGAGAGCATTTTAGCCCAAAAAAAATATATTATTTCTTAAAATTTGGGTTTCACCTAACTTAACCATACAAGTTTTATGATGTGAGATTCGGTTTTCCCCAATACACCTCTCCTCAGGTTCATCAGTATTGGTGCTTGATGTGTTGATAATAATGGTGAGTGACCCAATGGATATTAGATATACTCTGATACTATCTTAAATTTTTGGTTGTGTCTAACTCAATCCTATAAAATCGGTTAGATATAAACTTTTTTAAGATCATATATACATCTGATGTGAGACTTGAGTTTTTTTCCAATAACTTATAATGTGGGATTTTTCGCAACACACCCGCTCACACCGAGTACTATTGAGCTTAGTACGTAGATAATAATGGTGGGTAACCCAATAAATATAAAATAACCTCCGATACAAACTACTTGTGGGTTTTTTCCAACATTATTATAGTATTATATTATGGTTGTTTGTTTTTTTGTTGACTTGTTATTTGGTTGTCGAAAAAACTGATTTAAAATTTCAACCAGGAGTCTATTTTTAATTATTTTTGTCTATTACTATTACCAGGTCTTAATTATCTAACAAAATGTAGTTGGTGAACCGGGTTTACTCGGTGTTATTAATCTATTGAAAGTCAGCATAAGGAGAACTCGTAGCAGCAAAGTGAACACGACATTGATCTTATAATTTCCACCATATTGGCTAATTCTTGCTCATTCTCATTCTCATTCTCATTCAATCTGCTTATATATAGATTCTCAAACCAAGCAATTCTATACTCATAGAATATCACCAATCGAAACAACAAAGGTCGAATCTCAGTAAATTGTGGTAGCAAGCAACTTTGCCATTTATAATACCAGTCGTGTATTGAATACTAAAGATACATCATTTATTTGGTAATAGCAGATGGGAACCTTTCAGATTTCAACTAGAGTTTCTTCTTTTTCTTATTGTCACACAAAAAAAATTTCTGTCAGAAACAAACTGCAGAAGATCCAGCTAACAAAATTCTCTACTCCAAGGCTTCCCAACAGAAATTTGGTGGCAGAATTGAAATATCTAAAGAATTATACTTTAGCTAATACCACCATCAACAACAATTCTAACAGAAGTACTACAAATTCCATGGAGCTTGTTAAACTTCATTTGATTTTAGAAATCGTAGGAGAAAGATTGGAGATGCACAACAATGTTGGAATCCAACGTGATAATTGGAACCACCTTTTACTTTCTTCAGTTAATATGATGACTCTTTCAGCTGCATCAATGGCTGGCCTTGCTGCTATAACTGCTTCAAATAATGGAGCAATTGCACCTCTTATGGCAATGAAGGTTTCTTCTACAATTCTTTACATGGCGGCCACTGGTATACTTGTGTTCATGAACAAAGTTCAACCATCACAGCTTGCAGAAGAACAAAGAAATGCTACTAGATTATTTAAACAACTTCATGAAGAACTCAATACATTGATTTCTCTTGGAAATTTTAATGAAGTTGATGTTAATGAAGCAATGGAAAAGGTTTTAGCATTAGATAAAGCTTATCCACTTCCTTTATTAGGTACAATGCTTGAAAAGTTTCCTCAAGTTGTTAAACCAGCAATTTGGTGGCCTCAAAAGAAACAAAGACATCAAAAACAAGAAGTGTTGTTGGGAGGGAAGATAAAAAGAAATGAGAATGGATGGGATTCAAATTTGGAAGAGGAAATGAAAAAGATTGTGATGGTTTTGAAAAAGAAAGACAAGGAAGATTACTTAAGATTGAGTAAACTAGTTTTGA
Source organism: Astragalus glycyphyllos (assembly GCA_963573325.1). Lineage (NCBI taxonomy): Eukaryota > Viridiplantae > Streptophyta > Magnoliopsida > Fabales > Fabaceae > Astragalus > Astragalus glycyphyllos. The sequence goes on from OY754311.1 coordinate 9,418,142, forward strand.
ATTTAAATAAAGTATTGGCAATTTCTGGTCCAATATTAACTGGTCTTGGAGCTTTAGGTACTTGTTTTTTGGGTTCTGTGAATGGATCTTGGCCTGTGATGTTTGGAGTTATATGTGGAGTTTTGGCAAGTGTTGTTAATGCAGTTGAACATGGTGGACAAGTTGGGATGGTGTTTGAGTTGTATAGGGGAACTAGTGGATTCTTTAAGCTCATGGAAGAGACTATTGAGGTGAATTTAAGTGAAGAAGATTATCTTAAAAGAGAAAATGGAGAGTTATTTGAAATTAAAGTTGCTTTGAAATTAGGTAGGAGTGTTTCAGAACTCAGACAATTTTCTGCTGGGGTTTCTTTATTAGATGATGAGAATAATTCTTGTGAAGAGTTTGCTAGCAAGCTTTTTTAGTATACTATATATTATGATTTTCTTCTTTTATTTTTGTAAATAAAGTATATAGTGTTAACCTTAATTTGCTCATATATATTCATCAAATTTGCTCATATATATTGTTCATCAAACTGGTTCTATTGGTTGTTAACAACTTGGATCTAAAGCTAGTTAGTTTTTAGTTTTGCACCTGCAATATTGTCTTTTTGCATTGCCTCCAGTGTGTCTATATATATATATATATATATATATATATATATATATATATATATATATATATATATATATATATATATATATATATCCAATGAACATCACGACAAATTAAAATTAAAGAAGCGTATATATTAGTACTGAACTTCGCGTTTGTACTGCCAGAAATTCCCACGTTTAAATGATTAATTCTACAAATATATATATATATATATATATATATATATATATATATTAATAATATGAAGATGATTCTACAAATCTGTTTCCATGGGATGGGGATGGTCTCTTATTTTGCATGACTCAATCAGTAATTCACCTTAATGGATGAGTGTCTCAAAAATAAATGAACCACATTAATAACAAATTAATTAGTCATTAAGAACTTAAAATCCCAAAATTAAATTATCCCTATGAATAACAAATTTAATACTCTTTCATGTCTCTATTTTAAGAAAAAATAATAATTCAATTCTTGATTTTTTTTATAAGTGATAGTTAACTATTTTTCTCATATTTAATGTTACTATTTCATCTACTAGTATACATCCATTTATTTAAATGAGTGGTTGGCAATAAAGTTAAATAATAGACTTTTTACATTAAATATTAAAAAGGGTTGTTGTAAAAAAATATATTTAAAAAGGTTAACTTAGAAAATTTGGTTAACTTTTTATATACAAACTAGACAGTTAATTGCACTAATCTAACTTTCTTAATTACCATAAGAATAATATTTTTGCTTATAATTAATAGAGACAGGAGATCGACAGCGTGTCTCACCTATGAATATTATATGAGGGGCACTTAATAGAGACAAGAATTATAACTTGTACTGTGTTTTATTTATCATAAGGAAAATTCAGTATCTGATTTGTATTCTCAGAAAAAAATTAAATTTTTTTCCATAAAATAGCAAATCAAATACTAGTAATATATTATGTAACTTTTATTCGTTTAAGATTGACCAAATAAAAATTATATAGAACAACTAACTTATATAACAAAATTCATACAATTTTTAAAAGATTAATTTCTAATACATTTTAAATTAGTATTGATCTAAATTAGTTTTTATATTTTTTATTATAAATATTATTGTATTTTTATTTCAATATTTTTATATTTTATACTATATACTATTTTTTAGTTTTTTCATTAATTTATTACATAAGAGGATAGAGTTTACATGTAATTAAGGAAAAAGGGATTATGGAGATTAAGGACAATTTTTTAGTCCTATTATATATTTGTTTCTTTTTTTATTGAAGAAATTTAAGGGTGAAGGCTGAGGGGATGGTGCCTCCGTTTATAATTATATATATATTTGTTTCGTATTCAACCTTTAAAAGGTGATAGAATTTTAATTAAAAAACAAGATATGATAAAGAAAACGATTGACTTTAGATGGTGACTAAATGTCTACTTTATTTCAACCACCAAAAATACTCTTATATGATATGAAACAAATGAAATAAAAGATATCTTAATTTAGAGATTGTATTTTAGAGATTACCAAATATGAAATAAATGATAAATCTAAAGAAATGTATTCGAAGAAATATATTCGATGACAAGCCAAGAAGACATGCTAACTAGAAAAGGAGATTGTCTTGGTTGTAGAGTATAAAAAAGTGGTAACCCAGAATCTTGTCAATTTAATAAGGAGTAGCAGGAAATAAGGAAAGCCACTATGGTTGCAATAAGGAAAGCCCTGTGATTTTTTTATTGTGCTCTTGGTCCCTAAAAGTCGTGCATTGTGCAATTTTGATCATACAATTTAGTGAAATTTAAGATTTTTGGGTATCAAAACTGCAAATAATCTATTATTTTGAGGATAAAAATTATCAAATTAAGAAAATTAGGGACCAAATTTATCAAAAGTAAAATAGATGGACCAAAATCACCATATTTGTTGGGATAATAATAGACTAATAGAATTAAACTAATGGACTTGTTGTTAATCTTTTACCTCAATAAATTTGATTGAGGTAGCTAAATAATATATTATTGAAGTAGCTAAATATAAAATATACCTATTTATTCAAATATATATATTATTTTTGGGGTAGCCGGGACTACCTCATTGACACACTACGAACCACCCTGACACAAATTTAGGTCTCTGGATTCTCTGCAATCACTATTTTGGTGTAGTTATGGACTCAACGAATTTGGACCGTCCAATTTTGATTAATCGGTCTAGATTTTTAAATTTTAAAAACAAATATAAAACTTAAAGTTAAAATCTGAATATTTTGATTAAGATTAAACGATTTAGATCTACCGAATTGATGATTGTGTGATAATAGAAATAAAAAATAGAGTAAAGACCCAAATTGGTCATTGATAATTTCCTCCCGGGACAAATTGGTCCATGACAATTTTTTCGGGACACATTAGTCCCTGGAAATTTCAAAACGGGACATGTTAGTCCCTCTGTCCCTTTAGCCGTTGTCAGCTCACTTAACATTAGTCTCTCTCTCTCTCTCTCTCTCTCTCTATATATATATATATATAGATAGATAGATAGATAGATAGATAGATAGATAGATAGATAGATAACCAGAGACCTATTTGGCCCAAAATATTGTATTACTTGGCGTTTAACGTGACATTGTGGTACTTAATGTGCAGGCGTTAAGTGAGCTGGCAACGGCTAAAGCGGCGAAGGGACTAATGCATCCTGTTTTGAGATTGTCAGAACTAATGTGTCTCAAATTTTTTTTGTCAAAGACCAATTTATCCCGCAAAGAATTTGTGAGTGACCAGTTTAGGTCTTTAGTCTCTTTTTGTTGCAATTTAGGTCTTTACTCTAAAAAAGAGTGAGTCTAAAAAATAGTTTAAGGGCTAAGAAAATACGAAAAGTTTATAAAGCGAAGAATGGTGGTTGTTTAGCTTTTGAAAGGGTCTCTCTCTTCTCTTCTTGTGATTTAGATTCATCATACATTTTTCTTTGTAAAACTAAACTGAATTATCACCATTCAAGTTAAGATCTGAAAGAAAAGGAAGGCAATTGAATTAGGCGGTGTAGAAAATGATTCATCTTCTATTCACGGTGATATTCTCAGAGGCAGCAATGATTGCATTGCTGCTATTCAAGACTCCATTGAGGAAACTTGTGATAATGGTGTTGGATCGGTTGAAACGAGGACGTGGACCCCTTATGGTGAAGACTGTTGGTGGAACTGTTCTTGTTGTATTATCGTCTAGTCTCTACAGCATGGTCAAGATTCAGAATCGTGGGATCGAAGATGCTGGTGCTGTTAATCCTACCGATCAGATTCTTATGGCTAAACACCTCCTTGAATCAACACTCATGGGTATTTCTTTATTCCATTTCTTTCTTCTTTCTTCTTGTTTTTTTAATTTATATTCAATTGCTTGATGAATTATGTTTCGTGCGTGACTAATTGTGACTGATTCATATCTGAGAACATTCTGTGGGTTCAGATTCTAATGTTGAGAGGTTATAGTTTTGTGCAATTGGCTTGCCTAAATTGTTTATTAGGTTTTTGCTGTTGTAACTGAATCTAAATGCTGAATTATGCTCCTAATGACCAATTCAATGGTTTCCAAATGATTGTTTGTTGAGTTTTTATTATGGAAATGTCTGTGTTTCTCTTTGCTACTTGGCTGGTGGAATGAATGTTGGAGCTAGTTGAGATATGTGGGATTCTAAAACTAGATTAGAGCTTTGGAAATTGTTTTTTTTTGTTCTTTCTTCTCGTATATATTGGTGGCAGTGACATTTAAATAAGATGTATATGTATATGATTTTCAATTTTAGAAAGCATTTAGTCCTTTCATCATTCATCACCTATTGTCTTAATAAGCTTTGCAGCTTGGGATTGTAATGTTTTATAAATTATAAATGTGAGCTTGTTTGGACTGGTTTGTTGGCCTACCTTGTTAGCAAAGGGCATAAGTCCTCTGCTGACACTACATGGACATCTTAGTATTTTATTATTTTAATTAACTGCTGTATATTAGTTCCTTTCATGAGACACTAGAATATTGTTTTCTCAACGATAAGGACATTTTTTCCCAAGTGTCTATTAGGTATGGACCTCAATCAGAGGGAATAGAGAATAGAATCATTTTATGGCAATGTACCTGTTGGTTTCTGTCAACTGGTATCATAGCAATTCTGATCTTGCACCTGTGTGAAAGGTTTCCTGAAGATTGTTTGCCAAAATTTGATGAAAGTGGGGATGCCTATTGGTGGTTCATTCAGTTCTGCCAATATCTCGAGTGTCCAATTGGATAGACATCTATCTAGTCAAGTCGGATATCTTACTGTTTTCACGCAGCCTCCTCTCAATGGTTATTTATGTATTGATTTATCACAACACTGGCCACATGTTAAAAAACTAACTGAAGAGTGAAATTGCAGTTCCAATCCAACCTAAATGATACTGTCTTGATTTTCGCTGAATCGATTGTTTCCTTAATGTTTATGAACTATTAGAAGACCTCCTCTGTGGTTTTTGAGCATCTTCATATTTGGTCACTTATTTGCAGGTGCTGTCCTTTTTCTTGCACTCATGATAGACAGACTACACCATTACATAAGAGAACTCCGGATTCGAAGAAAGAGCATGGAAGCTGTTAAGAAACAAATGCGAGGGTCTGAAGATGCCAAAGCTGCAAGTTCAGAGGAAGTTAAAGGAATGGAGGAAGAAGCAGCAAAATTGAGAGTGGAGGTTAACCGACTAGAATCTGAGCTACAGTCAAAAATTAAAGAGGTCAATGTTGCAGAATCCAATATAAATGCTCTGAGGAAACAATCTGAGGGGTTCCTTCTTGAATATGACCGCTTACTTGAGGAAAACCAAAACCTCCGCAACCAAGTACAATCCTTGGACCTGAGATTCTCACGTTCTGCTTCCAAGAAAAATATGTAAGAAACATTAAAAGGTGTCGTCGTCTATACTTTTCAGAGTTCCCCGACAGTTTGATGATAACAGGTTTTTAATCCGTTCTGGGTAAGCTTGCTCCTCAAGAAATAGAAGGATTTTCGCTTCAGAGTTGAATTTGGATCAAAATTTTGTTGACAAATTGTGAATTTTTGTTGAGTGATGACTGAAATTTAGTGCTGATTTGTTTTTTTTTCCTGCACATATTTAACTTTTACAACTTCTGTTTCACACCACCATCAAGGGATTTCCCATGAAAATGAAATAGGGCTTGATTGTATTTAGGGTATCTCTTGGTACTTAATAGTATTTTGATTTTTCATTGTTTCTATTTTATGCGATTTCTCTCGCATTGAAGAGTGTTCTCCTCTTGACCTTTTACTTTTTTACATTTCCATTTTGTGGCGTCTGTTTTACTGATCAGTTTGTGCTGCTATACCCACTATATCTACTTTAACCATTTGTTCAAAGACCAAACCAATGGTTTATTGGTACTGATGGTGGGCTGGTTTCTGTTCTGTAAAACATGGATAAGATTGAAAATGTGGATAATAAGAATGAGAGGAGGGAGTTTCATGAGAAGGGTGGTTGGGATCTAAATTCTGTGAGTGCACTGGTGAATATTACTGGTGGTTGTAGAGCTCGGAAGAGGAACTTTCTGATCTAGCAAGTGGAGGAGGATGGTTACTGGCAGTCTTGTGAAGAATGAACGCAGGTGTATTAGAGTGAGATGATGGAGAAACAATAGAATTCTTGTTATCATCCACTCTATCATGAAACTGCATAGAAAGTGGAATGTTTGCAGAATGCTGATCATCAAGAGTATCATGGAATTTAGGTGCGGGCTGAATGCTTGGATGATTCTGGTAGTTGACAGGATTATCATAACTATGTGTTGAATCGGATTCTACTACAGCACCAGTAACAGAGTGCATCCAACTACTTATTCAAACATATTTTAATCTTTTAAAAGATTTCAATCTGCATTATAGAAGCATTTTAAGCTTCTGAATATTAGAAGCTTATGTAGTATCAGCTTGAGAGAATTTTCAGTTTCAGTTTGGAAATTTTTTGAAGGGGTGCAAGTCAATTCCCCTCTTGTGACACTATTTCACTTCATAAATTGGGAGACACCATGATAACTTGCAGTCTGCATGAGACTACATTTAATTTTTGAAATTTAAAGGGATCCTTATTGCTTTTTATACAAATAGAAAAATGTCTTCCACTACTTTGCTGGTTGCATTGACAATTTCAACAGTATGAGAATGCAGGCTCTTGAGTTCGAACTCAGGTGTGAACGTGTGATAGTGTGTGGTGTTTATATATCATTTCGTGTAAGCTAATAAAACATAATTAAAAATTTATATGATGACCACCACTTAGATGTTAAATTGCCCAAGCTTCAATAAGTCAAATACGTTTTTCTAAAAAAAAGTTACAATTACGTTGGCAGAGAGTCAGCCCCAAACTATGATCCAGACCATTTAGGCAATCGCCTTAGGCTCCCAACTATGATCCACAAATACGATACGAGAATGGGATACTATACGAATTCGATACAATGATACAAACTTCCTTGAAAAACATAGGATACAATACGTTTAGGGTTCGATTATAAAAAAACACAATATTCAAAAAATAATAGAAAATACATAGATATGTAGACCCAAAGAAACATAGGCTAACACAATAAAACAGAGATACATAGAAACTACTGAGATAGTTGTTTTCTCTTGTGTTTATATGACTCAGGTTACCTTTATTCTCGTGCTTATAAGGTGTACTAAAGGTGTCCTTACGATTTATAGGGACTTTTATTTATTAAAAAAGTAAGAAAAATATTTTAATATTACTGTGACATATACTCATGACGTATTGGGGATGTATTAGATTCGATACGTATTGGATATATATATGGCAACAAAACTGAAGTATCAGTGCATTGTAAGCTCCCAGGTTTCCATCTATTTGTATATACCGCCTTCATTTTTCTGTGGACTTCTAGCTGTAAGCACGGGAAGAACACTAACTACTCTTATTTGGTGGTCTTGTGAACAAGAAAGGAAAACTATACAATCTCGTCCCACAAATCATTGATGAATTAAAATGTATCAACAGCCCATAGTTTCTTTCATTTGTCTTTTTGGAGTTCAAAGGGGCTGAAGCCTTAAAAATATAAAATAAAAAGGAAAAAAACTTCACGGAAACCAAATGTGAGGTAGATCAACCCCTAACATCAGCAAGCAGCTCTTGAGGTAGCTGGTTT